>CM024753.1:126391462-126819470 GCA_014218235.1 Colocasia esculenta | reverse complement strand
AGGGAGAGAGAGAGAGAGGAAGAGAGAGAGAGAGGAGAGAGAGAGAGAGAGAGAGAGAGAGAGCTAGGACTCAAGTGCTCCTCTCAATTGTCGAGTAGACAAGAGTCGCAGAGCTTGGGTCCAAAAGATCTTGCCCTTCATTGCGTGTCGTTCCTCCTTTTAAGCATGTGTAAGAGGTTCTCTCGACGTATTGCCCTCTTCCTATCCATGGTGAATGGTCGGATGTGCATTTAACGAGAGTGGTCTCTAGAGTGGGCTGGTGAGTCAGCGAACACTGCTGTGGCATGGATTGGGCCATGAGGACATCGTTGACGTCTTTGAGAAAGAGAAGAGGCATGCTAGGCAGGAACGGGAGACCATTTTCTATTATAGCAAGCATGTGTCTCTAATGTGTTAGATCTAGATGGAGGTTTATGTTGACCCGGTTACAAGTTCAAAGGGGGGGGGGTGAATGAGTTGCTAAAGATTATTTCTATAAAATTTCCTGTTGAAAATTTAACTTCGATAAGAAACACTAAACACAAATGTTTGAGTTAGTGAACAACAGAAACAAGAAAAACACAATCACACAAAATGCATAAGGATTTTGATCCTAGTTCGGATCTATTATCACAAGGAGTCCTACGTCTAGTCCCCAAGCAACAACTTGAGATTCTACTAACCAAGAGTACAGTCTCACTTAAGAACACTTACACATCCAGCACAAGTTAGCCTTCTCTTCACTACACAAAGAGGAAAAAACACCACCTGTTACAACAGGTCTTCCTTTTAGCAAAAGGGAAGAAGTCACCTACTACACAGCAGGTCTTCTCTTCACAAATGAAGAGGAGCACTCAATGAAGAGTAAAGAAGCAATGGCGCCTAGATCAAGCTAACAATGATCTAACAAGCTTGACCTGAGGCAATATTTGAGAGACAAAAAGAATTGCGCTGAGAAGATGGTCTCTCAAATCTAAACAAGCTCTCACTCTATTGAAACACGTTAGTTGTAGCAGGTCCAACGTAAGATCTCAGAAAAATCTGCAGTCATTAAATGCTTGGATAGAGACCCAGTGAGAGAAGGTCTTCTGAATATCTTCTTTACTTCTGTAAACAAGACATGTCTAACGTTTGTAACATGTGTGACTACCAGAAACTTGCACACATTAAATGCTAGAGTGTAGACATCTTAAATGTGTCAAAACTGTCAGTCAACGTCACTGGCCATGCTGCAGGAGGATATACCAAAGAGAAAATATCGTCCTATCATCATTTAATATTCTAATCTATGTGACATGAACAAGTATACAATAAATGATGTCGTGTATAGATATTGTACTAAAAGTAATAAATGTTTGAGTGCACAGGGTACGCAACAGTTCGCGGGACAATTTGTAATGCATAGTGTTTCAAAAAGCATTTGAATGAAATGTGAGGCAAAATATAATCAAGATTGTCTTATATTAGGAACCAGAATATTTAAAAATATCATTATCAATATTATACATTTACTATCCAAAACATAATCATTGTTTAAAAAGATAGTCGATGTTTTGAGACAGTTTATATTTAAAGACAATCGATGTCCAAACACAAGTAATGTTCAAGTGAAGTTGATGTGAGTGTAATCGTTGTTAGAATGAAATCGATGTTGAGATGAAATCGATGTGACTGTAATCTATGTTGAAATGTAATTAATGTTGTAGCATAATCGATGTTAAAATGAAATCGATGTGAACGTAATCTATGTTGAATCATAATACATGTTTTGAGTGAAGTCGATGTTGATCAGTAATCGATGTTGAACCGTAATCGATATTGTAAGTGAAATCAATGTTGAACAATAATTAATGTTTAATTGAAATCGATATTGAACCGTAATCGATGTTCAAGTAAAATCGATGTTTAAGTGAAATCGATGTTGAATCGTAATCGATGTTTAAGTAAAATCGATGTTGAACCGTAATCGATGCATAATTGAAATCGATGTTGAATCGTAATCGATGTTTAAGTAAAATCAATGTTCAAATGAAATCAATGTTTAAATAAAATCGATGTTGAAACGTAGTCGATATTTAAGTGAAATCGATGTTTGAATAAAATCGATGTTTAAATGAAATCGATGTTGAAATGTAGTTGATGTTGAAATGAAATCGATGTTTGAATAAAATCGATGTGATGTTAAAATAGTAATTGTTGTAAACTTACAACAATAATCGATGCAGACTTAGACAAATCATATGCACTTGACTTCTAATATAAATGAGTGTAAATAACTTACAGAATTTATTTTATTTGATACATGTTGACAAGCTTCAGAAAATTGTGTTAGTCAAATATTTCCAAGGTTTTATTGATCACCAAAAATATAATATATAAATATATATGGAGATAGGCTGATCATCACTTTAGATGTCTTAGAGGGGCTGAATAGGACTTTCTGCAATTTAAAAATTATCTGAATCTGAAAGAACACTTGACAGAAGTGTTAGTACCTTGTGTGGTGTGTGTGAAACGAGTGTAACTTGGCGGAAACAATCACAAACAATGCACAAGAAATTTATCCTGGTTCGGACCTCCTTTCAATTAGGAGTCCTACGTCCAATCCCTAAGCACAACTTGGGATTTTCCACTAACTACCAAGAACCCTTGGGCTTCTCTCCAAAAAGAGGTATTATAACCATTTGCTCCCTAGAAAGTCTTACCTTTACCAAAGGGGCAAACAACCACCTACCACAGTAGGTCTTCCCTTCTACAAAAGGGGAACTATAGGGAACAAACCCCCTACTGGTTTCGACTCTAAAAGAGGTGTTGACAGAGTGCTTGCTCAGAAAATGAGTAAACACATAAGAACAGAAAGAGATAAACAAATACACTTGAAAGTTCTAAACTCTTTCTGACTAAAGGGTGGACTGAGAAGAATAACTCAGACTATCTCAACCACCCATTGACAAACTTCTTGAATGCAGAAGAGTAGGAGAGCTTGAAGTCGACTTGCTTGCACAGATTGCTCTCCCTCAGATTTTCTATGTGCACTCTTCTCTTTTGTGCTTTATTACTTCTTGTCTCTCTTATTTTCTTAATGTGTTGATGTATATGATGTATATGAAAAATGTAGAACCGTGAAGATTAGTAATAAGTTGGGAGAGCAAACTAGGGTCTTACTAAAGCCTTGTCCAATAAACAATATAGTATTAACCCCAATAAGAGGATAATTAGACCTTGTCCAACAATCGGTGTGAGTACACACCAATCGATATGCAACTATGTGCATAACATCAATCGGTAGAAATATAACAACAATTGATGTTTAAAGACAATCGATGTTGGATAGAAATCGATGTTTAAAGGAGCAATTGATGTTTAAGGACAATTGATGTTAGACAACAATCGATGTTTAAGGACAATTGATGTTGGACAACAATCGATGTTTAAAGGAGCAATCGATGTTAAAGGACAATCGATGTTGAACAACAATCGATGTTTAGGGACAATCGATGTTGGATAGCAATCGATGTTTAAAGGATCAATCAATGTTGAACAACAATCGATGTTTAAAGGAGCAATCAATGTTGGACAGCAATCGATGTTTAAAGGAGCAATTAGTGTTTAAGAACAATCGATGTTGGTCAGCAATGGATGTTTAAGGACACTCGATGTTGGACACCAATCGATGTTTAAAGGACCAATCAATGTTGAAGAACAATCGATGTTTAAGGACAATCGATGTTGGATAGCAATCGATGTTTAAAGGAGCAATCGATGTTGGACAACAATCAATGTTTACAATCTATGTTCGTCAGCAATCGATGTTTAAGGACAATCGATATTGGACAGTAATCGATGTTTAAGGACAATCGATGTTTAAAGGAGCAATCGATGTTTAATGGCAATCGATGTTGGTCAGCAATCGATGTTGGACAACATTTGATGTTTAAAGGAGAAATTGATGTTTAATGACAATCGATGTTTGTCAGCAATCGATATGGATTGTAAAGGCAATCAATATATCAATTCGATCGGCCAAGATACAACGTCATCAGTCAACGTGGAACTTCGTATATGACAAAGTTAAGCTTCGACTGATCATGACCATATCGTGCATGACGAAGTGGAACTTCGTATATGACGAAGTTAGACTTCGACTGACCATGACCAAATCGTGCATGATGAAGTGAAACTTCATATATGATAAAGTGGACTTCGTATATGACGAAGTTAAGCTTCGACTGATCAAGACCAAATCATGTATGACTTTGTACATAATGAAGTTATCGGTCATTGCCAAAATATAAAATGTGTGTTAATTTGATACCTGATGATAAAAGGGGTTAGTTAAGATAAACATGGGAAGTATAAATCGTAACCGAACCTGAATCCAACTGGGGAGTCCGAATGTGCTCCCTAAAACTAACCAAATAGGAACAGACTTGTTACGGAAATAACTCCTATGGAAGTTCTAAACATGGTAGGACTCCTACCAAGAGTTTAGGAAAACTACAAACATGGAAATTGCACCATCATTAGACTTCCATATTAACCCAAATTTGTGCCCCATCAAGTGGAGGGGTTTCCTAAAGGCTTCCTACCCCAATTGGGATGGGAATCCTTCAGACATGGAAGATATCAAGCTAAAACCGTAACCCCACTTTCCTAGTTACAATAGGACTCCCAACAACCCTAAATCTACAAATACTCATCATAAACCCCTTGGGAATGAGTTACCAACTTGTTGGGGGACATGCAGAGACTAGCTAGAGCACCAGAGGAGGAAGAGATTGCCCCCAACCAGAGCTTTCTTCCCCAAACCACGTTCTGCTTCATCCTGCAGAAGACTTCTTAGGAACGTTCCAAGGTAGGTAATTTCGGGCGCCAACTTAGCATAGAGTATATCTTCTCAAAGTTCTTCAAGTCTAGTCTCATGTGTCCCTATTTTCTTGATTTTACTGTTCATGTAAAGAGTATCATTTGTTTCTGAATTTTGTGCATACTCAAAACATTTGTTTCCTTGTATCTCATGTAACTGGGTCAAACGAATGCCACAGATCTGTTTACCTTTTGGTTCCAACAATCTCTTTTGTTTGCAGTTCCGTCCTTGGTACCCTTGCTTCCAAGTATAAATTAAGCAAGTGAGTCTGTGTCGTTTACTTGGTCTTGTCAGCATGTTGACTAGTCTATGTCTGTACTTTAAAAGCCATCAACCACATGTTAAAAATATTAATTACATGAATATGATTCTAACGTTTTATATGGAAGTTATTGATCATACTATCCTTTAATTTTTGTCTCTTCGTCCATATGTTTCGATGCAATGTTATAACGTTTCGATAAAAGCTATAAGAGTACATGCTAGGTTTCGATGTGAGTCTACTTGTTTTATTACCATGATTCTTACTAGTTTTTTACTCTCTTTATTGGATATGTTTTCTGGTTATTGCATGTACAACCGTTTTTCCTGCGAACGTAGTTAAGAAAGTCTCTGTACTCTATGGGTTTTCCCATAGAAACCTAACTGATTGTACCTTGGAGTTCCCTAGAGTTAGAGGACTCTATATTCCATACACATCCCATTCTTTTATGATCAAAGTAATTAAAGTTTATGGAACTAAAATAAATAATAATAAGTCGTGTGCTATCCGGAATGAATCTCTCGACTATTGTTATCATGAAATCATGTTCACTTGACTCGACTTTTCTTGAAATCCTTATGAACATGATATTGAAATATATATTTCTTGAAAACTCTTGTTATTGGCCATGATTGACTATGGGTATCTACATTTTAAAATAGTGAGATGTGTATCGGGCACGGCGAGTGTGCAAGGGCTCCAGTCTAGCCCCAATGACAGAGAGTCGTAAATATACTATTAACCATGGGGTATAATGATTACTGGCATTGCATCTACGTTAGGAGTACTTGTGTGTTGAATGCTAGATAAAAAACTACATACATGTGTTCATAGTGTGCATACCAAGGTGGCATAGATCCTTAGTGTACACTGTGGCATCATGCCTGATTATTGTTACATGTTAAAAGTTTTTGCTCGTGCGTGCTTGCTTGCTTGCATGATATGACCATTCTGCGTTCCTACAAATGATTGAAATCCTGCGTGCTTGTACATATTGTTCTACTATTCGTTCTTGTAAGGCCCTCGAAATTTTGCTGCATTATTGCATGTAAATAATTCATGTCGTATATGTACGTATGTATGTATCTACATATGTATTAGTGGTATACTTATGTGTGTATGTGTATAGCTTAGGTATAAATAATGTATGTAATGCTTGATGGTAGTGTGTACATGATAACGTATACATATAGCATGTATATAGGTGTAAAAGGTGCATGGTTTTTGCATGTTTTAGACTTCTGGCCGAAGGCCATATTGGCGTCAATAGCATGACGTCGATGTGGTGTCAGCATCCACCCATGGACGCCAACACTAATCCCAGCGTCTAACGATGTCGACACCAACTTCTCTGACCTGCATGCATTGCAGAGCCAAAAATTCCGAAAACAAGGCAACTCACCCATTGGGGAGCTGTCTCCCAACGGTCTTGTGACGGCCCTCATTATACCGGTACGGTCATACCGACCCACGTCGATATAACGAGTGCTGCCAGCCACAGTGGGACATTTACCCAACGATACAAACAGTTGAGATACACGCGAATATACATAACAGAGTAGCGGAAGTAAAAGAGAACTATCTCCATTCATTCATCATCCACATTAAACATACATGCAGTTTGCAATTTGCAAAAAGGAACTAAAGTTCTCATAATTTAAATGCTGAAATAAGATACAAAATGTCCAATGTCCACATATTACATTCTCTTCATGATAATTCTAATATAATGTTTCAAGTACATACTATGAAGTTTACAAAAAGGGATGCACAACTCCACTAGCTAACTCCGCGCTCGGAGTCTGTCTCCACTGTCTCCTCCACGAAGGTCTCGTCACCGTCTAAACCTGTACGCCGAAGCAAGAGTGAGTCTTAAAGACTCAGCAAGCAACACTATACATGACATTCACGTACAAGTCCTAGTGGTTTCTACATGCACATTTACAGATTTCAAACACAAGCATGCTAGTCAATGCAAGTTTTCAACCTATCATGAAAGTTCTACAGTTTTATACATAAGGCATGCTTTCAGATTTTTAAGATGAAACCCACCTATCACATGATCTCTATTCAATTTACTCGTGAGACTTTGATCAAAACGTGAGAACTATTCACATGAACAATTCACATACATGAATGGGGAACATCATTAGCATGGATTCCACAAGTTCTTAAGTACATACCAAACTTTTCAACATGCTTTAGGTTGCTGATTTTTACATGGTTCAATGACTATAAACCTACACATGAGAGCTACAACGTTGCTTAAACATAACACATGAACAATCCATCATGCCATTTTTCACGCTTATTCATTTGTTGATCCTAACATGGATTCTAAACACCTTGCGCACATAAATATGAGAATAACGACATGCATTTTCTGAATTCACTTGGTTTCAGATTTTGTCTCACATGGTTTCAATAACACATTTACACATCTAGGATTTCACATTTTTCTTTACACTAGTTTTCTCTTTGCACATGTTTACACTTTACACATACACATTCACATTCACTTGCACATTTACACATGGTCACATACACTTTACACATATTTTAGTGCCGTGACACATAGTCCAAACCACCAAAGAAGGACACATTCACATCACATAACACATAGGCACCATCTAGGCAATGCAATGGTGACTCTTGGACTGCGCAGACCGGGAGAACAAGTCTCCACCCTAACCAGTGGTATTTGTCCACCTCCAGGATTTCCCCCTAATGCCCTTAGGGTCACTTGACACAATGAACCTTCTCAGGGGGACTTTTCCCTGATACAGCTCCACTGCCTTCTCGGAAGCAGTATCACATTGGCACAGTTTACACTTTTACGCATTTACCGTTTTACATATGGTTTCACGCACAACACATCTCATTTCATTCACTCTTTCACTCACCTGATCATTTCTGTTTTTCCTAACATGATACTACAGAAATTCCAAGGTTTAACACACAATACACACATTAATCATGCTGATTTTAGATCATAACGAACCGTATTTCAATTATATGCATGAATTATCGTACTTCACTTGAAAACACATAACTCTTTATCTACTGTTCCAATTGGCCTGAAAATTTAACCACATGCTGTTTTCGGGTTCAAAATCATACCCTCAATTTTTCAGATTTTTCTGAGCTAAATAGGATTTATAGAAAATCAAACACCTAATTAGCATACTATTCACAATTTAAGCTAACATGAGCCTAACACAATTTGCAATCTATCCACTTACTGTTTTGCACAGAAACCACTAACATATGTATGGATTTAGAATACAACACCATCCTAATTCATACATCTATAAATCATTTGTCACAACCTATTTTTACATGTTTTTATTTTACCGAACTACACTTATTAACAATTCCACAAGCATACATGGATTACCAAAATTTCAGAGCACACATACATGCCCCCACAATTCCTTATGAATAGACTGAAACAAAACACTCAACTAATCTTAATCATGGAACTTTGAATTGCAAAATCATTTACAAGTTATATTCACATGCTTACAAGACATCATTACTCACATTCACCACACAACTCACACACATCCACAAGCACGATGCACGGTATACATAGCTTATAGGGATATCATATATCCTCATCGCATAAAACATACCGAAATTAATGTATAAGTGGGACAGAACAGCTCACTGTTCTGTCCAGAAGAACTCGACGGCGGTCTCTGGCCACTGACTCAAGGTCAGCGGCATGGTCGATGGACGCCAAGCTCATCCTAGGCGTCCAGGGACCTTGCCGTTTACTCAGGTCTGTGCAGAGACACAGACCCGAGCTCTGAAATTTGGGTGAAATGGAGGGTCTAGGACTCGAGGGAAATTCCATAAAAATTATAAAAACCTCCTAGACTCATAAGGGGATACCATAGATAGGTCACTTGCCTTTAGAAAATCACACCAAAGGATCTAGGGCTTGGAGAAGCTCTCTTGGGCAGTCCCAAGAAGTTGCAAAAGCACCTCCAAAAACGCCTTCCTCCGGGCTCCTGGATGATCTCCACGCCGAGGGGATGATGGGGAGGCCTTCCCCTATGCTTCAGCTTCCTCCTTGTTGCAGAAGATCTCCAAGTGAACCTCCAAGGGTCGGATTTTGGGGTTTCAAAATGGGTTTCTCTCACAGTTCACCTAGGTTTTTTTCTTTCTCACCTCTCTCCTCTTACAAGGGTGAAAGTGGGAGAATGGGGAGTCCATTTCGGGTTCAGGATGTAAGAGAGCCCCTCACCCACTCACCATGCTGATTAGACAGCCTGAGAGCCGTTGGGGGACATCCCCCAATGGTTACCATGCCTTGCTCCCGGATTTTCTGGCTCTGCAACACATGCAGGTCAGACAAGTTGGCGTCAAGATCGCTGGACGCTAGTATTAGGGTTGGCGTCCATGATGTTGACGCTAACACCATGTAAACGGCTAGGCTATTGACGCCAATTAGGCCTTCGGGCAGAAATCTAGAATATGCAGAAAACCATGCACTTGATGCATATATACATGCAATATGTGTATAGTATTGTACACACTCTATCACCAATTAATACATACATTATTTACATCTTATTATAAACACATGCACACGTAAGTCATACTATTTTAATATCCACGTAAGTACGTACATACATACTCAACACAATATACACACATAAATACGAAAAATACGACGGAGATTCGAGGGTCTTACAGGTCTGAGAGCCATCATGTCACCCTGTGCGTGGGAGAGAAGTCTCTCCCATATATCTAAACCCGAATTTGCTTCCCCAACCCTTCTTCTTCACCTTTTTACAAGAGAGAAAGAAGAGAAGAAACCCTATTTTCTGACTGAGGAAAACCCCCACTTTGGAACCCAAAATCCAACAACCTGAAGCTTGTTCCGGGGTTCTGCTGCAACAAGGAGCTAGCTGGTGTGAAGGAGGAGACTTCCCCGACCGTATCTTGAAGCCATCTTCATTCAAGAACCCGGAGGGAGGTGATCTTGGAGGGTGTTTCGCAACTTCTTGGGACTGCCCAAGGAGAGCTTCTCCAAGCCCTAGATCTATTGGTGTATTTTTCTAAAGGCAAGTACCCCATTCATAACGTCCCTGTATGTGTCTAGGATGGTTTTACTATTTTTGTATATTTTCCTTCGTGTCCTAGACCCCCAAATTCACCCCATCTTTGGAGCTCGGGTCTGTGTTCTGCACAGACCTGACATTGACGGCAATGTCCCTTGCCGCTAAGATTATGCTTAGCGTCCATCGACTATGCCGTTGATCTTGAATTAGCGGCCAGAGACCGCCGCCAAGTTCATCTGGACAGAACAGTGACCTGTTATGCCCTTCTATACGACTATTTTCGATATGTTTCACGATGAGGATATATTGTATATCATTTATATCCTATGTATATTGTTGGTTGATGGATGTGGTGTGTGGATGGATTATCACGAATGATAGGACTTAATTATTTCATGAAGATACATGTGTGATGAGTTTTAATCTCGTTAAACCATGTTTGCATGATTTAGGATAAGTCTGAATGCTCTAATTTGTGAGGATTATGCATGTGAGGTTCAGTCCCTGTTCTAAATTTCTGAGATTATTCCCATGCTTGTGTAAATTATTGCAAAATTTGTTTAGGAAAAATAGAGATCATGCTAGGTCATGATAAATCTTCCATAAATTAATGGACTGTCCAATAAATTCAGGAATAAATTCTGTGGTTCCATGCCTGTTAGGGTTCAGACAGTGAGTGGTTAAAACTGTGCTTGTGTTTAACTCCATGTTAAATCGAATTGCAGATAACATGTAAAATTAATATTAGATTTTCTGTAATTCCGTTTTAGTTCAGAAAAATCTGAAAATTTGCATGAGGAATCCTAAACCCGAAATTAACATGTGGTTAAAATTTCAGGTCATTTGGACCAGTATTTAATGTAATATGAATTTTTCCATGTAAATGTGTATTTATGCATGCCAATGTGAAACAATTCGATTTAGGTGTAATCCGACCTGATCGGTGATATTTACCTGAATGTAGATTTTGAAATCTGTAGTGTCATGATAGGAAAATAGAGAAATGTGAATGTGAGAGAGAAAGTGAATAGAATGAGAGTGACATGTGTAAACCCATGTGTAAAATCGGTAAAAATGTGTAATGTGAAAATTGTGCCAAATGTGACACTGCTTCCGTAGAGGGCAGTGGAACCGTATCAGGGAAAAGTCCCCTGAGAAGGTTCAATGTGTAAGTGACCCTAAGAGCATTAGGGGGAAATCCTAGAGGTGGACAAGTACCACTGGTTAGGGTGGAGACTTGTTCTCCCGGTCTGCGCAGTCCAAGAGTCGCCATTGTATTGCCTAGATGGTGTCTATGTGATGTGATGTGTTGTGTCCTTCTTTGGTGGTTTGGACTATGTGTCATGGCACTAAATGTGAAAGTGTAAATGTGAATGTGTAAATGTGCATGTGTTCATGTGTTAATGTGAAAGTGAACAATGTGTAATATGTATGTGTAAAGTGCAACTTATGTGAATTGGAAATTGTGTAAAGAAAATGTGAGACCAAAATGTGAGGATATGATATTGTAATCCATGTTGTGACAAATCTGAAACCATGTTAAATCAGTAGCTTCATTATGTTAGGATCATGTTTATATGTGTAAAATACCTAGAATCCATGCTAGGGACAATTAACAAGTATGTGCACAAAATTCCATGTTTGGTTGTTCACATGTTGTATTTTAAATAACATTGTAGCTTTCATGTGTAGGGTTATGGTTGCTAAATCATGTGATAACCAGCAAGTTAAAGTATGTAAAATGTTCATGTACATGCACAAGAATGTGTAGATTCCATGCTAGGTGTGTTTTGTTTCATTTACGTAGGATAATCATGCTAAGTGCTTTCATGTTTCAGTTAAAATGCAAAGTAGAATTTCATGAGTAGGAATGATTAGAGAACATGTGTTAGGAATTTATCTTGATAAGGAAATCTGAAAGCATGCATCATGTGTTTACTTATAGAATTATCATGGTTGGTTATTCATTTCAAACGTTAAGCATGATAAATGTTGAGTTTTTGCAATGGTGTGTGTAGAGCCTACTATGACATGTACGTGTATGGTATGAGTGGTGTTACTTGCTGAGTCTTTAGACTCACTACTTGCTTTGGTGTACATGTGTAGTTGGTGACGTGGCATCGTTGAAGGAGACGGTGGAGACGGACACCGAGCGCGGAGATTAGTCTTTGGAGTACTTCGTGACTTTTGCATTTCATAGTATGTAAATTGAACGTTGTATTAGCATTATCATGGAAAGAATGTATCATGGTGGACATTTATGTATTTAATTTTCAGCAAGTTAAATTATGTGGACTTTTAGTTCTTAATGTTATCGAATCATGTATGTTAAATGTGGATGATGAATGAATGAAGACAGTAGTTCTTTTTACTTCCGCTACTATGTTCTTATATTCACGTGTATCTCAGATGAATGTATTGTTGGGTAAATGTCCCACTGTGGCAACGCTCTCTATACCGACGTGGGTTGGTATAACCGTACCGGTATAATGAGGGTCGCTACAGTTCTTGCTTGTTCTATCGCTCTACGTATTGTTCAATCACTCTTGTTCTATCTATCTTGTTCACATATCGTGTTTAATTGAATTTATCGTACATGTATATATTGATATTCGTGCCTGCCTAGTTCTTAAAATGTTAATCACTTATATTACTGCCCACACATTGAGGTGTAAATCCTACTGGGTTAGTTTGCTCATTACCTACTTCTTAACATTTTAAGTGACATCTAAACCAGGAAGAGGAAGGCCAGCCATCTGATGGGAATGTATCTGAGTGATGAGTGTATTCCATCCATAGTATCTGCCATTAATTTGCTTTGAGAATTAGTTCAATGTAGTAGGATGCGAGGAAGTACAGACTTAATGTAATTTTCCTTTTCTTGAGTCATGATGAGTGTGATGTTAACGGTGTGGTGTTTAACGTTATTAAGATTGGTTTATTGGTTTAGTTGTGCTCAATATGTGGGCCCTATTATGTTGTGCACATACACATCTAAAGATCGCTAGTTAGAGGCTTATTTGCCGACTGCTTACGTCTCAAAACATCGATTCCATCTGATATTTCCGCTGCGTAAGTTCTTGGGAGGTGACAACAAACTTCATCACCTTATATAAACTTCAGAGTCTTGTTTACCGTTGGAATATAGCCATTAAAAAATTTG
The DNA here is from genome assembly GCA_014218235.1 of Colocasia esculenta. Classification (NCBI taxonomy): domain Eukaryota; kingdom Viridiplantae; phylum Streptophyta; class Magnoliopsida; order Alismatales; family Araceae; genus Colocasia; species Colocasia esculenta. The sequence goes on along the minus strand of CM024753.1, from coordinate 126,806,127 downwards.
AACATTATGACTTAGGAGACAGCTTGAGAGATCCATCTTTAGATCCTTGAGTTGCTCAACAGCTTCATAGCTATATGGATAGCTGCATGGTTGTGTAGACAGCCACAATAAATGTCTGCAAACACCATACCCATGCAAGGACTTTTCCCTTCCTCATGGTTAGACTTGTAAGCAATAAAATACTAAGTCAAAGCAAGAGACAAGTTGTTTGAAAGGATATCTAACAACTTCAGAGAAAATGTTTGTACTTAAAGTGTACTCGGGTAAGGTGAGCATTCAAGGAGGCATGGACACCTACTTGGTGTGCACTACATCTGCAAAAAGTTTTTCCTTCAAAATTGGAAATATGTCGGTTTGAATGACACTTGCGAATATCTTGCAAAAACATATAGCTACTTGGAAATAATCTAAGCTATAGAGCTTCAGATATGTATTTAAAAATCAGTAAATTAAAATGTACAGACATATCTTTAAAACACATTATAATGTTCATCAATTGATGTTTAGAAATATTTTAGAAAGGATTGCAAAGCCAATCGGAATAATACTTCATCAATCACTATGTAGAACTTCAACAATCGATATTTAAAACTTCATCAATTGACATTTAGAAAATAGCCAATCAAAATAATACTACGTCAATTGATAAATAGAACTACAAAAATTGATATTTAAAACTTCATCACTCGATGTTTAGAAAAATAGCCAATTGAAATAATACTACATCAATCGATATGAGACTTCAACTGATTGCATTTGTTCATTAATCAATATCTGACTTTGACTGTATATAAGTTATAGTGAGACTTCGACTGTTGACCTTTGTTCATCAATCGATGTCTAACTTTGACTGCTCAGAAGTCTCAGAGAGAGATTTCGACTACTGACATTTGTTCACCCCAATTGATGTCTCACTTCGACTGTCTAGGAGTCAGAGTTGGACTTCGATTGATGACTTTTGTTTATCAATCAATTTCTCACTTCAACTTTTTAAGAGTCGAAATTGAACTTTGATTGATGACCTTTGTTCAACAATCAATTTCTCATTTCGACTTTTTAGGAGTCAGAATTGGACTTCGATTGATGACATATGTTCAACAATCGATTTCTCACTTCGACTTTCCAAGAGTCGGAATCAACATAATATTTATACTAGTTGTGGACTTAGAGAATTTTACTAGAGATAGAAAAGTGTCATTAGAAAACAATTATTTGTTTACACTTTTCACTATAAGTGATTGTATAGTATAACACATGCATGCCTTTGCCTTAACATAGCAAATAGAATACTAAGTAAAATGTCATTATGTTATTATCAAATAAATTTGTTTATTAATTAAAAAAAAGGTTCAGTATTACTGAAATGATTTTGTAATAATAAAAAATAATTGATCATGCTTTAAAAAATAATTGCACAACATAATGAGCATAGTTGGGATGGGCTAGGCAGTGAGAGTGGGCCACCTAGTGCCTGGAGAGGGGGGCCCTTGACATGGCCCGGCAGAGCTGACGACTCATCCCTAGTGAATGTTGGGCTGTCCGAAGATGATGGGCCTAGAAGGAGATGAAGTTTTGGTGGGCCAGCCCACGTCTGTCATCCTTTATAGACCGCCACAACAAAGAAAAGGGATGGTTGGGTTTGTTGGTTTTACATGAGAATGTCAGATTTACAATTGAAATGGTTGTTTTTTTATGATGAGCATTTCCTGAAGAATACAAATTGATGTGAAGTGAATGTGTGAACATGTCTCAATTGACTGTCTAATTGTCCATCATATTTCACTAACAATGTTCTCAAATATAGGTGAGAAAGTGTGCAAGTCAAAGCACCAAAGTCAAGAGCAAAAGATCAAGAGAAACACAAAAGGCAAGTGCCTGTCGACAGCCCCAAAGAGTCCTGTCGACAACTAGACACAAACAGCTTCAGAAATCTCATTGTGAAGTGTGCCTATCGACAGCCCCACAGATGTCTGTCGACAGCCAAGCACAGGGAGGTGAAACAGACTTCAGAACAAGTGTCCCTGTCGATAGAGGCAAATCGCCTGCCGACAGCCACTGACAGGAAACTGTCTCCCGAGAAGCCCAGTCTTCTGGCTTTTGTAATTCTGTCAGCACCTGTCGACATATGCACTTCTTGTTGTCGACAGACGAAGAGAAACTTCAGTTCTGAGATTTCTCTGTGTTTCCTATGTGGGTTTTTCCATTTACCATGACTCTCCATACTTGAACACCCATATATAAGGAACCTTTTGAAGGTATTTTTGTACAGAAGCAGCCACCATACAAAACCCTAGCATACTCTCAAGAGAAAAGATCTTTCAGCTACTCTGCTTCAACTGTCCGTCAAGAGCGAAGACGAACTATCTTCTGAGCGGGATTGAAGCCGGTTCGTCTGCGATTCAAGCTTCTACATCAACTCATACTTGTCAAGACAAAGTTTGAACTGCATCTGGACGACCATCGTGAAGAGTTCCATATCAGGATTTGACACTTCAACTCAGAACTCTTCTTTATCTCTGTTTTTCATATCTTGTGTGTGTGTTGTTGGGTCAAGCGACTCTTGTGCTTGATTCATGTGGGTTACGTTGTTCTGATCGTGTGTTTACATCAGACGGTGTGAGTGTGTGTGTTGTAAAGTGAAACTCGCTCATAAGCAGTCATTTCTGCGTGTGTGTGTGGATAGTGGAGTCTCCACATGCAACTCAGCAAAAGAGATGTGGAACAAGCTTGAACTCATATATGAAGGTACGTCTGAGGTGAGGGAAACCAAAGCAAGCATGCTAACATCTGAATATGAAATGTTTAAAATGAAACATGATGAAACAATATCAGATATGTTTGCTAGATTCATGTTAATAATCAATGGTCTGAAAGGTCTTAAGAAAGAATACTCAGAAAGTGACTTAGTTAGGAAGATACTTCGGTCTCTTCCATCCTCATGGAACACTAAGGCCACTGTCATTGAGGATTCTAAAGATCTTTCAAAAATGAAATTGGATGAATTAATTGGCTCCCTAATGACATATGAAATAAATGTGAAAAGAAAAGAAATTGAAGAAAATCCAAAAAAATCAATTGCTTTAAAAGCTTTCGACAAAAATTCTTCAAGTTCCAAAAAGGATGCTCAACAGGAAAGTGATGAAGATCGAACGTCTAGTGAGAGTGAGAACGATGAAATGGCAATGCTCACTAGGCAGTTTAAAAAATTCCTTAAATTCAAAAGGAAAGGCTCAGGTAACTCCAAATCCTTCCAGAAGAAAGATTTTTCAAATAAATTTGAGTCTAACAAAAAATCTGACATTGTGTGCTATGAGTGTAAGAAACAAGGGCATATGAGAGGAGAATGCCCGGAACTTAAGAAAAAATTGAAGAAAGAAAAGTTCACCTTCAAGAAAGCCAAGGCAATGTTGGCAACTTGGAGTGATGAAGACGAAGATGAGGACGCACAAGCAACCTCTGGAGATGAAGAAATTCAATGCTTAATGGCAAGAAGTGACGACTCCAATGAGGTAAACTCTTCCTTTGAAAGCTATTCTGTTGATGAATGGGAAGAATCATACACTGTCTTATTTGAAAAATTCTGTGAATTTAAATCTGAAAACAAGGCATTGAAAAAGAAAATCAATTCTATTGTTCATAGCGCAAACAATGATGAACAAATTTCATCCTTAAATAAAGAAATTGAAATGATGAGAATTGATGAGGAAGTTCACAGTGAGGAAGTGGATTGCTTGAAAATAAAATTGCATGAAATTCAAAAGGAAAAGGAAAGTCTAACCAACTCTCTTTAATGTCTTCAACATGAACATCAAGAAACTAAGAAAAAGTTAGAACAGGCTGAAAAAGATCTAAAAGAAAAATCTGAAGATCTTACAAGGTTCGTTAAGGGAAAGCAGAATCTTGATGCAATTTTGGGATCAAATATCTTTGTTGCAAAACATGGAATTGGGTATCAACTTGCAAAACAAAAGAAAATGGGAGAGACATTGATAACTTCTTTTGTTGATCCTAACCCAAGCACAAGCAACCAAGTCCCTCCAAAGAACAAGAAAAATCAAATAATCAAGGGTAAGCAACACCAACCCAAACAAAAGTCTTCAAGTGTTCAGAAGAACAAGCCACCTGTCGACAGGCTCAATGAAAGCTGTCGATAAGTATGGAAGACTGTTGCCAAGGGACAGTCATCCAGGCAATTTATGGGTAAAAAGAAAACAAATGTTCTGAGAAAAACCTCATCATGCAATATTTGCAACAAAATTGGTCATAAAGAAAATCAATGCTGGAATAATTCAAATAAACGAAAATGCAAGCAAATCTGGATTCCAAAGCATTTACTTTTTGGCATGAATGATACACTGGGACCCAAAGTAATTTAGGTACTAAAACCTCTTGTCTGATCCACATATGTAGGGATGCCTAGCAGCCCAAAATCAAAATAAATGGTACTTAGATAGTGGCTGTTCGAGGCACATGACGGGCGACAAAGAAAAATTTTGTTTGCTGGTTGAAAAAGACGAAGATCAAGTTGTCTTTGGAGGTAACAATAAAGGCCAAATCATCGGCACAGGTAAGGTTGGTAAGTATGCCTCTAACTCAATAGACAATGTTCTGTTAGTTGATGGACTTAATCACAATCTGCTTAGTATAAGCCAACTGTGTGATAAAGGTCATAAAGTTGTGTTTGAATCAAACTCATGTCAAATTGTTGATAAGGAAACATAGTATTAAATTTTCTAGAAAAAGGGTGAACAACATTTATTTGGTTGATTTAGATGATCCAGAAAATGAGAATTTGTGTCTTGTTGCAAACAGACAGGATGAGCTAACTTTGTGGCATCGTAGGCTTGGCCATGCAAGCTACAATGTCTTGCACAAGATTATGAGACTGAAATTGGTAAGTGGACTTCCTGAAATTTCCTTCAATAAGAATGAAAGTTTCTGTTATGCATGTGCACAGGGAAAACAAACCCGAAAATCCTTCAAAGTAAAAGCACCGGTAAGCACCTCTAAACCATATGAACTGCTGCACATGGACCTTTTTGGACCTACTAGAACTCTAAGTCTCAATGGCAAACGGTTTGGTATTGTCATTGTGGACGACTTTTCTAGGTTCACATGGGTCAAATTCTTGGCACACAAAAATGAAGCACTCAAAGTCTTTGAAGATTTATTTAATAAGATTGAGAATGGAAATGTTCATAAGATATGCTCAATCCGCAGTGATCATGGGGGAGAGTTTGATAACAATTCTTTTTCTGATTTTTGCAGGCTCCACAGGTTAGAACACTTGTTTTCCTCTCCAAAGACTCCGGAGCAAAATGGCGTAGTGGAGAGAAAGAACAGGATCCTGGTGGAAATGGCTCGCACTCTTCTGGTCGAAAGTCAACTTTCAAGGAGCTTTTGGGCAGAAGCGGTGAACACCTCGTGCTATATTCTCAACAGATCCATGGTAAGACCTGTGATAAAGAAAACTCCCTATGAACTGTTAAAAGGTAAGAAACCCAGTATTGGGTACTTCAGGGTTTTTGGCTCAAAAGTCTTTATTCATAACAATGATAAAGTTGATTTTGACAAGTTTGAAGCCAAAAGTGATCAAGGTATTTTTCTTAGATACTCAGAACACTCTAGAGCATATAGAGTGTTTAACAATAAGAATAAAACTGTGGAAGAAACTCCACATGTTGTCTTTGATGAGTATCATGCAAAAACTAACAATTCAACTCCTCACAGGATTCAAGATGGAGATGATGAGCCTAATGAAGATCCACAAGAGGAAGAGCCTCAAGATGAAACTCCTCAAGATCACCCTCCTCCAGAACATCTTACACAAGATCAACTTCCTCATGCTCAAAATCAGTCGGGTTCTTCCACAATCACAAATGTGAGGTATTCCAAAGATCACCCACTTGATAATGTGATAGGAAATGTAAATGATAATGTTCAAACTGGGTCTCAGGTTAGACAAATAGTTGAACAAGATCATTTAGCTTTTGTTTCTCAAGTGGAACCTAAAAATGTGGAAGAGGCACTAAAGGAAAACTCTTGAATACATGCCATGCATGAGGAACTTGGTCAATTTCAAAGAAACAATGTCTGGAGTTTAGTTCCTAGAACCCCTGAGATTTCTGTCATAGGTACAAGATGGGTATTTAGGAATAAGCTAAATGAATAGGGTAAAGTGGTGAGAAATAAGGCTAGACTGGTAGCAAAAGGATACAATCAAGAATTTGGTATAGACTTTGAAGAGTCCTTTGCACCTGTAGCTAGACTTGAAGCAGTTAGAATCCTGTTGGCGTATACATGCTCACACAAGTTTAAACTTTTTCAAATAGATGTTAAAATTGTCTTCCTGAATGGCTACATCAAAGAGGAAGCCTATCTTTCTCAACCACCTGGTTTTGAAAATTCTAAAATGTCTAACCATGTTTACAAGTTGCACAAAGCTGCTTACGGTTTGTAGCAGGCACCTCGAGCTTGGTATGACAGGTTAAGCAACTTCTTGGTGAGTAAAAACTACTCAAGAGGTAAGGTGGACCAAACACTCTTTACTAAGAAAGTTCGCAATCACATAATTGTCGTTCAAGTTTATGTGGATGACATTATATTTAGTTCCACTAACTCATCACTGTGTGAGGAGTTTTCCAAACATATGCACAGTGAATTTGAGATGAGTCTAATGGGGGAGCTTCAATTCTTTCTTGGTTTGTAGGTAAAGCAACATGAAGACGGCTTCTTCATTAATCAATAAAAATATGTTAAGGAGCTTCTCAAAAGATTTCAATTTGAACAAGCCAAATCTGCCTCAACCCCAATGAGCACAAGCATTAAATTTGAAAATGATGAGAAAGGTAAACCGGTAGATGCAAAGCAATTTCGAGGTATGATTGGTTCACTCATTTATCTTACTGCAAGTAGACCGAATATACAGTTCAGTGTTTGCCTTTGTGCTAGATATCAATCTAGTCCAAAGGAAAGTCATTTGGTTGCAGTTAAGAGAATATTCAGATACCTCTCAGGTACATATAATTTGGGTCTTTAGTATCCAATAGGAAGTAGCTTTGATTTGATATCATATTCTGATGCTGACTATGCTGGATGTAAAATTGATAGAAAGAGCACTAGTGGGTACTGCCAATTTCTTGGTGGTTGCATGGTTTCGTCGGCATCCAAGAAGCAACACTCGGTTGCACTCTCCACTGCAGAGGCAGAGTATGTTGCTGCAGGGAGTTGTGCGGCTCAAGTGTTGTGGATAAAAAGTCAACTGTCTGACTACAACATTGACATTGGATGCACACCTATCTAATGTGACAATACTAGTGCCATCAATCTCTCAAAGAACCCAGTTCAACACTCTAGGACAAAACATATTGAGATTAGACATCACTTCTTGAGAGATAAAGTAGCTAACAAATCCTTGGAGCTTAGCTTCATACCCACTGATAAGCAATTAGCTGATATTTTCACAAAACCATTGGCTGAGGATAGATTCACAACACTGAGAAGAGAATTGGGATTGTGCAAAATTCAATGAAGCCCATACCAAATTTTGGAGTATATGTTCTTTGTGTGCATCGACTATGAGGTATATCAAATGGTGAACTGTGGAAGAACAAGTTATGCTTGTTTGGAAACTATCATTATGCATGAGAAAACATTCTCCGCCATGTATCCATAGTCAAGTTACAAATAAAGGTCATCTACTTTGAATGTGGTATATGGTTTCTTTTCAATTTGCCCATTGATTTTTCCAGACAAATGATTTTTTTGTGATGGTATATCTTTTTGTCATGAACCTGTGTGCAATTGCTTGCTAAACTGGTGAAAAATTTGTCTTGAATTGCTTGAATGTTGAGTGTCCACATGCACTCACTATGGGAGAGCAAGGTTAAGGTAGATAAGTGAATTTCTTTAGGGAAACTTTCCATTCTTCAGTGCTTTACTTCCCTTGCATGGAGCTCAAATCATATCTCTCATCTCTGCCTTCAAAAAGTCTTTTCACAGCCCCTGTCGACAGCCCATTACATTGCTGTCGACAGCCACTAGCAGGGTTCCACCTCCCGAACTCAGAATCCTTCAGTCTGTTAGCATCTGTCGACAAACAACTCTGTATCTGTCGACAGACGCAGCTCTTTTCAACTCAATTGTTCAAATCAGTTAGCAGCTATCGACATGCTCTTAATGGTTGTCGACAGATGGACCTTTTGCTGAGTTTTTCATGGCCTGTCTCAACATACTTCATGAGCATGCTTAACTATTGTATTTAAGGTGAAAATTGGTGACTTACTTGAGTTATAATCTTTCATATCCACATAATACCAAAGATATTGTCTAAATCACAATGATTTTGACATACTATTCTTTTGTGAGTCTAGGTTGCATCATTTTGAGTACATTTAACAAATCACATGAGTCTAACCTAACTCACTTGAATAACTCCCTTGTGGAATATCATTTTTCAAAGTCACGTGCTAAGTTCAAAGGTCGTTGAGGGTTATGTCTTGCATTGGCTTTTAAACCTTATCTAATTCTTGACCTTGAGTTTTTTTTTTTAAAAAAAAACAAGGGGAGAAAAGCTACCTATTTCACAAAATCAAAAAAAAAAAACAACAAACGTGTATCAAATTTAATAGAGAACAAGGCAGAGCAATGCTGAGTATTGCTAAGTAATTGGGGACATGGACATCACAAATATCTGTCTTCGTGTCAAACGGCTTACTCATTATCTCTGTCTAATGGTCTGATGGACACTTCCACCGAGTAACTGGGGATACCGGCATTACCCATGTCTATCTTCACGTAAAAAGGTCAAAGTGATCCTAATTACCACTTTTTCTCTTCTGTTCAATAAGAAACAAAACAAAATAGATGAAATAGAGTGTAGCCTCCTCATTTTTCTTATCAAGGACAATTTGATGTTAATGATTAATTGCCCATGTAGACATATTTTTCATACACCTTTTAGACTGTCACCCACTAAGAAATATGTTTTTCTGCAATGGCTTTATTCAAGAGGATTATCTTATTTTCATATGGTTTTGTATAATGTATTCTTCATGATGCAACTTGAGATTCTGGGAATATTATTTCACAACCATTGTAGATGCTTGACGTGTCCCAATTATTAGTAGGTATTACATTTTATAATGAGTATTTTCCTAATTCCCACCTTATATACACATTGGATGCTCGTTGCCTTGAAAATTCTGTCAAAATACCTTATTGGCGCATTTCTACAAGTGCCTGTCGACAGATGACTGTTCACCTGTCGACAGCCGGCGGCAGGGTTTGTTTTGGAAGCCCAACGGGCGGCTCATTAAGGCGGATTTTTTGGGTCCCTATCTCTTCAAATCCCTTCCCACTTTCTGTAAAAAAGAACCCACGACCCTTTCCTCCCTTTCTCACTTCCAAAAAATCCATCCTCCTTCCTTCTCCATGAAACCCCTCTTCTCAAGAGCGCCAGATCAGAGTCTGCCTCTCTCTGGTGTCTCCTCCTTCTCGTGTCTTCTTCCTTCTTCTGAGTTCTTCTCTACTCCGGGATCCTTTCTTCTCATGGCTCCCAAGAGCAAGAAGCTTGCCTCCCGTCGCCATCCTTGTTCTCCCCAAGCTGGCGAGGGTTCCGAGGCTTCTGCCGAGCGCCGAACAAAGCATCGAGATGATCGTCTGCTGGAACTCCTTATCCCTCCAAATCTGTAGTTCCTAAATGCTCATGGCACCTTCACCAAGTTTGTTCAACCTTGCTACGTTGATTTTGTCTCACTGGAGGACATGTTCCCAGATTTGCAGCCTCTTTTTGAAGTCCAGGGATGGTCTCCCTTCTGTTATTCCCACAAGCGCTATTCTCCAGCCGCTGTGACGGACTTTTACAACAACTTGAGGATCACAACGACTGGTGATCTCTACACCAAGGTGAAGGACAAATCTTTTCAACTCACTCCTACTCTTCTTTCTCGTGCTCATCACATTCCAAACTCTAGCATTGACATCATGCACCATGATCCGTTGGCCTCTGAGTACTATCCTCTTATCACCTTGCAGCCATACGATTCCTCAAAAGATCGTGTGCAGTTGTAAGGCCCTTGATTTTCATCTTGAGTGTTTGCTTATGTATATATGCGTACATGAGTACATACTATTGATGTATAGAGTATTGTGCATAGTATTATATATATATATATATATATATATATATATATATATATATATATATATATATATATATTGCATGAGTAAATAATATTGTGATGTATGCATTGTTTATATATATACATATGTGTGATGTATATAGTTCTGCAGTTTTAAGTTCTGTTCGGGCAGCCAGTAGACGTCATGATGGGTGGACGCCAATGCCCAGTCAGCGGCCACATCGATGGACACCAACTGAGAATTGGCGGCAACCGATGTTGACATTGATTTTGCAGATCTGTTGCGATTTCAGATCCGGAAACGCCCCCGAAAATGTCGCCCTCTGATTTGGAAAATGTTCCCCAACGGTAACCTAGCCTAACCCTTATGTGTATCCGACCCCCTACCCTTCATATTGTCCAGTTTTCGGCCAAGTCTGTCCTTTTGACTCTTGGGTCAAAAACCTAGACTTTCTGTGCGAAAACGTGTTTTGGAACTCATCGATCCGGCTACTGGAGGCTTCATCCCGCGATCGGCATCGACTGGAGAGGACTCTAAACATCCGGGAACGACTTCCCCACGCTGGTGTGCAGTGAAGATCAACAGGGAACCCGGATAAAGAAGGATTTGAAGGCTCTTTGGCTCTGGCCGAGGAGAGCTTCTTCAACTCAAAACATCGATTGGGGATTTTATCCAAGGCAAGTAACCCAACCACATCATCCCTACATGTGTCTAGTATGTCCCAAAAATTTTACGGATTTTTTCTCGTGTCCTGGAATCCCCATTCAAGTGATCTTTTGACGTTCAGTCTGTGTTCTGCACAGATAGGAACTTAACGGCAGGATATCTTGTCGTTAAGATCTTAAGTTGGCGGCGATCTTTGTTGCCATTAACCTGGTAAACGGCCACCCCTTGCCGTTTAGTTCTTCAGGTAGAAACAGTTGGTCTGTCTGCCCTTTATAACCTATTTTTCGGGATTTCTGTGCATGAGGATATATGGTAAATCATGTATGTTATAAAGTATATATATATACCATGGAGTATGTTATGAAATTTTGATGAATTTTCGTTTACTGCAATAATTACTGGAAAATTCTGAAACATTGTTGTGAGCATGTTAAATTACTGTTACATGATTTTGTGATAAAGTTTGATGTCATAAATTTTCTATGGTAGTTAAATCAACATCAGAATGCACTATTACAATTTGATAAATTTCTTATGGCTGTATAAATTATTACATTTTTCTGAATTGAAAAACAGTGAGCATGCCTATTTAGTGTAGAAATGTTTATAAATAGTGTGAAAATAATTAAAATCCAAGAAATTAGCATATGTTTAGTACGGTCAGCATGCAGGTGTAGCATGAACTATAGGTCTTAATTATAACAATTATGTAAATTGGGCTATTTTAACCATAGATAATATCACTATTTGAACATTATTAAATAGTGGATATTTCCAAAAATTATGAAACTTCGTATATATGATATGTGAATAGTAAATGACCTGTGGTTAAATTTTCACATTAATTTGATAACAGTAGGTACTGATTACAATATTTTTATCATGAAAAGGGTATGGTTTAGTGTAATTAAAAACGATTAATGTAATTACAACATGATATGAATCAATTAGTAGTTGTGACTGATTTAGTTCTATTAACACTAGTACCATGATAGGGAACCTGAACCATGTGCATGAATGTGAAAATGAGAATAACGAGTTAAAATGGTGTGAAATTGTGTGTGTGTTTAAATGGAAAATGTGTAAATGTGCCAATGGGTGACACTGCTACCTTAGAGGGCTGTGGAACTGTACTGTGGTAAAGTCCCCACAGGAAGGTTCATACTGTGTGATGTCCCACGGACATTGGGATTAAATCCTGGAGGCGAACAAGTATCGCTGGTTAGGGTGGAGAGTGTTTCTCCCGGTTCTGCGCAGTAACTAAGATTTATCACTGGAATGCCCAGGTGATAGATATGTGTTGTGATTAGTGTGTGTCTTTCTAATGGTGGTTTGGGCTATGTGTCACGGTATTTAAATATTGTGAAATTGTGTTTAAGGGAATATGCATGTGAAAACTGTGAAATTGTGTAAATGATTATATGTTAATATGAACTCTTGTAATAGCATGTGAAATGATAACTTCTTAAAGGAATATGTTATGTACATAGCAAAACAGCAAGCTTTTCATGTGTATAAATGTGTTATTCATGTGAATATGATTATAGAATCCATGCTAGAATTGTCTCTTTCTTTATGTGTATAAACTCCATGTTTAAGATGACAAATGTTAACATGTGAATATATAAATGTAGTTAAATGAAACTTAGTTTAACATATTGATAAATGTGTAGAGAGCATGTGATAGGCTTTAAGTTATTGAACACTTTGTACTAAACAATGTCCATGTGTAACATGTGTAGAAATCATGTTTAGGTTCTATTTGCATAAATAGCTAAATCCATGCTTATATGTGATTGTGTGGTATGAGAATGTGAATGTTAGGTGATGCATGTAAGTTTAATGTGTTTAGAGTTACTTGTTGAGTTCTTTTGGACTCATTCTTGCTTCGGCGTACAGGTGCAGACGTTTCTACTTCTTCTGAGGAAGTCGTTAGGAGCGACTCGGAGCGGGAGTAGGAGACATTGTGGATTTAGCATTGTATTTTCATTTTCATATGTAATAAAGGACTCTGCGTAGTCTTATGTGGACAATGTACTTAATTCATTTGTTTTAGTTATGAAATGTCTAGTTTCTTTTCCTCTATATGGACTGTGGATAAAATGTGGATGATGGAATAAGATATCTCATTTAGTTCTTTCTTTTCCGCTGTCATGTGATATTTATATTTGTGTATATTTCAACCTATCGTACTAGTGTTGGGTAAATGTCCCACTGTGGCGACGCTTTCTATATCGACGTGGGTTGGTAGAACCGTACCGATATAAAGAGGGTCGTTACAGATATTGGTATCAGAGCGACAGGCTGAAGTTGTACATAAATATGTATATACAATCATCTTCATTGTATGCTAAGTCTGTGTAGATTGTTCACATAGATAAGTAAATAGTTAGAAATTAGATAACCTAGTTCTAAATTGTGATTAAATCATTTTGCAGGATATGGCTTCGCGTGGTAGGCGTGGTGTTCCTGCTCGTGAAGGTGAGCAGAGGAGAGATGAGCCTCGGCGTGAGGATCAGGGTGAGCAGTAGGCCCCAGCACTCTACCGCCACCAGTAGACTATGGAGTGTTCATGCAGGGTTTAGTGCAGGCCATGCAGACGCAGGCCCACACTCAGGCTGCACTCCAGGCTCAGCTGGAGGCTCAGGTTAGAATAATAAGATAAAGTAGTCTGTTTTATTAAATGCATGTTTGTTATGTTGTATGTGTTGCTTATGATGCTTGTTGTAGCAGGCTCAGGTGCCAGCTCCCTAGGCTGACCATGGTGGACCCTCCATCATGGAAAGGTTCAAGAGGATGTCGCCACCCTCTTTTAAGGGGGAGAGCGATCTGTTACTTGCTGAGAGCTGGATGAGGGAGATCGAGAAGATCTTATGGGCTATTAGGTGCACTGAGGATGACAAGGTCACTTTAGCCACCTATATGCTACAGGTATGTGTAATTTAATTCAGTGGTTATTTCTTTAAGTATAGATTATGTTGGTTAGTCCTTATGGATGGTTGTGGCAGGAGCGAGCAGACGTGTGGTGGTCCTCGTTGTTACGTACTCAGTTCGAGGATGGTGCTGTGGAGGTTGGTTGGGATGAGTTCGTGAGGCTATTCTGAGCCAAGTTTGTTCCGGAGCACATCCAGGACAAGATGGAGCAGGAGTTCCTCTCTTTGACTCAGGGCTCCATGATCGTGCTAGAATATGAGGCCAGGTTTGTCGAGCTATCGAAGTATGTCCCTCATATTGTAGCTGATGAGCGCAGGAAGGCGAAGAAATTCGTGATGGGTCTGAGACCATCGCTGAAGACGAGGTTGGTGGATTTCGACCATCGTACCCTCGAGCAGGCGCTCAGCGGCGTGTCGGTAGGAGGGAGAGATGGAGCAGTACCTGGAGGAGAAGAAGGCTTCTTAGAAGAGGCCCGCGGCTCCTTTCCAGAGGCAGGAGAGGAAGAAAGCGGCTTTCCAGTCACCGCAGCGTCCTGTGGCATCGAGTAGTGGTTAGGTACCTTCTCAACATTCCCCTAATGGAAAAAAGGAGTGTCCTCATTGCGGGAGGGCACATGGTGGTACGGAATGTTGGAATTTGGCGGGGAAGTGCTTGCAGTGCGGGAGCAGTGAGCATAGGATCAAGGATTGTTCGAGGCTTCAGCAGGGAGGTCAGCGTGGAGCGGCACCAGCCTCAGTAGCAGCAGCAGCAGCAGCGCCAGCGACAGGATGACCAGGGAGACCTCGAGCCCCAACTCGAGTGTTTGTGTTAGCTCGTGAGGACACTGAGCAGGCAGATCATGTCACCGAAGGTACAGTTTTGTTCTTAGGTGTGCATGCTCGAGTTTTGTTCGATACGAGTGCTACCCACTCGTTCATTTCCAAGCATTTTTCTAGGCAGTTAGCCTTAGTCAGGAATAGAGTCTGAGGAGTTAGAAGTCCCTTTGTCTGTGTACACACCTGCAAGTACGGTATCGACTAGGAAGTGTATTCCGTCTTTACCGGTGTGTATTGAGGATAGAGTCTGTGACGGACCGGGGTATTTATGCCCATTAAGGCTCCATATCCAGATCCGCCTCCCGCGAACGGACCGAAGTCTCGCAAGGGATAGCTCACACAAGTGTCAAGTAAGAATATAAAAGACAAACCATAAAAGTATAAGACACAAGAAAGTACATGTGCTCATACTTGCATATAACAATTTACAACTGTCTCATTACATTAATACATGTCTAATTAAAAAGTACAACTACCTGGGGCATACCCCGAGGGAGCACAAGCTCACACAACACTAACTACTACACAACTGCTGGTGGTACAAGTCTGACACAACGCCGCTGTAAGCCAAACACTCGGCAAGCCCTGAAAAGAACTGTAGGAGAGTGAGCCTCAACAAGTCACAGGCTCAGTAGGGGCTACCCAAAACAACACAGTAACCACGGACACCTCAACCCCAATGGGTCTCACTGGCAGCACCAATAGCCAAACCATTTCATGCTCACAACATATATATTTAAATAACACTTTACATAGTAATTGATAAACAAATGCATATTCCTTATAAAGAAAAAGGAACCACAGGCTAGTCTGCTCAACAACTGAAATGCCTAGGCCGCAAGCCTCATAGGCACATTACAGTCACAACCAATCATTTAAGCTATAAGCCGCACAAGTCAACCATTGCCTAGGCTTATAAGCTTCACGGGAAAATCTCAAGTACGTGGGTAACAGAGCTGTTAACCAAAATCTGGCCCTTTATACCCAAACCACAATATGTCGGAAACCACATACACCAAATAACATGATCGGCTATAGGGGGCCAATCCATCACACCTGAAAACCATATACGGTAGTTTACCCAAGGAAGGTAAAACACATTGAGTGGAAGGTCACACCACACGACCTCCACGAAACACAGTTCCACGTCAACACCAGAAAGACTGGTATACGACGTGCCACCACAAACCATTACCCACACAGGGTACAGGTATCTATTACCACAAGGCACCAGCACAGAAACCACAAGTAATCCAGTGCCGTAAAAGGGCACACCATAGCAAACTAAATCACATTTGTGGTGAGTCAATACTCACCATCTATAGCTAAAACTGTGCCACCACTCGGGCACAACACAAGCCACAATCGCAGTCACAACTGTGCCAACACCAGGGCGCACCTCGAACGAGTCAAACCTCGACTATGAGTCATAAACTCACGAGCTACAACCAATGACAAAGCACGAGTCAGAAAGGAACGACGTCACCACAACCACAACTGGAGCTAACAAAGCACGAGTCGCGAAGAACGACGCCACCACACGGGAACGGTCTACTGGCTGATCAGGCTAGTATCCAACCCAGACAACACAACACAAGAACCACCTCTCAGCCTCGTAGTCACAGACGAAAGGTCCAACTGCCGCTCCACGAGAACAAGTCAAACAACTGTGGAGACCAACCAACACCACACCTGCAGACACACAACTGCAGGTCCATGCCTAGCACCTTGGCCGAAGCACCCTAAAGTGAGGCACTGGAAAATAGGACTAGCTGGGGACTAGTGTCGACTACTGGTGTCCGTACCCCCCAACCACGAGCGCGCTACAAGCGACTGCACACCCACCAACACAAGCCGCTGCCCTACTGTCGTCTTTCTCTCAACCGGACGTACAACTCAAACACAGGAGTGAGGGTGTCCACGAAGACGACACAGACCTCAACGGTACCACACTGTACCGGGACAAACCCCGAGCACAACAAACACACGTGCCTGGCTCACAAAGAACCTGGGGTACCCGACTAGAGAGGCATTCCGGAATAGGCGCCAGACCACCACACTTGGCAATCTCAAACCACGATATATACACAAACACTTTCTATTATCGTTCACGATACACAAATTACCATTAAGAATAGCTTGTCCTAGTCACCCTGTGACTCACAAGCTAACTTGCACAACTACATACACTAACCATATTAAAGATAACACCGTAGTTTGTCATTGGTCACACGGTGACCTCCACTGCCACACTAAACATAATAGCATGACCACACTTAATAATCCATCTAGGATAATTCACAAGAGATCCTAAAGGATCATAGGAACCTCATCGCCGCAACATGCAGACTGACCTCACTAATTATTAACCACGATAACGCACGGTATGACATGAACACACAAACCATATACATGGCATCCAAACCTCGTAGATATCACGTGTATAATACCTCACGACGAATATATCACACATTATCTACGTAAACAAGATATCCAACACATGGACAATATACACATACTTAAACCACTATGTACATCACACATCATTCACGTAAAACATGCCCATTACATGAGAAGTATGCTCCAAGAGCGTAACAATTGCACTGGCTCACACCAGTCATTGCCATGCACACACAAACACGCAAAACAGACAGTGCTGACGCATGCACAGGTTGACGGCGACATCGATTGCCGTCCAAAGGATATAGGCGACAATGTCCCTTGCCGTCAACACCAAGTAAGCGACCACCACTTGGCCGTTTACCCACAATCAACGGCTAGATACCTAGCCGTTAATCTCCCAACGAAGAACTCTGCGTCAACCGATGTTGATGCCAAGATCTTCACTGCAGAACCCGCCAGAACACACAAAATGGCCCTAGGCCGATTGCATGGGCAATCTAGCCATAAATACAATAGAAAAACAAGGGGAAACACTCCCCCTTACATGTATATACCATAATTAAACTAGAGAAGCAAGATCCAATACTTGGATCGATCAAACCACCCAATTTCCCGGCATGGTAACCCTTTTTCCCAAAAACACAATTAACAAGTAATCTGTGCAAACGGAGCATGACAATCCAAACAAGAGAAGTCAAGGGGTACAGTCCCTACCTCAAAAACGCGATTAAACTCCCGAAAAACCTTGAATCACGTCGAAACCCGAGGAACGCCCCGCGAACACCGCACTCCAATTCGTCATTCCCCGCCTGATTTGCCGCTACCACGCGCACCACGGCTGCCCCTTGTACTCCTGTCGACCACCAGAACTCGTAAAGAAGCTCAAGAGTGAAGGTGGGCGAAGAGGAGGGAAGAGAGTGGGGAAGGAACAAGGCTCGGGTCAGCCCTAAAAACACAGATGCGTCAGGTTAACGTTAACCTTTGTGTCGTTAACCCAACCGCCACCCAACTAGGCGTCCTCATCTTTGGCCGCCAAGTTCATACAACGGAACACACTAGAACCATGGTAGACGTCCACATCGATGGACGCTAAAACCATGTCAACGGCAACCCATGGCCGCCAACACAAAGTCGACGTCACCCGCCTGGACGCCAACCCACTGTTGATGTCCAGCGTACTGAACACCAACACAGACCCATAACCAAACCCGGTGAGGATCTAATAAGAAACACACAACACTAATGGGCCTCACATTGGCCACCAAACCCGCTAAACCTAGATCCACGGGGATCCGGAAAACACGCGACGTTACATTATTATCACCTAAAAAGAAATGTCGTCCTCGACATATAAAACAAATCACAACAACCCGGATTATCACCTAAAAAGAAATGAAACCATATACAGAATAAGAAGGATACTCTTTCTCTGCATCAGCCTTTCAATTCATCTATCCATTTCCATCCTTGCTTTGTTCTTTTCTTTTCTTTCAATTCATTTCACAATTACTCTGTTCTGTCGATTCCATTGCCTTTCCTTACTTTTCAGTTGTAGACGATTCTACCTTGCCAATGACGCTTTATCTCCTTGGACTGAACCTACTTTCACATTTTTCCAGCTGTGTTTGCAACATTTCTTTCGAGACTACTTTACCTTTCTCGAATATCTTATACTGTAATATTCTTTCATGCCGCCATTTTCTTTTTCTATTTATCACTGCTTGCTGTTATTCTGCCTCATCTGCATTTACATTCGCAACTGTCACCTCTTCAAAGAAAACCAATCACCACCTTTGAATTTTCCTATCCTTTTCATATTATTCTGCTCATATCGTTTCAAGTCATCTCTGATTAAAAACCATAATAAACTCTACTCCTTTATTCCACTGTGCAAAACTTTACACTTTCTTCTTATCCCAACAAATCTTAAACAATCTATGAATATTAAATCTTTCTTGTTTCAGTTTCCGCTGCGCTATTCTGATCACACTGAACAATTACTTTCAATTACTTTCTTCTGACTTCAACTGCATTCATATCTAACTTTAACTGCTTCTCAAATCATCTCATTCAATTAATTCATGCTGAAGAAATTACTGCAATTTCTGACTTGCCAAACCACTATTAACATGCTTCACTCTTCATATACCTTTCTTGCTTTACTAACATTCTCTGGCTAATCTCATAATTCTGGGGCATAAACTTTCCAAATATTATTTAATCAATCTGCTCCAGCATTAAACCCTGAAATATCTTAACAACAGTTCACTTATGTTCAATTAAATCATTTCTTTGCACCGATATGCAAGCTCTAACTGACATTTTCTGACTCATCTAATTTTATTCACTTCATCATTTGCTAAATTCTTTCTTTCTCTGGTCCATATTTCTTCTTTATATAAATTGCCAGTCATTTTAATCATAACATCTTTTTCGCAAAATACTTCTCTTATTCATTCTGCTGCCTGGCTAATCTTGTTGTACCGTTCATACTATAAATCTTTCTGGTATTTAATCATCCTTCTTTAAAGTACAGCAAAAACTCAAATTTAAATATCAATTTCTTTAAATATAACAACTTGCTCTGTTTGCTTCCCTTATTCTATTAAATGCTCTTTTCTCAAATAACATAAATATTACAGTCTGTCTTGCTGTTTTTCTCAACTCAATATTTATTAACTGCTTCTCCATTAATGCACTTTTTTCCATTCTATTTCATTTGCTTTGAACTCATTCTAACATGCTTAACTTTAATTTTGATTTTCCTCAAACTGCTCACAGTTACTAACTTTCACTGCTCTTATCTTTAGCACAACCATCTTTACTAACTTTTCTGAAGAATTCCTCATAACTTGTCGTTCATCAACTAAACATTTCTCTTATGCAATTCTTAGAAAATCTCTTTGCACACTGATTCTTCTTTTCTCTCTTTCTTTATTCAACTGATCTTTTCTATACATATTTGTACAAATCCTCATATCAAACTTCATATTACCATCACTATTCATAACAACGCTTTTCTCAAATTCCCCATCTCGGGTACACTTAATCATCACTATTCTTTTATGTACCAGTACCTTTTTTTTTTAAGCTGATCTGCTTTACTTAATCATACAAAATTCTTCACAATACTAATCACATTCTCATCCACACTGTTTCTTAATATCATCTGACTCAGATCTCTCATGCCACAATACCTTTGCTGAAGTTCTCAACTATACTTTGCACATTTAATCATTTTCTAACACACTTATTGACCTGTTTCTCATTACCTTGTTACCATATACCTATCTCTGCTAACTCTGTATTCTTACTGAATTCCATATCCAAACTTATTAATTTCCTCAATTCCTTTAACTGTAAATCTTTAACAACTAAACTGATCTATCATAAACCAGCATACTGGTATAATCACACAAATTATACCACCTCTAATCACATCAACTTTCAACAATTGCTAACGGTTACCAAGTTCTCAACTCAAAAACACATTTTACAAAACAAAAACTTAAACAAATACCACTTTAACCAACACAAAACCGCAGACTCACAACCAGCAGTGGACATTAATTCATGTATTGGGACATTGCAACCTTATTGTCTTTTCATATTCTAACTTGACCATGCTCTGATACCAACTGTGACGGACCGGGGTATTTATGCCCATTAAGGCTCCATATCCACATCCGCCTCCCGCGAACGGACCGAAGTCTCGCAAGGGATAGCTCACACAAGTGTCCAGTAAGAATATAAAAGACAAACCACAACAGTATAAGACACAAGAAAGTACATGTGCTCATACTTGCATATAACAATTTACAACTATCTCATTACATTAATACATGTCCAATTAAAAAGTACAACTACCTGGGGCATACACCGAGGGAGCACAAGCTCACACAACACTAACTACTACACAACTGCTGGTGGTACAAGTCTGACACAACGCCGCTGTAAGCCAAACACTCCGCAAGCCCTGAAAAGAACTGTAGGGGAGTGAGCCTCAACAAGTCACAGGCTCAGTAGGGGCTACCCAAAACAACACAGTAACCACAGACACCTCAACCCCAATGGGTCTCACTGGAAGCACCAATAGCAAAACCATTTCATGCTCACAACATATATATTTAAATAACACTTTACACAGTAATTGATAAACAAATGCATATTCCTTATAAAGAAAAAGGAACCACAGGCTAGTCTGCTCAACAACTGAAATGCCTAGGCCGCAAGCCTCACAGGCACATTACAGTCACAACCAATCATTTAAGCTATAAGCCGCACAAGTCAACCATTGCCTAGGCTTATAAGCTTCACGGGCAAATCTCAAGTACGTGGGTAACAGAGCTGTTAACCAAAAGTTGGCCCTTTATACCCAAACCACAATATGTCGGAAACCACATACACCAAATAACATGATCGGCTATAGTGGGCCAATCCATCACACCTGAAAACCATATACGGTAGTTTACCCGAGGAAGGTAAAACACATTGAGTGGAAGGTCACACCACACGACCTCCACAAAACACAGTTCCACGTCAACACCAGAAAGACTGGTATACGACGTGCCACCACAAACCATTACCCACACAGGGTACAGGTATCTATTACCACAAGGCACCAGCATAGAAACCACAACTAAACCAGCGTCGTAACAGGGCACAACATAGCAAACTAAACCACATTTGTGGTGAGTCAATACTCACCATCTATAGCTGAAACTGTGCCACCACTCAGGCACAACACAAGCCACAATCGCAGTCACAACTGTGCCAACACCAGGGTACACCTCGAACGAGTCAAACCTCGACTACGAGTCACAAACTCACGAGCTACAGCCAATGGCAAAGCACGAGTCAGAAAGGAACGACGTCACCACAACCACAACTGGAGCTAACAAAGCACGAGTCGTGAAGAACGATGCCACCACACGAGAACGGTCTACTGACTGATCAGGCCAGTATCCAACCCGGACAATACAACACAAGAACCACCTCTCAGCCTCGCAGTCACGGACGAAAGGTCCAACTGCCACTCCACGAGAACAAGTCAAACAACTGTGGAGACCAACCAACACCACACATGCAGACACACAACTGCAGGTCCAGGCCTGGCACCTTGGCCGGAGAACCCTAAAGTGAGGCACTGAAAAACAGGACTAGCTGGGGACCAGTGTCGACTACTGGTGTCCGTACCCCCAACCACGAGCGCGCTACAAGCGACTGAACACCCACCAACACAAGCCGCTGCCCTACTGTCGTCTTTCCCTCAGCCGGACGTACAACTCAAACACAGGAGTGAGGGTGTCCAGGAAGACGACACAGACCTCAACGGTACCACACTGTACTGGGACAAACCCCGAGCACAACAAACACACGTGCCTGGCTCACAAAGAACCTGGGGTACCCGACTAGAGAGGCATTCCGGAATAGGCGCCAGACCACCACACTCGGCAAGCTCAAACCACAATATATACAAAAACACTTTCTATTATCATTCACGATACACAAATTACCATTAAGAATAGCTTGTCCTAGTCACCCTGTGACTCACAAGCTAACTTGCACAACTACATACACTAACCATATTAAAGATAACATCGCAGTTTGTCATTGGTCACACGGTGACCTCCACTGCCACACTAAACATAATAGCACGACCACACTTAATAATCCATCTAGGATAATTCACAAGAGATCATAAAGGATCATAGGAACCTCATCGCCGCAACATGCAGACTGACCTCACTAATTATTAACCACAATAACGCACGGTATGCCATGAACACACAAACCATATACATGGCATCCAAACCTCGTAGATATCACGTGTATAATACCTCACGACGAATATATCACACATTATCTACGTAAACAAGATATCCAACACATGGACAATATACACATACTTAAACCACTACGTACATCACACATCATTCACGTAAAACATGCCCATTACATGAGCAGTATGCTCCAAGAGCATAACAAGTGCACTGGCTCACACCGGTCATTGCCATGCACACACAAACACGTAAAACAGACAGTGTTGACGCATGCACAGGTTTACGGCGACATTGATTTCCGTCCAAAGGATATAGACGACAATGTCCCTTGCCGTCAACACCAAGTAAGCGACCACCACTTGGCCGTTTACCCACAATCAACGGCTAGATACCTAGCCGTTAATCTCCCAACGAAGAACTTTGCGTCAACCGATGTTGACGCCAAGATCTTCACTGCAGAACCCGCAAGAACACACAAAATGGCCCTAGGCCGATTGCACAGGCAATCTAGCCATAAATACAATAGAAAAACAAGGGGAAACACTCCCCCTTACATGTATATACCATAATTAAACCAGAGAAGCAAGATCCAATACTTGGATCGATCAAACCACCCAATTTCCCGGCATGGTAACCCTTTTTCCCAAAAACACAATTAATAAGTAATCTGTGCAAATGGAGCATGACAATCCAAACAAGAGAAGTCAAGGGGTACAGTCCCTACCTCAGAAACGTGATTAAACTCCCGAAAAACCTTGAATCACGCCGAAACCCGAGGAACGCCCCCCGAACACCGCGCTCTAATTCGTCATTCCCCACCTGATTTGCCGCTACCACACGCACCACGGCTGCCCCTCGTACTCCCGTCGACCACCAGAACTCGTAAAGAAGCTCAAGAGTGAAGGTGGGAGAAGAGGAGGGAAGAGAGTGGGGAAGGAACAAGGCTCGGGTCAGCACTAAAAACACAGATGTGTCAGGTTAACATCAACCTTTGTGTCGTTAACCCAACCGCCACCCAACTAGGCGTCCTCATCTTTGGCCGCCAAGTTCATACAATGGAACACACTAGAACCATGGTAGACGTCCACATCGATGGACGCTAAAACCATGTCAACGGCAACCCATGGCCGCCAACACAAAGTCGACGTCACCCACCTGGACGCCAACCCACTGTTGATGGCCAGCGTACTGAACACCAACACAGACCCATAACCAAACCCGGTAAGGATCTAATAATAAACACACAACACTAATGGGCCTCACATTGGCCACCAAACCTGCTAAATCTGGATCCAAAGGGATCCGAAAAACGTGCGACGTTACAGAGTCCTAGAAGGGTGCTTCTTCTTGCTTAAGATGAAGGACTATGATGCCATTCTTCGTCTGGATTGGCTAGAGGAGCACTATGCGTTAGTGGATTGTCGTGGGAAGAAGATTGTTTTTTGTATTCCTGGTGAGGACGAGTTTTCTCATCCTTTGCCAAGGAATTTAGCGGGAAAGTTTGTCATCTCTACCATGAAGGTGATGTGTATGGTTAACAAGGGTTGTGACTCTTTTCTTGCCAGTGTGGTATTAGTACCGAAGGCTGATGAGTCACCTACTCTTGCAGAGATAGATGTAGTGCAAGATTTTCCAGATGTCTTTCCCGATGATTTATCTGGATTGCCACTGGCGAGAGAGATAGAGTTCACTCTAGAGTTACTTCCAGGCACCTCACCTATCTCGAAGGCACCTTATCGGATGGCCCTTGCAGAATTAGCAGAGCTAAGAAAGCAGTTGCAGGATTTGTTAGATAAGGGATTTATTCACCCTAGCGTTTCCCCTTGGGGCGCACCTGTCTTATTCGTGAAGAAGAAGGATGGGTCACTTAGGTTATGCATCGATTATAGAAAGTTGAACCAAGTGACGGTGAAGAACAGGTATCCCTTACCTCGGATTGATGATTTGTTTGACCAACTGTAAGATGCATCAGTCTTTTCTAAGATTGATCTGCGGTCTGGTTATCATCAGTTGAGGATTGGGAGTGAGGATGTGTCCAAGACGGCTTTTAGAACCCGTTATGGACATTATGAGTTTTTGGTCCTTCCTTTTGGTCTGACCAACGCCTCGGCAGCATTCATGGATCTCATGAACAAGGTGTTTAGGCCATATTTAGACAGTTTTGTGGTAGTTTTCATTGATGACGTGTTGGTCTACTCTCCGGATGAGGCCACACATCGTCAGCATTTGAGGGTAGTGTTAGAGGTTCTTCGTGAGCACAAGCTGTATGCAAAATTCAGCAAGTGTGATTTTTGGTTACACGAGGTTCATTTCCTTAGGCATGTTATCTTCGGTGCCGGTGTAGCAGTGGATCCAGCGAAAGTCCAAGCTGTTATGGATTGGGAGATTCCCAAGACTCCTTCGGAGATTCGTAGTTTTCTTGGTTTGGCGGGTTATTATCGGCGATTTATTGAGGGATTTTCATCCATCGCCGCACCATTGACTTAGCTAACCAGGAAGGGAGTAAAGTTTGTCTGGTCCGAGGAGTGTGAGAGTAGTTTTCAGTTGTTGAAGATTAAGCTCACTTCGGCTCCTGTGTTAGTTTTGTCGAGCAGTGTAGAGGGTTTTGCTATCTACACGGATGCATCTCGGATTGGCCTTGGCTGTGTATTGATGCAGCAAGGAAGGGTAGTAGCGTATGCTTCTCGTCAATTGAAGGAGCATGAGCGAAATTATCCGACTCATGATCTTGAGCTTGCGGCAGTGGTTCATGCACTGAAGATCTGGAGGCACTATCTTTATGGTGTCAGATTTGAGGTGTTCACTGACCAAAAGAGCCTAAAGTATCTTTTCTCCCAAAAGGAATTAAACCTTAGGCCGAGAAGATGGATTGAGTTCCTGAAGGACTATGACTTCGACCTCCAGTATCATCCTGGAAAGGCGAATGTCGTAGCGGATGCCCTTAGTAGAAAGAGGTCGTCTCTCCAGCAAGATTGGAAGATGTTGGATGATGCGGCGTGTGCGATGACTGAGTTAGAGCCATCATTGTGCCAGGCTTTTGTAGCTCAGTTGTCCATTAGGTCTTCGGTGTTGGATGAGGTGATCGAGCAACAGAAAGCCGACCCTAGACTCCAAGAGTTAGTGGGCAAGGCGGGCATTGCTCGTGATGAGGATGGCGTGATTAGATTCCATCACCGTGTTTGTGTTCCTGACATCGTTGATGTCCATGAGCATGTATTAGCAGAAGCTCATAGGTCTAGATTCTCTATTCATCCGGGTAACACTAAGATGTACCAGGATTTGAAGAGATCTTTTTGGTAGTCTGGCATGAAGAGAGATGTAGCAGAATTTGTGTTTAGATGTCTAGTTTGCCAGCAAGTGAAGGCCAACCGGCAGCGACCATCTGGTCTTATGCAGAAGATGGAGATCCCAGTGTGGAAGTGGGAAGCTGTCACTATAGATGTTGTTACGGGTTTGCCTCGATCCAGACGGGGTAACGACTCGATTTGGGTAGTGGTAGATAGATTCTCGAAGACTGCGCATTTCTTACCTATGAAGAAGAAGCAGTCAGTAGAGAGTTTAGCTAGATTTTATGTTAGTAGTATTATTAGATTGCATGGTGTCCCGAAGTCGATCATTTCGGATCGAGATCCACGATTTACTTCGAGGCTGTGGAAGGGTCTTCAGGATGCGTTAGGTTTGGAGCTGAAGCTCAGTTCGGCATTTCATCCCCAGACAGATGGACAGTCCGAGAGGACTATCCAGACGCTCGAGGATATGTTGAGGGCGTGTGTGCTGGATTGGAAGGATGATTGGGAGCGCCATTTACCTTTAGTGGAGTTTGCATATAACAACAGTTTTCATGCGAGTATTGGTATGGCTCCATTTGAGGCGTTGTATGGTAGGCCCTGTAGATCTCCTTTATGTTGGGAGGAGACAGGCAATAGGCAACTGATTGGTCCAGAGTTAGTTCAGGAGACTTCGAATAAGGTCCAAATGATTAGGAAGAGGCTTGTTGCGGCACAGGATAAGAAGAAGAGTTATGCCGACAACAAGAGGAAGGATTTAGAGTTTGCAATAGGTGAGCATGTCTTTTTAAAGATTTCGGCTACTCGTGGTGTAGTTAGATTTGGTAGGCATGGTAAGTTAAGTCCTAGATTCATTGGCCCGTATGAGATTCTCAGACGATTGGGCAACATGGCATATGAGCTAGCTTTACCCCCAGCGTTAGCTAGTGTTCATCCTGTTTTCCACGTTTCTATGCTCAGGAGGTATGTTAGAGATCCATCTCATATTATTAGTCACGAGCCAGTAGAGATCCAGCCAGCAACCAGTAGCTATTCTTGACCGGAAGGTTCAACATCTCCGAAACAAGAGCATTGCGTCGGTGAAAGTTTTAAGGCGCAACTTCTCGCGAGAGGAGGCTACTTGGGAGCTTGAGGATGCAATGAGGAAGAAGTATCCTTAGTTGTTTGAGTAGTGTCGGTCTAACAGCGAGGACGGAGTTTCTTTAAGGGGGAGAGGGTGTAAGGCCCTTGATTTTCATCTTGAGTGTTTGCTTATGTATATATGCGTACATGAGTACATACTATTGATGTATAGAGTATTGCGCATAGTATATATATATATATATATATATATATATATATATTGCATGAGTAAATAATATTGTGATGTATGCATTGTCTATATATATACATATGTGTGATGTATATAGTTCTGCAGTTTTAAGTTCTGTTCGGGCAGCCAGTAGACGTCATGATGGGTGGACGCCAATGCCAAGTCAGCGGCCACATCGATGGACGCCAACTGAGAATTGGCGGCCACTGATGGTGACGTTGATTTTGCAGATCTGTTGCGATTTCAGATCCGGAATCGCCCCCGAAAATGTCGCCCTCTGATTTGGAAACCGTTCCCTAACGGTAACCTTGCCTAACCCTTATGCGTATCCGACCCCCAACCCTTTATATTGTCCAGTTTTCAGCCAAGTCTGTCCTTTTGACTCTTGGGTCAAAAACCTAGACTTTCTGTGCGAAAACTTGTTTTGGAACTCTTCGATCCAGCTACTGGAGGCTTCATCCGAAGATCGGCATCGACTGGAGAGGACTCTGAACATCCAGGAACGACTTCCCCTCACTGGTGTGCAGTGAAGATCAACTGGGAACCCGGATAAAGAAGGATTTGAAGGCTCTTTGGCTCTGGCCGAGGAGAGCTTCTTCAACTCAAAACATCGATTGGGGATTTTATCCAAGGCAAGTAACCCAACCACATCATCAGTGTCTAGTATGTCCCAGAAATTTTACGGATTTTTTTCTCGTGTCCTGGAACCCCCATTCAAGTGATCTTTTGACGTTCAGTCTGTGTTCTACCCAGATAGAAACTTAACGACAGGATATCTTTCCATTAAGATCTTAAGTTGGCGGCGATCTTTGTTGTCGTTAACCTGGTAAACGGTCACCCCTTGCCGTTTAGTTCTTCAGGTAGAAACAGTTGGTCTGTCTACCCTTTATAACCTATTTTCCGGGATTTCTGTGCATGAGGATATATGGTAAATCTTGTATGTTATAAAGTATATATATATACCATGGAGTATGTTATGAAATTTTGATGAATTTTCGCTTACTGCAATAATTACTAGAAAATTCTGAAACATTGTTGTGAGCATGTTAAATTACTGTTACATGATTTTGTGATAAAGTTTGATGTCATAAATTTTCTATGGTAGTTAAATCAACATCAGAATGTACTGTTACAATTTGATAAATTTCTGATGGTTGTATAAATTATTACATTTTTCTGAATTGAAAAATAGTGAGCATGCCTATTTAGTGTAGAAATTTTTATAAATAGTGTGAAAATAATTAAAATCCCAGAAATTAGCATACGTTTAGTACGGTTAGCATGCAGGTGTTTCATGAACTATAGGTCTTAATTATAACAATTATGTAAATTCGGCTATTTTAACCGTAGATAATATCACTGATTGAACATTATTAAATAGTGGATATTTCAGAAAATTATGAAACTTCGTATATGTGATATGTGAACAGTAAATGACCTGTGGTTAAATTTTCACATTTATTGGATAACAGTAGGTACTGATTATAATATTTTCATCATGAAAAGGGTATGGTTTAGTGTAATTAAAAATGATTAATGTAATTACAGCATGATATGAATCAATTAGTAGTTGTGACTTATTTAGTTCTATTAACACTAGTACCATGATAGTGAACCTAAACCATGTGCATGAATGTGAAAATGAGAATAACGGGTTAAAATGGTGTGAAATTGTGTGTGTGTTTAAATGGAAAATGTGTAAATGTGCCAATGGGTGACACTGCTACCTTAGAGGGCTGTGGAACTGTACTGTGGTAAAGTCCCCACAGGAAGGTTCATATTGTATGATGTCCCACGGACATTGGGATTAAATCCTGGAGGCGAACAAGTATCGCTGGTTAGGGTGGAGAGTGTTTCTCCCGGTTCTGCACAGTAACTAAGATTTATCACTGGAATGCCTAGGTGATAGATATGTGTTGTGATTAGTGTGTGTCCTTCTAATGGTGGTTTGGTCTATGTGTCACGACATTTAAATAATGTGAAATTGTGTTTAAGGGAATATGCATGTGAAAACTGTGAAATTGTGTAAATGATTATATGTTAATATGAACTCTTGTGATAGCATGTGAAATGATAACTTCTTAAAGGAATATGTTATGTACATAGCAAAACAGCAAGCTTTTCATGTGTATAAATCTGTTATTCATGTGAATATGATTATAGAATCCATGCTAGAATTGTCTCTTTCTTTATGTGTATAAACTCCATGTTTAAGTTGACAAATGTTAACATGTGAATATATAAATGTAGTTAAATGAAACTTAGTTTAACATATTGATAAATGTGCAGAGAGCATGTGATAGGCTTTAAGTTATTGAACACTTTGTACTAAACATTTTCCATGTGTAACATGTGTAGAAATCATGTTTAGGTTCTATTTGCATAAATAGCTAAATCCATACTTATATGTGATTGTGTGGTATGAGAATGTGAATGTTAGGTGATGCATGTAAGTTTAATGTGTTTAGAGTTACTTGTTGAGTTCTTTTGGACTCATTCTTGCTTCGGTGTACATGTGCAGACATTTCTACTTCTTCCGGGGAAGTCATTAGGAGCGACTCGGAGCGGGAGTAGGAGACATTGTGGATTTAGCATTGTATTTTCATTTTCATAAGTATGTAATAAAGGACTCTGTGTAGTCTTATGTGGACAATGTACTTAATTCATTTGTTTTAGTTATGAAATGTCTAGTTTCTATTCCTCTATATGGACTGTGGATAAAATGTGGATGATGGAATAAGATATCTCATTTAGTTTTTTCTTTTCCGCTGTCATGTGATATTTATATTTGTGTATATTTCAGCCTATCTTATTAGTGTTGGGTAAATGTCCCACTGTGGCAACGCTTTCTATATCGACGTGGGTTGGTAGAACCGTACCGATATAAAGAGGGTCGTTACAGCAGTGGAATGCCAACTCCTTTCCTCCTCTTCATCGTCTCATACACCATATTTTAACCACCATCATAGTCCCAAAGGATGGTAGTCGGGAACTTGTGACTGTCGTTCACAAATTCCTTTTTCACTCCATTCTTAATGGTGATCAAGTCAACTTGCCTCTCCTTATGGTTTCTCACATCCGGCTATGCCTTACCAGCTCCTAACGGTCTATGCCTTATGCTTATCCCATCACTTCTCTTCTCTTATTCATTGGCATTCACATTCCACGAGAAGAGATGACTGTTCTCAAATCTCGCAGTGCCTTTGATCTTACTGCTTCTCATCGGATGGGCTATAAGCATATTGACGGGGTTGTTACAAGGGACCTCAAGGGTAAGGCACAGGCATATGATGAAGATGAATCCGCTGAATATGATGCTGATGAAGAATCCCAGTCCGAGCCAATGGATGCTCCGGGAGCTGAAGCTGATGTTGCTGCTGATGAACAAGCGCCTAATGAGCTCTCTCTTCGAGATTTCATCACTGCTCAAATGGCATAAATGCAGCTCCAAATGACCACTAGTTATGCACATATAAATGAACGACTGGATAACGTTGATACCAGCCTGGATGCATTGGCTGACACCCAAGTCCATTTACAGATACGCCTTACCAGGCTCTCCACAGAGCTTCATGGTTTTCGTCAGGCCTCAACACCACCTGGAAATGACGATGTCTAGAAAGTCTAGGTGTCAGTTATGTGGTCTTTACTTTGCTTTGGTCAGGGTCCTGTCACTGTTATCTTCGTTTGCTATCACAATCATGTTATTTCCTTCCCTTGCACTTCCTTTGTCATGCTATCACTTCATTTTGTAATTGTGTGTAATGAATGCCAATTCAATGAAATTCACAGTTATATGCTTATGTTTTCTTCCTGTGTGCCTGACGTGTCCTTTTAGCTGTTGTCAAAAGGGGGAGAAACATCAATTATGCATAAATTAAATTTTGTCATCATCAAAAAGGGGGAGAATGTTGGTTTTACATGAGAATGTCATATTTACAATTGAAATGATTGTTTTTGATGATGAGCATTTCCTGAAGAATACAAATTGATGTGACGTGAATGTGTGAACATGTCTCAATTGACTGTCTAATTGTCCATCATATTTCACTAACAATGTTCTCAAATATAGGTGAGAAAGTGTGCAAGTCAAAGAACAAAAGTGAAGAGCAAAAGATCAAGAGAAACACAAAAGGCAAGTGCCTGTCGACAGCCCCAAAGAGGCCTGTCGACAACTAGACATAGACAGCTTCAGAAATCTCAGTGTGAAGTGTGCCTGTCGATAGCCCCACAGGTGCCTGTCGACAGCCAAGCACAGGGAGGTGAAACAGACTTCAGGACAAGTGTCCCTGTCGACAGAGGCAAATCGCATGTCGACAGCCACTGACAGGAAACTGTCTCCTAGGAAGCTCAGTCTTCTGGATTTTGTAATTCTGTCAGCACCTGTCGACAGATGCATTTCTTGCTGTCGACAGACGAAGAGAAACTTCAGCTCTGAGATTTCTATGTGTTTCCTATGTGGGTGTTTCCATTTACCATGACTCTCCATACTTTTTTTTTTGAATGGATATGACAGAGGAGCGAACTCCAATGTCGATATCAGGTTTTCAGATTTTATATATAGCTGAAAGTAAGAAGTACAAAGAGAAGGGATGGAGGAGGGGGGGGGGGGGGGTACATGGATAACAGGACATAATCTAAGACTCCCTACACAGAGGGGTCAAGAGTACACAGGGGGGGAACCAAAGTACACGGTACATCAGTCCGAGAACTCCTCATATTCCCCGTCCGAATCCATGTTGAGAACTGTCGTGCTGCGCGTTCGGCCTACCCAGTTGTTATGCAATGTTGGAAGGTCCACTTCCCCCGCCTTGATGCCGGGGGCGCTTCTGATGTTGTGTATCATGGGGAGGTTAATTATGTAGCCACCGTGTTCTCCCTTTTGGGGCTGGGATGGTAGGACCGGTGCTTCTGTTGAGGAGGTGGTAGTAGTGAAGCACGGAGGAGGGGGTTTGTTTGCCATCATGCGGGTGTCTCCTTTCTTGGTCTTTTTGCGGAGGGCATCGGAAAAAGACATTTGGGGTGCTGGCAGGGTCGATGAGGCTGCTATTTTAGGGAGAGCGGAGCTCTTTACCTCAAGTGAAGATGGCGTGGCTTCAGGTGATGCAGCTTCCAGATACTTAGCGAACTTTTTTGGGTCTCAAAAGAACTTTTTTGTTCTAGGTGCGGTTTCTTTGTGTTGTGCTACATCTACTTATTCATAAAGAGTGCCCCACATTCCTTTTCTCTAAATGATTACCCATACTTTGTATGTTCATAAGAAGTGCCCCACATTCCTTAATTTTGTATATTATCATGTATACTAATGTATATTGTCATCTCGATTTCAGCTCTCTAATGATTGGTTTACCCGCACCGACATCTGAAAATTTCAAGATGGATTGTTGTCTAAAAACTTATCTCAAATATTTATGAAAGATGTAGAAAGACAAACTCTGGGGGATGCTGTGGGTAGCCACATTGCTTAGTTCAAAGACTATGTAAGTGGTCTTTGAATGGATGGTATTAGGTATTGGTATGTAAGTGATCTTTTACCCATATTTGGTTTCCAAATGATTTCTATTGTGTTTGTGTATGTCTACGATGGGTGATGTCTTTGGTCGAGAGATATGGTTTTTGAAGGCATGAAGTTAAAGGTCTCACTTAGATTTGGGTGCTGTTGAAATTGGCAAAACCAGGGGATCCATTTCTTGAATCTAAGTATGCAAAACAGAGGGAGCTCATAATATGGATAAGCATTGGCCACAAACAACAAACCAAGTTGCATAGTTTCTAGAAATTATTTGTATTGTACATTTCTTACTTGTGGTACCTGCAATCACCCAATTTTTGAAAAAAATGGTGAACAGAGTGAAGGATCATCAAGGGTGGTGAGAGCATGCTTTGGACACCGCAGTCAATCAACATGCCGATGTGCTCGTCCTTGTTACTGGGTTATAAGTTCAAAAATATTCGACAACAAGAAGTAGTTGTTTTACTGTGTATTAATATTTTACTGTTTGTTTGTTGTTCTATCATCATTATAGCATTCACATATCCTTTATTGAGATGGATTCCAGAACACTTGTCTGAATTGTTATCAGGTGCAACTTCTCCACCTTGGCGCCTATTCCAAATTTGGGAAAGCTTTTGAGTAAGACTCTTGGGGCTCGGCCGCGGCACACCTTTCGGGAAGGAAATCAACATGTTCAGCTGCTACACTGCCAGCTTTTATTTGAAACTCATTTTGATATCAACTCGTTTTTGTTGGCAATATATCAACTTGACCAAATGATTGATGAACAATGTTTTTTGTACATACGATAAAATTTTTTGTGAATTTTTCTTATGTAATGGATCGAATCATGATTATCATGTATTGTCTTTTCTTGTGGTTGATAAGTGATGCATGTATGGGTGGATCAATGATGGATGTATGATTGGATATAATATAGGCAAATCACATAAAATTATGTATTATCTTAAAATGTATTTTGTGAGATGGATGAAAATTGATAGTAAAAGATAATAGATTTATCACTATAGCTATGAAATATTTATAGATATTATTAGTGCAATAAAAAATTACTATGATTAAATTCTTACAGTTCAAAATTGTAACCATTGTAAATAAAAAAATGAATAATTACAGTTTTATATTACATTTATTTACAATTATTTTGCGTAAGTATAAAATTTTACACTTACGGTTTAAAATCGATGGTAACACTTACAATTGACAAACTGTAGCTAGATCTATAACATCGGTTGCTACGCTATCGCTTTATGATCGTAAGTAATTTCATAAGTATAAGTCTTTCCTTACAAAATTCCACGTAACACTTACGATTTTTTGCCGTAAGTACAGTCCAATTTTGTTGTAGTCAAAGGCTGCCAATGAGGTATGTTTTGTACCCTTATATTATACTTCCTATCTTTTTAAATCGAATGGGGATGAAAAAGGGTTTCACTTCAGTTCAATATTGTTATGTTTTTTTTTCTTCTAAAACTTCAAGGAGTGTCTGTTATAAGGCAAATTCATATTTAATTGGTGGTTGGTTTTGGAATTTCATTGTATTTCTCGTTCTTATGATAATTCTTTGGCAGGCAGCAAATCTGAGAATTGCATAGTAGTATATTAAAGTATTTGGATATATTGCAAAGGAGGTAATGGATTTTGAAACCAACTTAGAATATGGACCATTTTTTATGTAGCTCGTGCCAATCCCTTCTTATCCATTTTTATTCATTTTTCTTAACTGGGCATTCCCTTATGGTTAATATTAAAGATCATAATTACAAACATCAACTTTTATCTAACTTATTAAAGTATATATAATTGTTTCTCATTTTACTTGTTCTTTTGAGAGCCATTCCCTGTTCATTTCCTACTTTTGTTTCCCAATATGGCAAATTTGGCTGTAGCACCAATTCTAATATCAGTATAGGTAGAGGCAACAAACGGTGTGGCATAAGAGGTGCTCATCCCACTCATTCTCATAAAATTAATGTTAGTGGCATCATGATTATGTTTCCCCGTGATGAGTGGCCATGCTACATTAAATGAAGAGATTAATGTTAGATCCATTCCAAATTTAGAGTTTCATTCTGAAATCTATCAAGCATAACCCAGGCCTTCACAACTGATATATGGACTTCTAAGAACATGGTTGGTTATATTATAAGCTTAACTTGCCATTTTATTGATGTTGATTGGAGACATCAAAAGAAAATCTTAATTTTTTTGCAATTTGAATATCCGCATACTGGTGAGCGGATTTATAAGACAATTAAAAAATTGAAGAATTGTGGAATTGACTATTTACAGAATCTAGAAGAGGGGGGGGGGGTTGAATAGATTATCTCCAATTCAAAAACAAACAGTACTTAAATTTGAGATTAATAAGTGATATGAAAATATGGTGACACAGATAGAATTGAAGTCCAGTTGTGTGTGCAGAGTGTGAATTCAAGACTAACAATATGATAGAAGTGAGGACAAATGATAGTGCCTATAAAACATCTAACGATGGAACAATTCAAACCACAAGATGCAAAGATTTAAGGTGGTTCGGATTACACAACTTCTATATCCTACATCCATCGTCCACACACAAACACCAAATTGCTTATATAGCAAGTTCAACACATGCACAATAGCACACACACGATCTGAGATGATCAATGTCTTAGAACAAAACACACGAGTGTGAATTGAGCAGAAGGATTGCTCAATTCAACAGTTCACACAATTGAGATGATGAGATTGAAGTGCAAGGGGAGAATTCAAAAGATAGAAAGAATAGATGACAAAGTTGAATCCTCCAAGTTCTTCATCCAGATCTTTTGACTTCAATTTGCAGAATTCTGGAGTAGATGCTTGAGCTATGATGAAGAATTTTGCTTCAATTTGATCTCCTGAGATGAATCTTCTGGCTGTCGATCCTTGGAGCATAGCACCGGGGAGCATTCCTCTGGTTGCTTCTGAGTCTTGGAAATAGTGTGGAGGCTCCTTAGTCAGAAAATGGGGCAAAGGATTCTTTATATAGATGTGTCCTTATCTCACACGTACATAGGGATTCGTGTGTACGAGAAAAGGACTCCCTAAATAAGAGCACATGCTGCTCACATGTTGGTGCTGAGACTGCAGTTGTCGACAGACACACAGAGGTTGTCGACAGCTACTGCTTCAAGTCTTCTATCTAGAATTAAATCCTTAAGTATTTAACTGGGTTGTTGACAGATGCCTCTTAGTTGTCGACAGTTACTGCTTGCCTTGATTTTTCTAGAAGCTTGTCATTAAAGGCTTTTAGTAGTTGTTAACAGGCACATCCCAGTTATCGACAACTACTGCTTGAATTCGTCCATCCAGAAGCTATTGTCTGATGGTTGCTTTATGTTGTCGATAGACAAGCCTGAGGTTGTCGACAACTACTACTGGGCTTCTTTGATCTCTTCTATTTCAGATTGAACATGATATTTATGCACTCCCTTGTATCATGTATTCTCCTACAAGCAAACACTATCAACTTAGATATCATCATTAGAAGTTCATGAATCAAAGTGGGATATTCTTTAATAGATAAGGGCCATGACTGAATATGACCATGACTGAATGTCCATAGTTGTGTGTCGACATGTGTGTTACAAGTGTCAACACATCATTGCAGTCTGGTATAATGATCATCAAGACAAATATGAATTATGTCATCATCAAAACATATCAACAATGTATGCTGACACAATCATAACTCAACATTCTCCCCTTTTTTGATGATGACAAAAAACTGCATTCATATTTCTCCCCCTTTTTGACAACATCAAAAAGATGGAAGGAAATATAAATGTCATTAAGCACAGTGATCATGTACAACAGTATAGAGGTAATATGAGTTGTTTGTCATTCAAAAGATTCTCAATCATTACATTTGATTTACACAAGGCATAAATATACATTTGAAAAGCTATCATGTTGACCTTTGATTCTCCTACCCAACCTTTGCCTCTCAAACCTAAAATAAAATAAAAAATAAAAAATCTTCTTTGATATGTCTAAGAGTTGTCATCCCCTGGAGGAGTGGGACGACGAGGACCTTGAGCACCATAAGACGATAAGTTGGAGAAATTATCATCTTGAGGATTGGGAGGATTGTAAAAATTTTGGAGATATTGAAAGTCATCACGAAGCTTCATTATGCCATAGTCCATGATATCTAGATGTTCCTGAAGGTGATCGTGACTTTCTTCAATTGCATCTATTCTAGTATTTATGCGCTACTTCAATTGATCAAATTGGTTGTTGGTATACTGTGTAAGAGTTGTTTGAAGTTGAGACATCTGCTCAGCAAGAAAATCTTTCAGATCTCCAGACAATGGAACTTGAGGAGCACTTTGGACATCTTGCTCACTTCGAATATCTGGCAGTTCCTCACTGCTTTCAGTGACGTCCATATGCTCATGTTGAGGTTCTTTGTAATGACCCACTTTATACCGGTACGATTATACCAATCCTCATTGGTACAAAGGGCGTCATTACAGTGGGATAATAACCCAACACTAGACGATAGGTTGATATGTACGTGGATAGCAAATGAATACAGCGGAATTAAAAGAAATACCTCATTCTCATTCCATCATCACCACACATTCCACAGTCTATATAGTAAGAAAAGTAAAGACAATGTCCACATTATTACAAATATAAAAGAACTACATTGTCCATGCAATTAACTTTATTCATGCTATGAAAGGGAAAAGTACAACTCTCTAGCAACTCCACAAATTACTCCTCACGCTCAAGGATGCTCCTCGCTATGCCTTCCTCTAGCACTAGATATCTATCTCACCTGTACACCGAAGTAAGTATGAGTCCAAAGACTCAGCAAGAAAACCAAAGACTCACTTTATACATATCACGCACATGGACAATTGAGAAAACACATATTATCTTTTCACAATAAAGGCATTACATGTCACATGCTTTAAACAATCATCAACATATCTATACCACTTATATATGCTTTAGATTAACATGTACTCATTCTAGATCATGGATACTAACGTGATATTCCATTAAGCCAAAACTAAACTAGCATATGGATATGATAACATATATCTACGTATGCTTCCTATACATGACACTTAATTTAACTCATGATTCAACCCATAACTTGTGTCAATCATACTTTACATAAACAAATACCTATACATGCTTACTGCCCTTAACATGTAACAAGATTTATCAATCTAATCCTTATCCCTTTTATGGTACAATTCTACCAACTAGAGCATATATTTAAGCACAAAGTAAAGAGTAACTTAGCATGCTATTTATTCATGTTTCACATGTATTTTACACATTAATTACACATTTCATTTGCTGTTTTAATATAAATAAATCTCATTACACATGATTTCACATTTTATACCATGAATGAAAGGTTTAGAACATGTTCAATCAATTGGCAAACATATACAAATTTTAAACATGGATCTATGTACTAAGTGGATATCACATCTAGCATGGAACCTAAACATTCTTTCATGTAATTATCACGCTCATACTCACACTTTACTTGCTGTTTTGACATGAAATAAACTCAATTACATGGATTTACATTTGGTCACATGTTATCTTATCCATTTAACAATCCTACATGCTCATCTTTCATGTTGCATAAATTACATGGTTACATGCACATAATTACATGGAAGTTAATAAACTATATAACATGATGTTAAACATGATTTTTCATCAAGATATTAACACATAAATGATATGAATATATATGCATTATTACATTGGTTTTCACATGCAATCATGCTCTCATTAACAATAACTCTCCCTTACATATCTTTTCACACATTCTTCACATTGTTTATTCTTACACTTTCATTTACCACATATCATATCATTTGCACTCACCACGTGCCACATTTACATATTACTTTACACTTTATTCATATTTTATCGCTTAAATTGCCGTGACATATAGTCCTAACTACCTACTAGAGGACGCACGCACCCATATCTCATAGCACATATCTCATAGCACATAGCTCATCTCATAGCACATCACATCACATCTCATAACACATACCCGCCACCTGGGCAATCTAGTGGCGAATCTTAGTAATTGCGTAGACCGGGAGAAGCCCTCTCCACCCTAACTAGTGGTACTTGTCCACCTCCAGGATTTCATCCTAATGCCCCTTAGGATATATTTTTCACAACGTTGAGCCTTCCATAGGGACTTTTCTATGGTACAGCTCTCAGACCTCTATGGTAGCATTGTCAATCTCGGCCCAAATTTTTTATATTCACTTCATCACATTATTTACATATTTCACATGATCACATTGTTTACACACTACACATTCACATGTACTTCTAGAGTTTACACATACTTCAGTTTACTGAGTTCAATCTTACTGTTTGCATTAACAATTGATCATAACAAAAGCCCTAATCATGTTGCTAATCCTTTAATTTCATACAATTAGAATTAACTTAACTAATATGAACGTTAACACCACTTAAACTGATCACAGTGCTTACTGATGTCAATTCAGTATGAAATTTTTACAAGAGGTTGTATACAGATCATATATGACATCCTATAAATTTCACAATTTTCAGAATAGTAAGTTAATTTCTACAATTTAAACTAGATTTCAAACATATTCATTGAAATGTCATTAGACATGGCACATATCAACATGGTTGGGTTAATAGTTCAAAAACCTAAAACCAATCTTCATTCTATCATGTAAAAATTATGAAACCTTAACTTACAACAAATCTATTTATACAAGATTTAAACATGCTCATATTATGCTCATAATTCAATTACTAAGTTTTAATAATTAACACAATTCACAGAAAATCAATGCAACCTCATGATATGACCTAATGACTACATATGACTACACATAAAACTTACAGCATGCACACATACCCGAAAATCAAATAAACATCCTAAAGAGATCAAACAGTGCATTTTCAGAACTCTAAAGAACTTGACTACACAGAATGTGGCCGCCTACAGTAAACAGCACAATTTGGTGCCGCCAGCACAGGATCTTGGCAGCACAGGATGTGGTCGCCAACCTCCTGCCTGCAGACCATGCAGACAGCATACAATGCAAAGGGGAAATTGGAGGTTCCAGGACATGTGGAAAAATCCAGAAAAATACTAGGACTTAAGGGGACGTGTAGGATTGACATCAATGGGTTACTTGCCTCCAAATAAATCCAAGATGATCAATATTCGTCGGTGAATCCCTCCTCAGCCTGAACAAGAGGGTACTCAAAACTCTTCTGATCTGGTTCTCCTGTTGATGCAGATGGTTCCTCGGAGTTGGGAGTGCTTCTCCTATGTATAGGCTATCTGCCAGTCATTGTAGATCTCCAGAAAATACCTCCAGTCGCCAGATCTGGCCCTCCAAAGATCAGCTCTTCTCCACAAAGGGTGCTAGGGTTACACCAAGGCCAAAAAGACTTAATCCGGCTGAACCAAGGTGTTTTTATAGAGTTGGTGGGTTGGGTACACTTTAGGATAGGTCTCCTACGACTTTAGATGGGTTTCCTAAATAGGAATAGGGAAGAACACATGCGTTACCAAATCTGAAACTGTCCCATTGGAGAGAACTTGGCGTCCACATCTGGTGCCGCCAACATGTGGTTGGCGTCCACCCAGTGTGTCGCCCACAGAGGGATTGACGTCCATCGATCTGGACGCCAACCCTGGCCTACAATCAGCGTCACACTGTCCTGCCGCCAACCATGCATTTCGGCCAAAATTGGGACAAACATCAAAGTAGATGCATAAACACATCATAAACTGTTTAATGGGTACTAAAATAAGTAGATATCTTATTTACAATGTCAAACATATGCATACATACATGTAATCAACATAATTACATTCAACATGCATGTTTTTAATTAATATAACATGTACATCGATAGTAAGATAATGCATGCACGCTTAAGGATATACATGTACGAAAAACAGTTCACATGTACTTACAAGGTAAATGGCAATACCCACCTATCATATGCTTAATATTATTTAAGTACCATATATACTATGGACAACTTAATGTATATAGAATTAAATAGATAGATATCACATGCATAAGATGAACATACATATATACATATGTACAAAGTATAATTCCACACAATATTCATGGAATAATTAGCATAATATACACATCAATATTTAGATAATACATGCACGGTATCATTAAGATGCAATATGCAATAAGTTAACTAAGAAAATCTATACAACGAAAATTAATTCTTGCATAGGCACACATAAATTGACATATGTATAAATATATACACACGTATACAACATAGTTATGTACATTATGCATGAAATAGATAAATACAACATGCACATCAGTAAT
This sequence comes from Colocasia esculenta, assembly GCA_014218235.1. Taxonomy (NCBI): domain Eukaryota; kingdom Viridiplantae; phylum Streptophyta; class Magnoliopsida; order Alismatales; family Araceae; genus Colocasia; species Colocasia esculenta. The sequence goes on along the minus strand of CM024753.1, from coordinate 126,764,888 downwards.
TAGATTAAACATGCACAACATTACTTAAGTATAATATGCCTAGGATTTTAGTAAACACAATATACACAAAATTAGCTAATTGCCTACTCTCACATAAAATAACATATATAAACATGCATATGCTCATGAGAAGTATAGAAATTGTAATATGCACAATTGAATACACATGCTATATACACAACAAGTAAATACACATGCACAATATAAAATGAATGAAATTTTGGGGTATCACATTCTTCTTCGTCGTTGTCTTCATCTTAAGTGTCCTTTTCTTTGTCAGCTTCTTGACCTTTCAAAGTTCTAGTTGTTGGGTTTTCAATATATCATGTTTTTGATGATCACATTAATATCCTTGAACATTGATTTAATGCAAAATTGATGTGCTAACTAACATGAAAAACACCATGAAAGTGATTGTGTTAAATATTGCTGAATCATACAATGTATATCACTAATAATGTATTTGCATGTAGGTGCACAAGCATGAAAGATGGAGCATTGAAGAGATGAGCAAATAGCACAAGAAATTGTCAAAGAAGTGCATCTGTCGACAGGCCCAGGGCATGTGTCAACAGATACACACAGTCAACCCAAGACAGAGTTCAGTTTTTGCATCTCTGAGTGCACCTGTCGACAGATGCAAATTACCTGTCGACAGATACACACAGACAACCCAAGGCAGACCTCAGGTTTTGTATCCCTGAGTGCACCTGTCGACAGATGCATATCGCCTATCAACAGATACACTCAGAAATTCAGATTTCTGAAACCCAGTTCTCAGCCTGAGTGCATCTGTCGACAGATGCAAGTGCACCTGTCGACAGACGACGGAAACATGAGATTTAGAGTTTCCAACTCCAGCCCCATTTGGGTGTTTCCTTCCTCCACGACCACCACCTTTACCTAACACTATATAAGCATCCTTTTGGAGCCAAATTTGCAGAGAGCAGCCTCCCAACCAAGAGCCTCCAAGGGACCAAGAGGAAAAGCCCCAATTTGCTGCTCTGCTTCAATCTTCCGCCCAGATCGTCGTGGAATCACCATCTATGCGGAGCTGAAGCCGGATCGTCGTCAATTCAACCTTCTACATCGATCAATCTACATCCAATCGAAGTTTGAAGAGCGTCTGGACGATCCACGAGAAGAATTCCAACTGGATTTGTTCCCCAACTCTAAATTCTTCTCCATTTCACAATTTCCATTCCATTGTGTGTGTGTGGTTGTGTTTCAAGCATCCCTTGTGCTTGATTCACGAGTTTGTGGTTGTTCTGATCGTGGTTCATTCGACAACGTGTGTGTGTGTGAGTTGTTGTTGTTGAACTGTGTACTCCGAACCACCTTAAATCATCGTGTCATGGTTTGTTCGCGTTCTGCGATAGATGATTGGTAGGCACGTTGTTCATACGCACGTTTGATACCCTGTTCTCATTTACATCAACTCAAGCTTTCTTATACTCAATCGAATTCTAATCAAGGATACTGTAGAACCAAAAAGCCATCAGTAATTAGAAATTTCCGTAATCTATTCACCCCCCCTTCTAGATTACAATATTGTGTTATTCCGCATAACTCTTCAATTGGTATCAGAGCGAGGTTTCTCCGATTTACAGTTTTCGTAATTTGATCTAGCGATCAGGAGATTTTCGATCTTATGATTCTAGCAAAGGGTATATGGCCGAGGGACATTCAGTAACCAGGCCACCCTATTTTGATGGCACTGACTATCCTTATTGGAAAAATTGTATGCAGGTATTTTTGAGAGCTCAAAATTACGAGCTATGGAAGATAGTCAGCAAGGGACCATATGTGTTGCCCGAGGACGAAGACACCTGGACGAAAGACCAAATAGCTAAAGGAACTCTCAACTGGAGCGCACTAAACATGATGCAATGTGCGGTGCATCCAAAGGAGTTCTCAAGAGTCTCCACATGCTCAACAGCAAAAGAGATGTGGGACAAACTTGAACTCATTTACGAAGGTACGTCCGAGGTAAGGGAAACCAAAGTTAGCATGTTAGTGTCTGAATATGAAATGTTCAAGATGAAAACTGATGAAAGCATATCAGACATGTTTGCAAGATTCATGCTAATAATTAACGGGCTAAAGGTCTTAAAAAGGAATACTCTGAAAGTGACTTAGTAAGAAAGATACTTGATCTCTCACTTCATCTTGGAATACTAAGGCCACTGTCATTGAGGATTCCAAAGACCTTTCTAAAATGAAATTGGATGAACTAATTGGCTCCTTAATGACATATGAAATCAACATCAAAAGAAAAGAATTGGAAGAAAATCCTAGAAGTCAATTGCTTTAAAAGCATCCAACAAAACATCAACAAGCTCCAAGAAATCCATTCAACAAGATAGTATGAGCAAGAAGCATCTAGTGAGAGTGATAATGATGAAATGGCAATGCTCACTAGACAATTCAAGAAATTTCTGAAGTTCAAAAGGAGAGACACAGGTAACTCCAAACCTTTTCAAAAGAAATTTTTTTCACAGAAATATGAGTCCAACAAAAACTCTGACATTGTTTGTTATGAATGGAAGAAACAAGGGCACATGAGAGGAGAATGCCCGGAACTCAAGAAGAAGCTGAAGAAAGAAAAATTCATCTTCAAGAAAGCCAAAGCAATGTTGGCAACCTGGAGCGATGAAGATGAAGATGAAGATGCACAAGAAACATCCGATGATGAAGAAGTTAAATGCTTAATGGCAAGGAGTGATGACTCCACCGAGGTAAACTTCTCATTTGATAATTATACTGCAAGTGAATGGGAGGAAGCATACACTACTCTATTTGAAAATTTTGTGAATATAGATCTGAAAATAAGGCATTGAAAAAGAAATGCAACTCCTTTGTGCATGATAAAAATCACGATGAACGAATTGCATTCCTGACAAAAGAAATAGAAATGATGAAAATTGATGAAAAGACTCATAGTGAAGAGATGGATTGTTTGAAAATGAAATTACAAGAAACACAAAAAGAAAAGGACTGTTTAAGCCATTCTCTTGAATTCCTTCAAGAAGACCATCTAGAAACAAAGAAAAAGTTAGAACAAACTGAAACTGAATTGAAAGAGAAATATGAAGACCTGATGAAATTTGTAAAAGGAAAGCAAAATCTAGATGCGGTTTTGGGTGCTAAAATACATGTAACCAAGCATGGGTTAGGATATCAACCTGTCAAACAAAAGAAAATAGGAGAGTCATTGATCACTTCCTTTGTTGATCCTAGCCCAAGCACAAGCAAGCATGTTCCCACAAAGCTTAAAACAAGTTAATCTCAGACCAAAGCATTGCAACCCAAACAAAATGCTCCCAACAAACAAAAGAAAAAGCCACCTGTCGACAGATGGAATGGTGCCTGTGGACAGGCAAGAACAACTTCAACCAACAAACAGTCTATCAAGCAACAAAAATTTGAAAAGAAAATTCCTTCATGCAATGTGTGTAAAAAGATTGGTCATGATGAAAAACAATGCTGGAATAATCCAAAGAAACAGAAATTCAAACAAGTTTGGATTCCTAAGCATTTACTCTGTTGCATGAATGAAATTTTGGAACCCAAAGTAAGTTGGGTACCAAAACCTCTTGTCTGATCCACATATGCAGGAATGCCTAGCAGCCCAACATCAAAACAAATGGTACTTGGATAGCGGCTGTTCGAGGCACATGACGGGTGACAAAGATAAATTTTGTTTCCTAGTGGAGAAAGATGGAGAACAAGTCATTTTTGGAGGTAACAACAAAGGCCAAATCATTGGCACAGGTAATGTTGGTAAGTGTCCCTCCAATTCAATTGAAAATGTACTGTTGGTTGATGGCCTTAATCATAACTTGCTTAGCATAAGTCAATTATGTGATAGAGGTCACAACGTCATTTTTGAATCAAATTCATGTCAAATTGTTGATAAAGAAACAGGAAGTATAAAATTTTCTGGAAAAAGAGTGAATAACATTTACTTAGTTGACTTAGATGATCCAGAAAATGACAACTTGTGTCTTGTTGCAAATAGACAGGATGAATTGACATTATGGCATCGTAGGCTTGGCCATGCGAGCTACAACGTGTTGCACAAGATCATGAAGCTCAAATTAGTAAGTGGACTTCCTGACATTTCTTTTAACAACAATGAAAGTTTTTGTGATGCATGTGCACAGGGAAAACAAACCCGGAAGTCTTTCAAATCCAAAGCACCGGTAAGCACATCTAAACCATATGAACTGCTGCACATGGACCTTTTTGGACCAACTAGAACTCTAAGTCTCAATGGCAAACGTTTTGGTTGTCATTGTAGATGATTTTTCTAGGTTCACATGGGTCAAATTCTTGGCACACAAAAGTGAAACAGTTACAATCTTCCAAGAATTCTTTAACAAGATTGAGCATGGCAATAAAATATGCTCAATCCGCACCGATCACGGGGGAGAATTTGATAACAATGCATTTTCTGATTTTTGCAAGCACCAAGGGATCGATCATCTATTCTCCTCCCCAAGGACTCCAGAACAAAATGGAGTAGTGGAGAGGAAAAACAGAACATTGGTGGAAATGGCTCGCACTCTTCTGGTTGAAGGCCAACTCTCGAGAAGCTTTTGGGCAGAAGCAGTGAACACTTCATGCTACATTCTAAACAGAGCCATGGTAAGACCTGTGATAAAGAAAAACCCCTACCATTTGTTGAAAGGTAAGAAACCCAACCTTGGGTACTTCCGAGTATTTGGCTCAAAGGTATTTATTCATAACAATGATAAATCTGATTTAGATAAGTTTGAAGCCAAAAGTGATCAAGGTGTTTTTCTAGGCTACTCTGAACACTCTAGGGCATATAGGGTGTTTAACAATAAAACACGCACTGTGGAAGAAACTCCACATGTTATTTTTGATGAAACTTATGCCAAATCTAATAGCCTGTCTGTTAACAGAACTGAAAAAGGAGATGAAGGAATATCACTTGAGGATCTACACGTCAAAGCAAAAGACAAATCTGAAGAAGATTCCAAGACCAAAGGTGGATATCTTCGCAAGGACTATGATGAAGATGATGAAATAGCCTTCAGAAAACAAGATGAAACACATGAAGAAAATCCACTAGAAGGTGAATCTTTTGAAGAACAACATTCACAAGATCAAATTCCTCAAGGACAAGATGCTCCCGGCCCTTCAACAATCACAAATTTGAGGTATTCCAAAGATCACCCACTTGATGATGTGATAGGTAGTTTAAATGATTCTGTTCAAACAAGGTCTCAAGTTAGACAAATAATTGAACATGATCTTTTTGCTTTTGTCTCTCAAGTGGAACCCAAAAATGTTGAAGAAGCCTTAAAAGATAACTCATGGATTGATGCTATGCATGAGGAACTTGGTCAATTTCAAAGAAACAATGTATGGAGTTTAGTTCCTAGAACCCCTGAAATTTCTATCATAGGAACTAGATGGGTGTTTAGGAATAAACTTAATGAAGAAGGAAAAGTGGTCAGAAATAAAGCTAGACTCGTTGCAAAAGGATATAATCAAGAATTTGGTGCAGATTTTGAAGAATCCTTTGCTCCAGTAGCCAGATTAGAAGCAGTCAAAATTTTATTGGCATATGCATGCTCACATAAGTTCAAACTTTATCAAATGGATGTTAAAACTGCTTTCTTAAATGGCTATATCAAAGAAGAAGTCTATGTCTCTCAACCACCAGGTTTTGAAAATTCTGAAATGCCTAACCATGTGTATAAATTGCACAAAGCTCTTTATGGCTTGAAACAGGCACCTCGAGCTTGGTATGATAGACTAAGCAATTTTCTGGTAAGTAAAAACTACTCAAGAGGTAAAGTAGACCAAACACTCTTCACTAAGAAAGTTCGCAATCACATAATTGTTGTTCAAGTTTATGTGGACGATATCATATTTGGTTCTACTAACCCTTCACTGTGTGAAGAATTTTCTAAACACATTCACAGTGAATTTGAGATGAGTCTAATGGGGGAGCTTCAATTCTTTCTTGGTTTGCAGGTGAAACAACATGAAGAAGGCTTCTTCATAAATCAAGAAAAATATGTCAAAGAGCTTCTCAAACGATTTCAATTTGAGCAAGCTAAACTAGCCTCCACCCCAATGAGCACAAGCATCAAATTGGAAAATGATGAGAAAGGTAAACCGGTAGATGCAAAGCACATCCGAGGTATGATTGGCTCACTCCTTTATCTTACTGCAAGTAGACCGGATATACAATTCAGTGTTTGCCTTTGTGCTAGATATCAATCTAGTCCAAAGGAAAGCCATTTAATTGCAGTCAAGAGAATTTTCCGATATCTCTCAGGCACATGCAATTTGGGTTTTTGGTATCCAGCAGGCAGTAGTTTTGATTTGATATCATATTCTGATGTTGATTTTGCTGGATGTAAAATTGATAGAAAAAGCACTAGTGGATATTGCCAATTCCTTGGCGGTTGCATGGTTTCGTGGGCATCCAAGAAACAACACTCGGTTGCACTCTCCACTGCAGAGGCAGAATATGTCACTGCAGGAAGTTGTGCATCTCAAGTGTTGTGGATCAAAAGTCAGTTAGCCGACTATAATGTTGAAATTGGATGCACACCTATACTATGTGACAACACAAGTGCTATCAACCTTTCAAAAAACCCTGTCCAACACTCAAGGACTAAACACATTGAAATCCGTCATCATTTCTTGAGAGATGATGTTGCCAATAAAACCTTGGAACTTAATTTCATTCCCACAGAAAAACAATTGGCTGACATTTTCACCAAACCCTTGTCTAAAGATAGATTCACATCCTTAAGAAGAGAATTGGGTTTGTGTAAAATGCAATGAAACTAATTCTCCATATTGGAGTACATGTTCTTTATGTGTGAATGACTATGTGGTATATCAAATGGTGAACTGTGGAAGAACAAGTTCGGCTTGTTTGGAAACTATCATCATGCGTGAGGAAACATTCTCCGCCAAGTATCCATAGTCCCATTGCATATAAAGGTCTTGTACTTCACATAGGATTTTTAGTTTCCTTACATTTTATCATGTTAAGTCCATGAAACAATGCTTTTTCTATGACCATGTGCTTGTGTATGATATTCTTGAAATGAACATGTTTGTCTTGTATCTAATGCTTGTGTGAATCCTTGCTTAAATGTTGTGTCAACACGTGCACACACTATGGGGGAGTAAGTTCAGGGTAGATGAGTATTTTCATGAGGAAACTCTTCCTTCACTTCAATGTTTAATCCTCACTTCCTTGAACTTCATGTGCACTCAAACTGAAACCAGAAAAATCCACTCTGCTCATATCTGTCGACAGACACATTCCATCTGTCGACAGGTACACTCAGATTTGTTCTGACTGAAACTTCAATTCATCAGTCTTTGTGCATCTGTCGACAGACAGATTCCTGCTGTCGACAGATACACACATTCTTACCTTCTTCTCATTTCTTCTTCATACTTTTCAAGAAAGTGTTCATTACTTGATTTGAAGGTAAACATTGGATTGTTTTGTGCAATATAACCTTTCATATCCACTTCATGTCAAAGTCGTGAACCAAGTCTAAATGATGTTTGATGCAACACTTGATTGAGGTCTATTTAGATCATTTTGAACACAATGAGCAAACCAAATGATTTTTAAACATCTCCTTTGAATAACTCCCTTGTCATTAAACATGAATCCAAAATGATTTGAAAAATCAGAAGGTTCTTGAATTTAATGTTCTACATTATCACTTGCCTAAAGGAATTTCATGTACTTGACGAAAAGTAAAAATAAAATAAAAGGGAGAAAAGCTACCTATTTCTACGGTTCAATCAAAAATTTATCTTTCATTTATGGGATGGAGGTAGAGCAATGATGAAAATCACTAAGTAACCGGGGACATGGGCATCACCAATGTCGGTCTTCGCGTCAAAAGGTTGTTTCATTATCTCTACACAATGGCTTGATGGACACTCACATTGAGTAACTGGGGGTATTGGCATCACAAATGTCTACCTTCACATGAAAAAGTGAAAGTGCTCCTCATTGCCACTCTTTTCCATCTTTGTTGTTTAAAGATCCTAAAATCATACTAGAAATAGAGTGAAGCCTCCGAAAACTTTTTACGTCAAGTCCAATGTGCTTCTTATGGGTAAGATGTTCCTGTGGCCATCTAATTCAAATTTCATCTGACTATCATCTATATTTTGATGCATGTTTTTCTTCAATGGCCTTAATCAAAAGAGTTATTTAATTTTTACTGGCTTTTGTGAAATGTGTTCTTTATGATCTAATTAAAGAACTCGTCGGTTTTATTTCAAAATCATTGTAGAATTGTGTCATGTCTTCATCATAATGGATATGCTTTTTTATCTTGCACATACACCTATTTCACCCTAAAATGCCAAATGAACACTTGACCCTTTGAAAAAACTTGCAAAAAATCAAGTTTCAGCCAAAAAGTGGTTATCTATCGACAGACAGATGGTCATCTGTCGACAGCCGGCAACCCAGATTCGTTTTTGAACCCAACACTCGCGCCGGTTCAAGTCTTTTTTGTGGGGCCTCTCTTTTAAAACCCTTCTAAACCTATTCTAAAGGCCTCCCATGACCATTTCTCACCCTTCCCCTCTCATTTCCTCCTCCTCTTCTCCAAACCCCTCTCTTTCCTCTCCAGGGCTCATGATCCGTTCCGTCTCCGACGATCTAGCTGCTCCTCGTCTGAGATCCCTCCACTCTCCCTTCCCAAACGCCATTCTCACCCTCCTTCCTGAGATGGCACCCATGATAAAGATTCTCACTCGCCGTCGTCGTGCTTCGACGGACGCCGGAGAGAGTTCCAAGGCTCCTTCAGAACATCGTAGCAAGCATCGCGAAGATCGGTTGCCGAAACTCAATGCTCCTCAGGGTCTCCATCTTATCCGGGTCAACGGCACCTTCAAGAAACTCGTCCAATCTCGATATGTGGACTTTGAGTCCTTAGGATCGATGTTCCCCTCACTCCTACCCTACTTTGACACTCAAGGGTGGACATCCTTTCTGTACTCACACTTGCAATACTCTCCAACTGTCGTCACAGAGTTTTTCAATAACCTAGGGCTTTCCAATCAGGGCGATCTTTTTTCTTCGGTGAAAGGCACTCGTTTTCGCCTCACCGCAAATCTTATATCGACAGCCCTTCAAATCCCAAACTCAGGAGTTGAAATCTTCAACTATACTCCTTCCGCCTCTGAGTACTATGAACTTCTCACGCTGCAACCTTATGACTCCACCAAGAAAATTGCACGCTTGAATGCCAACTCCTTTCCTCCTTTGATCCGGATGATCCATCACATCTTCACTACCTTGATCGTCCCGAAGGATGGAAGCCGAGAATTAGTCACTGAGGTCCACAAGTCTTTGTTCATATTCTTCCTCAAGTGTCAACAAGTCAATCTGCCTGAACTCATGATAAGCCTCATCCGTCGGTGTTTCTCTGACACCAAGAGATCAATGCCATATGCTTGCCCCATCACCTCTCTTCTCATTTTCATTGGCATTCCTATCCCTTCAAGTGAGCTCATCTCCTTAAAATCCCGCAGTGCATTTGACCTCACTGCCGCTCACCGAATGGGCTACAAGTTTGTAGACGGTGTAGTGTCAAGAAATCTCAAAGGGCAAGAACAACAAGGTGATGATGAAGAAGATGATGCAGAAGACAATGAAGAAGACAATGAAGACCTTAACGATAATGAAGGTGCTGATGAAGACTCTCAGGATGAGCAACTGCCTGATCAACCTCAAGAATTTGATGATGTACCTGTGCCTCAAGAACAATCTCTTCGTGATTACTTGGCACAAATGCATCAACAAATGATCTCAGGATTTGCTCAAATAAACTCTAGATTTGATCAAGTGGATGCTCGCCTCAACTCTTTGGATGAGTCTCACGTGCATATCCGAGACCGGTTTGATTACCTCTACTCCGAGAGAGATGGATCCCGTCATCCTCCACCTGCTGGACATGACGATGAATAGAAGGTCTCAGGGTCATTAGAGGTCTTTAAGAGTCTTAGCTAGGAGTTAGTCTCACTCGTCCAGTTATCTTTTGCTTGTTCATGTTATTTCCCTTCCTTTTGAATTTTATTGAGTCATGTAATGATTGTCTCTTGTACTGTGAAATTTGAATGATCAATCAATGAAAACTCACAGTTCATGTTTATCTGTCTCTAATATGTGCATGACTTGACCTTTTGCATGTTGTCAAAAAGGGGGAGAACATCAATATTATGCATCAATTGAATGTTTTTGTCATCATCAAAAAGGGAGAGATTGTTGGGTTTTCAATATATCATGTTTTTGATGATCACATTAATATCCTTGAACATTGATTTAATGCAAAATTGATGTGCTAACTAACATGAAAAACACCATGAAAGTGATTGTGTTAAATATTGCTAAATCATACAATGTATATCACTAACAATGTATTTGCATGTAAGTGCACAAGCATGAAAGATGGAGCATTGAAGAGATGAGCAAATAGCACAAGAAATTGTCAAAGTGCATCTGTCGACAGGCCCAGGGCATGTGTCGACTGATACACACAGTCAACCCAAGACAGAGTTCAGTTTTTGCATCTCTGAGTGCACCTGTCGACAGATGCAAATTACTTGTCGACAGATACACACAGACAACCCAAGGCAGACCTCAGGTTTTGTATCCCTAAGTGCACCTGTCGACAAATGTATATCGCCTGTCGACAGATACACTCAGAAATTCAGATTTCTGAAACCCAGTTCTCAGTCTGAGTGCATCTGTCGACAGATGCAAGTGCACCTGTCGACAGACAACGGAAACATGAGATTTAGAGTTTCCAACTCTGGCCCCATTTGGGTGTTTCCTTCCTCCACGACCCCCACCTTTACCTAACACTATATAAGCATCCTTTTGGAGCCAAATTCGCAGAGAGCAGCCTCCCAACCAAGAGCCTCCAAGGGACCAAGAGGAAAAGCCCCAATTTGCTGCTCTGCTTCAATCTTCCGCCCAGATCGTCGTGGAATCACCATCTATGCGGAGCTGAAGCCGGATCGTCGTCAATTCAACCTTCTACATCGATCAATCTACATCCAATCGAAGTTTGAAGAGCGTCTGGATGACCCACGAGAAGAATTCCAACTGGATTTGTTCCCCAACTCTAAATTCTTCTCCATTTCACAATTTCCATTCCATTGTGTGTATGTAGTTGTGTTTCAAGCATCCCTTGTGCTTGATTCACGAGTTTGTGGTTGTTCTGATCGTGGTTCATCAGACAACGTGTGTGTGTGTGAGTTGTTGTGTTGAACTCGCTCATAAGCAGTCGTTTCTGCGTGTGTGTGTGGACGGTGGATGTAGGATACACGAGTTGTGTACTCCGAACCACCTTAAATCATCTTGTCCTGTGGTTTGTTCGCATTCTGCGATAGATGATTGGTAGGCACGTTGTTCATACGCACGTTTGATACCCTGTTCTCATTTACATCAACTCAAGCTTTCTTATACTCAATCGAATTCTAATCAAGTTTCATTAAGATTGCTGTAGAACCAAAAAGAATCCATCAGTAATTAGAAATTGTCGTAATCTATTCAACCCCCCCTTCTAGATTACCATATTGTGTTATTCCGCATAACTCTTCACTAGTGACTTTGCCTTGAACCATCTTATATCCCATTCTGTGTGCAGTGGTGATATCATACGCACTTCTACTTCTGAGAGTGACAATTTCACTTGAAGCAATGGGTATTCCAGTAAAGGTTAGAATAGTGGTTATGGGACAGACATAAGGCATAGAGCATTTAGGGTTGTTGAAGCACTATTTGATAAGGTCAAACATCAGAGTTGGAAGATTCATTTGTTGACCTTGTAGAAAATAGTGGAAAAGGACTTTGTGAACCTTACTGACAAGTTCCCTACTACTATCTTTTGGAACAATAAGAGTGGTGAACATGTGATGGAACATTCTATGAAGAGGTGGAAATGTATTGGCATTCAGTCTAGTGATGGCCTTGGTGGAATCATATGGCTGCTAGGTGATTAGGGTGTAGAAATCAGAAGGATGTAAGTGGGTAAGAAGGACATCAGCCCCAGTATTGGGTATTTGCAAAGCACGACTTTAAAGGTTGGGGGTCAGTTGGAATGTGATGCCTCTTACCATAGTGTAAAAATCCTGATCTTCAGACATACCTAGATTGTTGAAGAACTCTGTAACTGCTATTGGTGAATATTTCTTTTGAGATTTCAAGAAGTGGATCCATCCTTGTTGATCAAAAAGAACTTGCATACCTCCGAACATATCTTCCGGGGAGGGAAAATCAACATATCGTGGCTGCATAATCTTCTTGAAGACTCCTCTGACTCTGCACAGATCAAGGTTGTGTGGCACATTTAGCTCTGGGGTTCAATTTGCTCGATGTTTACTTCTTTGCTCTGAAGGTGCCCTAGAACTTTCTCCTTTAGTTTGAGAGGACCTTCGTTGACAGGAAGCAACCTTCTTCTGCCTTGGTGCCATGGGGAAGATGGAGTAGAATGAGGAATGAAGCAAAGGGATAAGATAGAAGAAGGATTGCAGCAGGAAGAGGCCCTAGAGATGTCGCCCTGGAGAGAAAGAGGGGTGAAGTTATAAAGAGGAAGGGCGACAATTTTTGAAATGAGAGGAGGTGAAAAGGTGTGTGTCGACAACTAGAGTTATTTAAAACTCTTGGATGTGAACTGACACAAGTGGACCAGATAGAATGTGAATTAGTTCAAATTTAGATTTGGAACTGGGTTTCGGTTGTCGACAACTGCAGGGTCGTTTTTAAACAACCACTGAGAGAATGCACAGTTCATGCTTTTGATTTAGAAAAGATAAAGATGAGTGTTTCAAAACAAATTTGGGAGAGAGAATAAAAGGATACCCTCATTACAAGGTGTCATAAGCAATAATTGAAATGCATTTCATCTTTTCGCAATGATTTAAAGATAATATTTTAAGAGCCTTGAGTAGTGTAGCAAGTAGAATACACCTTACAAACTGAATTTAATTTAAAATAGCTCATTGAATAATATCTTTGATGAAGATTCACTTATGTTTTTATGATTTGAGGTTTAGATGAGTTTTCTAATGAATATTCAGATTAGCATTGACAAGAAACATTAAGAATTAGCTTGATTGAGAGAGGGGTGCTATACTATGTTTCATTTTTTAAAACATTTTATGTTTCTGGAGGGTTGGTGGTACTTTGGTGCTGTTGACGTGAAGGTAGACATTTGTCGTGTCAATACCCCCAGTTACTCAGCGTATTTAACCATTATACCATTTTCAGAGGTAATAGTTTTTACTTTTTGACGCGAAGACAAATATTTGTTATGTCAATGTCTCCGATTACTCAGTACATAAACTATCATTGCTCTGCCATTTCTTCTTTTTTTTAAAATTTAATTATGAGACACAAGTAGCTTTTGTTCCCTTTTTTTTAATCAAATCAAGTATTCAACAATGTTTGAGGTCAATAGCTACTTCAAAATATTTAAGTCAAGAGCCTTCTTACTTCTCAAGGAATTATAAGACATAAGAATTTTCACAAAGGATTACTTAGTGAATTTATTTTAAAGAAATAAGGTTTGTTCAGTGATTTCTAGATGATACAACCCTTGACTCATCTAGTAGATTAATCATTCAAATACATTGAAATTAATTCAATGTCTTTTTCTATTATTTTGTTATGAAAGTTGTAAAGAAATGTAAGTCTTCAATTCTCCCCCTTAAAGATGTAATGAACAATCTCATTCAAGATTGAATTCTAATGAAGTATGTCCAAGAAATGTTGGATTATGAAGAATCAACGACATGAATTTTCAAGGTATTTGTCGACAAACAAAACACATGTGTCGACGAGTACAGAGACACAGAAGCAATGGGTTCTGTGAATGAAGATCTGCCGACAACAAGGTTCAAGCTTGTCGATAGCTATTGTAGGGATAGAACTGATTCAGTCAAAAGAAGATTGTCTATCGACAAACCATGAAAATTTGTCGACAAGACAGATATGAAAAGCACCTCACTCAAAGACCCTTTTGATTCACTCCGCCTTAGCATGTGCATGATATAAAATTATTTTCAAGCAATTCAAGGATGTTTATACTAAGTACTATGTACAGAAAAATATGATCATGAACAGGCAGACATAACCAGGCAATTTATAAAAAAAACCACTTCAATTTTCAATTTGTCTTCTGTTAAGGGTTTTGTGAAAATGTCAGCCACTTGTTTTTCTATTGGTATGAAATTTAATTCAATATTTCTATTGGCAACTTCATCCCTTAGAAAATGATGTCTTATTTCAATGTGTTTAGTTCTTGAGTGTTGAATTAGATTCTTAGAAAGATTGATAGCACTTGTGTTGTCACATAGGATAGGTGTGCATCCAATGTTGATATTGTAATCAAATAATTGACTTTTGATTCACAACACTTGAACTGCACAGCTCTCTGCAGCAACATATTCTGCCTTTGTAGTAGAAAGTGCAACTGAGTGCTGTTTCTTAGATACCCATGAAACCATGCACCCTCCTAGGAATTGACAAAAGACACTAGTATTCTTCCTATCTATTTTACACCCAGTGTAATTAGCATCTGAGTAAGAAACTAAGTCCATGTTGCAACTAGCTGGATACCATAAACCCAAATCAAATGAACCAAAAAGATATCTAATGATTTTCTTAACTGCGAGTAAATGACTTTCTCTAGGACTGGATTGAAATCTAGTAAAATATAGAAGAGATCCGATCATACCTCTGTATTGTTCTGCATCTACCATTTTACCTTTGTCATCACTTTCCATTTTGATACTTGTGCTCATCGGTGTAGATGCTAGCTTGGCTTGTTCAAACTGAAATCTCTTCAGTAATTCCTTGACAAATTTCGCCTGATTAATGAAGAATCCATCTTCAAATTGTTTAACCTACAAGCCAATGAAAATTTGTAACTCTCCCATAACACTCATTTCAAACTCACTGTGTATATGTTTAGAGAATTCTTCACACAGTGAAGGATTAGTGGAACCAAAGATTATATCATCCACATAAACTTGAACAACAATGATATGATTATGGACATATTTTGTGAAAAGGGTTTGATCCATTTTACCTCTAGAGTAGTTTTTACTAACCAGGAAGTTGCTCAGTCTGTCATACCATGCTCTTGATGCCTGCTTCAAATCATAAAGAGCATTGTACAATTTATATATATGGTTAGGCTTATCAGGAATTTCAAAGCCTGGTGACTGTTCAACCAAAACTTCTTCTTTAATGTAACCATTCAGAAAAGCAGTTTTGACATCCATTTGAAATAGTATAAATTTGTTGGAACAAACATATGCTAACAGGATTCTCATAGCCTCTAGCCTAGCTACTGGTGCAAAGGATTCTTCAAAATCTACCCCTAGTTCTTGATTGTACCCTTTTGCAACCAAACGGGCTTTATTCCTAACAACTTTCCCTTCGTCATTTAATTTGTTTCTGAAAACCCACCTACTTCCAATTATTGAGTTTTCTGGGGTTTTGGGGATTAAGCTCCAAAGATTGTTTTTCTGAAATAGATTCAATTCCTCATGCATTGCATCTACCCAAGAAATGTCTTTTAAGGCTTCTTCTATGTTCTTAGGTTACACTTGAGAAATAAAAGCAAGTTGATCTTGTTCAATTATATTTCAAAAATGAGATCTAGTTTGAACTTTATCATGTACATTTCCAATCACATTCTTAAGTGGGTGATCTTTTGAGTACCTGATATTTGTTGCTGTTGATTCATGTTGTTGATTTACTTGAGGTCTGTCGACAACCTCTATTTGGTCTATCGACAGATTCTTGTCTAATTCCCCTTCAGTATATCTCCTTCATCTTCCTCATCTCTGCAAGCAATTGAATCATCAGTTTTTGTGTAAGGTTCATCAAAAACAACATGAGGAGTTTATTCTACTATTTTGTTCTTTGAGTTAAAAACTCTATAAGCTCTAGAATGTTTAGAATACCCTAAGAAAACTCATGGATCACTTTTTGCTTCAAATTTATCTAGGTCTATTTTGTCATTATTATGAATGAAAATTTTGCGGCCAAAGACTCTGAAGTACCCGATGTTTGGTTTCTTACCCTTTAGAAGTTCATATGGGGTTTTCTTCATTATAGGTCTTACCATGGCTCTATTTAGGATGTAACAAGATGTATTCACAGCTTCTGGCCAGAAATTTCTTGAAAGTTGACTCTCTACCAGAAGTGTGCGAGCCATTTCCACCAATGTCCTGTTCTTTCCCTCTACCACTCAATTTTGTTCTGGAGTCCTTGGAGAAGAAAATTTATGCTCAATTCCTTTGTTCCTACAAAAGACAAAAAACATATTATTGTCAAACGCTCTCCCATGATCAGCAAGGAATGAACATATTCTATTGGTGTTTCCATGCTCAATTTTGTTAAAGAAGGCTTCAATGTTTTTCAAAGTTTCACTTTCATGAGATAAGAACATAACCTAAGTGAACATACAAAAATCATCTACAATGACAAAGCCAAAACGTTTGCCATTGAGAGTGAGCATTCTAATAGGTCCAAATAGGTCCATGTGTAGCAGTTCAAAAGGTTTTGAAGCAATTGTTGGTGCTATAGATTTGAATGATTTTCTTGTTTGTTTATCCTGTGCACATGCATCACAAAATCTCAATTCTTTACTTGAATGAAATTCAGGAAGACCTTTAACCAATTTCAATCTCATGAGTTTATTCAGAACATTGTAATTGGCATGCCCTAACCTACAATGCCATAAGTGGAGTTGATCATGCTTATTTGCAACAAGACACAAAATTTTATTCTTTAGTTCATCTAAATCAAATAGGTAAATGTTGTTCACTCTATTACCAGAAAATTTGACAGTTCCTAATTCCTTATCGATGATTTGGCATGCTTCTGAATCAAAGATGACTTTGTGGCCTTCATCACATACTTGACTAATACTTAGCAAATTGTGATTAAGACCTTCCACAAGCAACACATTTTCAATTAAGTTAGAAGCATCCTTACCTACTTTCCCTGTGCCAATTATCTGGCCTTTCTTGTTACCTCCAAAAATGACTTGACTACCATCTCTTTCAATAAGAAAAGAAAATTTCTTTTTGTCTCCCATTATGTGCCTTGAGCAACCATTGTCCAAGTACCATTTATTTTGATTCTGGGATGCTAGGCATTCTTGCATAAGCAAATCAGAAAGAGAATTTTGGTACCAAATTACTTTGGGTCCCATGCTTTTATTCATACAAGAGACTAAATGATTAGGAATCCACATTTGTCTACATTGCATCATGCTTAGTTTATTCCAACAATGTGATTCAATATGACCAAAATTCTTGCAGAAGTTGCATGATAGAGTTTGATTTCTTTTGATTTTCCTATTGTTGTTCTGAACATGTGCATTTCTGTTGTTTAGCAACTTTTGTTTACTGTAATGTTTTGTTGTTCTAGATCTGTCGACATACTACCATGCTTGTCGACAACTTAAGTTTTGATATGAATACTTGTCGATAGGCACTCTCACTTGTCGACCAATCCAATTCTTTTGCTTGTTTTTCTTTTCATTCAGATCTTTGTTTTCAAGATAAACGTGCTTATTTGCATTTGACTTGTTCTGAACAAATGATGTGATTCGTGTTTGTCCAAATTTCTTTTAGTTTTCATTTTGAAATCCTAGTCCATGTTTGGTTGTGTTTGTTCTGACTCCTAGCACAACATCAATGTTTTCTTTGCCTTTCACAAATCTTGATAAGGTTTCATTCTTATATTTTAGTCATTTTTGAGCTTCTTCCATTTTCTTCTAAATTTCTTTGTTCTCATTTTGGAGTTTTTCAAAAGATTCATTTAGTACTTGTTTTTCTTTTTCATTTTCCTAAAGTTTTTCTTTCATGCAGTCAAATTCAACATGAAAATTTTCCTTTTTCATTTTTCAATAGATTTACTTCTCTTTTCAGAAGTTCAATTTGTTCATCTGCATTTGTGTTATGCATAAGATTATTTATTTTCTTTTTCAATGCTTTGTTCTGAGAACGATATTCACAGAATTTCTCAAACAATATAGTATAAGCTTCTTCCTACTCTTCAATAGTGAATCATTCAAAGGAAGAATTTACCTCATAGCTGCCATCACTTCTTGCCATTGGACATGTAATTTCTTCATCTTCATCATCATATTCTTCTTGGTCATGACCATCTTCATCACTCTTATAGCCATCATGACTTTGGGCTTCTTGTATCCAAACTTCTTCTTGATCAGCTTCTTCTTGAGCTCTGGGCATTCACCTCTTATGTGCCCCTGCCTTTTGCACTCATAGCAAACAATTATATCATTCTTTTTGTTGGAGTCAAACTTGTTTGCAAAATCTTTCTTAGGAGGAGTTTTGAAATTACCTTACCCTTTCTTTCTGAACTTGAGGAATTTTCTAAACTGTCTAGTCAGCATAGCCATTTCATCATTATCACTTTCACTAGACGTTTCATTCTCATCTTTTTGAACTTCATTTTTAGAACTAGATGAGGCTTTACCCGAAGCTTTCAATGCAATCAATTTCTTCTGAGTACCCTCATATTCTTTTCTTTTCAGATTAATTTCATAGGTCATTAAAGAACCTATCAACTCATCTAATTGCATTGTTGACAAGTCTTTATAATCTTCAATGACAGTGGACTTAGTGTGCCATGCAGATGGAAGAGACCGAAGTATCTTCCTCACTAAGCCACTTTCACTGTACTCCTTCTTAAGACTTTTCAGACCATTAATGATTATCATTAATAGAGCAAACATATCTAAAATCGTTTCTTCACTTTTCATTTTAAACATTTCATATTCTGAAACATGCATGCAAGCTTTGGTTTCTCTTACCTCAGATGTACCTTGATTAATTCCAGTTTGTCCCGCATCTCCTTTGCAGATTTACATGTGGACACTCTTGAATATTCCTTTGCAGATCATTAGGCAGCTCATAGGGACCTTTTCTCACGATCTTCCACAGCTCATAGTCTTGATCTCTCGAAAACACCTGCATATAATTTTTCTAGTAAGTGTAGTCAGTCCCATCGAAGAATGGAGGCTTGGACACTGAGTGTCCTTCAGCTAAAAATCCCCTATTTGCATTCATCATTCAGAATCTCTCCTGATCATTAGATCAAGCAATTAAACTGTAAAATCGGAGACACCCGCTCTGATGCCAATTGAAGAATTGCGGAATTAACTATTTAGGTAATCTAGAAGGGGGGTTGAATAGATTACCTCCAATTCAAAAACAAATAGTTAAATTCAAGATTAATAAGTGATGTGGAAATCTGGTGTGTAGATAGATAGAATTTAAGTCTAGTTGTGTGTGCAGAGTGTGAATTCAAGACTACCAATATGATAGAAGTGAGGACAAATGATCATGACTATCAAACATGTAATGATGGAACAATTCAAACCACGAGACACAGATTTAAGGTGGTTTGGATTACACATCTTCTGTATCCTACATCCACCGTCCACACACACACACACTAAATTGCTTATATATCATGTTCAACACACGCACAATAGCACACACACGATCTGAGATGATCAATGTTTCAGAACAAAATGTTGCCCAGCTAGCAAGCCCGGGGGGGGAGGGGAATGGGATTCTTAAAATTTGAGTACCTAACCCTATTCACAAAAATGTTTACACAAAGCACACTTTGATGACTGTTAGTGTTAGTAAAAAGAGGATAGCAAACACAAGGTAATCAAACAAACGACACAAGGAATTTATCCTGGTTCGGACCTCCTCTCCAAAGGAGTCCTACGTCCAGTCCCTGAGCAACAACTCAGGATTTCACTACCCAAGGGTACAGTCCCCCTCAAGGACACTTACACACCCAGTCGCAGCTGGTCTTCTCTTCACAACCTGAAGAGGAATTACAACACCCTGGATCCCACCAGGTCTTCCTTCTACACGAAGGGAAACAAACATCCTGGAACCCACCAGGTCTTCCTTCAACACAAAAAGAAACAAACACCCTGGAACCCCCCAGGTCTTCCTTCAACACAAAGGGAAACAAACACCCTGGAACCCACCAGGTCTTCCTTCAACACGAAGGGAAAGTACACAGGAATGTGTTCAGGAAGACAAGCCCCTGGACCAAGCTAACAGCACAATGCTTGATCCGAAGCGAATACTGAGAGGAAGAAAATGAGCAATAATGAATTCTCTCAGTAACAAAAATGCTCTCTCTCTAAGATCTACACTCGATGCAAAGAGCTAAGAGCTAGACAATCAAAGGAGTGAAGCTTCGCTCTTTCAGATGCTCGCAGAAATCTTGTAAAAGATTGTCGTGAGTGTTATGTCTGTTTCAGGAGCTTCAGTCTTCTATATATATCTTCCATTTGAATATTGAACATTGAAGTGTCTGTTATCTCTAAGCTTTTGTTTAAGTTAGACTGCATAGCACTGTAGAGCTTTCAGTCAACGGTCGTTAGCTTTCCATGCACGCAAAGAGAGAGAATCCTCTTTGATATCCTTCGGCTTCTATTGTATCCAATGTTGTATCAAGATGTGCTGTCAGAGACCTGCACGCATTAAAAGCTTAAACGATGGACAGCTAAGCTGTCTCTCGGTGTTAGTCAACGTTAAGAAAGATTCTATACCGAAATGGAAATTCCATTCTATTCTTCTAAAAAGATGTTTACAATATAAGCATGGAAATAGAAGATATCGTTTGCATGTAATGCAGTGATATGTTCAGTAAAAATAAATGTATGGATGTGAGAGAAAAGCAAGGGAAGACTTTGACTTTTCAAACTATCTGAGAATAGGTTTGAAGATCAAGTCGTTATGCACCATGAAATGAATATGATCATGACTTATGAAATCTTTGTGTTGATGAGTCATTATTCAAGTGAATTGTTATACATTAATAAGCAAGTCGATGTACACACAAATCGTTATGCATTAAAAACCGAATCATTGTGGAGACAAATCGTTATGATAGTGTCAGCAAATCGTTATGAGCAAATTGTTGTTTCACTTATCGAGTCGATATAGTGAACGAATCATTGTTTAATATATCGAATCGTTACGGCGACCAAGTCATTATGTAACTTAATGAATCGTTACAGTGACTGAGTCGATGTGTAACTTATCAAATCGTTATGAGACTTAACGAGTCCTTGTGAAACCGAAATCGTTTTGAGAGCAAATCATTGTTCTCACTTAAGAAATCAATGCGATAACCAAATCGTTATGAGCTCGGAATCGATGTGCACACTCATCGAATCGTTCTGAGAGCAAATCGATAAGATACTTATGAAATCGTTATAATACCCAAATATGTAAAACACATAAAGTCGTTATGAAAGGAGGAAATCGTTATGACTCTACTGAAATCGTTATACTTCATAGGGAGTTGATGTTTACTTAGAAAAATTATATGCCCTGAACTTTGAATTGCTAGTATGAGGAATACTTACCAGTTTAGCTTGTTTTTCTTTGTTAATTTCTTGTGCTCAAATCTCATAGAAAATATGTTAGAAATACACATTGACTTAGTTTTGTTAATCACCAAAATAGATATGTAATTCATTTAAATTACATGGGGAAAATCTGATCATCAATCTCCCCCTTTTTAGTGATGACAAAACATAGTGATATTCAGAGATATTCTGAAATCAAACTAAGTAACAATTGCAGAATTATGATTAGAGATGTATTTCAGAAATGCTATATTTCTTCCCCTTTTTGTCATTAAGCAAAAAGATGCACGATGAGACAAATAAGAAAGGAGAAAAGATGAATGAGAGAGCACAAAAGTATATTTGATTAATCTTGAGGGGGTACATGGAGATAGAAAATAGGAGACAAAAGGGAGGCATGATGGGAAATAACTTCCCAAGCCTTATCTTCCTACTGCTCAAAATGAAGACGAAATACCCCACAAGCAATAGAGTAGGAAGGTCCCATGATGGGAGCCATCCCTTTGAGATGAAGAACCAGTTGCTCATCTAGGAACTGAGCATAGCGATCTCGAGCAAGGGAATGGTTGAAGTAGCTAGTCTTCTCAACGCCAGCACAGGCAAGAAACTGATCTATAGACACAGGATAGAAGATTTGCTTCTGCTTCAATTCTTGCCGCATGGCTACATACACCTTGTATCTCTCAACCCATGTTATAAGGGAATCCTTAACAAGATGAATGGAGTTCATGTCTAGAAATTCAACAGCTGACACTAGAGGTTTATCTTCCCTGGCTTGAGAGGCATTCAGATCAGAAAGTTACTGAGCAGATAGGGGATAGAAGCTGGCCCAATCTGCAGGAGAGAGCCTTTCACATCCTGGCAAAATAGGGGCAAGGATATCGGCATTGACATGGCCTAGGTGGTACTCTCTAAACAGAAATCTCTGAAATGCAACCAGATGACCCTTCTGCACTTGAATTCGCCCCATGACTTGGGCAAAATGCTCAAAAATAATAGAGCCAACATCCAAATCCATGACCAGAGAATGAATTGGGGGAAGAAAGACAACATCAAGCAACTGAAGGGTAGCAAAGTCAACCTGGATAGCTTCAAAGTGAGCTTCAACTGACCCAAGAGCTCTAATGGCCTGCTTGAACTGACCAAGCTGAACCTCAGGAAGATGATTGAGATATCTGTAGTTATTGAACATCTGAAAGTGTCTGATAATTTTGATTTCCTTTTGAATGAATGGAGCCCAGGTGTCCTTGTGAAGGATCTGTAACCACTTTGATAAAGTCACGGAATGATCCTGGGGAGGGAACCTGGCTAATCGAGCAAAAAGAAACCTATTGTACAAAGCTTTATGACTTCGAGCCCACTGCTCTTCAGTTTTGGCTTCGTCCAGAGAGATGATTTTTTATTTTTCAGATTTAAAGAGAGAAGTATAAGGCAAGATGACATTAAGATGATCGGTAAGGTTGAGATGAGGAAGGTTTATGATTGTAGCAAAAACAACTTTCTAAAGGAATTCTCTATAGAGTGGTTTATTTTTGTTGTCCACTATTAGAGAAAACCATAGGGGCGGATAATAAGGATCAGAAGAGATAGAGGAAGTGGAGGTTATTTTTATTTTCTTAGGTGCAGGGCTAGATGAGCCTGTCCTATGAACATGAGTTCCAACCTTCAAGACTGATCGGAGGATAGGTTCCTCAAATTCATCTTTGATGTCTCTGAGAAAGGGGCCATCAATTTGAGCGCTTTCCAGAATGAGAGTAATGAATGAGGGAGGAGTAGAAGGATGAAGAAAGGAATGAGTGGTAGAGGGAGGTATATTAGCTGGTTCAGAAGGAGGAGGACCAGAGGATGAGGAGGCTCCAGCTGATGAGGAGGCTGGAGGTACCTCAAAGGAAGATGGAGGTGGAAGAATGTGAGGAGAAGAAACATGAGATGAAGAGGATTGTGAAGGAAATGGAGTAGGAGAATAAATGGTTCTGGGAAGTGGTTGTTTGAAGGATGTAGGAGCTGGGGGTGCTGTTAAGGATGAAGGTGGAGAAGGAGGGATTGGTGTTTGAATGGGGGAAAGAGCTGGGGGGTCAGGAGCTACAGCTACTTCTTCTGCCCAGATCTGCTCAGACTTAGTCTCCACTGGCCCAGGTGGCCATGACAATTCCTCAGCTGGCCCGGAGGGCCCAGACTCCACAGCGTCCATCTGAGCAACCACTGCGGGCCCTGATGGCCCTGCTGGATCTTCAGATAGGTGCCCGAATGGCACAGACTTCACAGCTTCTTCAACAATAGAGGGCCCTGAAGGCCCAGACTCCTCTGCAGACACAGGCCCTGATGGCCTAGCAATCTCTTCATTTGCTCCCTCAGAGGGCTGAGGAGCAGGAGGTGCTTGAGCCCTTACCTCCTTTAAGATCTCTGACAGGAGATTCTTCATGCTTCCCATTTCATTTGATAACCACTTCAGGGCATTTTTCATCACACCCATCTCTCTGGTTGCAGATCCCTGGCTCAGAAAGAGAGATCCAATATCTGATTGCACAGAGCACAAAATCTCACCTTGGGCATCAAGCCGATCAACCACAGGCTTCAAATTGATTACAAATCTCTGACGCTTTGGCTTCTGATGGGGTGCCTCTGTAAGAAGAGGGATCGCAGAGCTGACTTCCTTGCCCTTCTCACTGGCCCTAGCAACAGGCTCTTCATGATCATCCAGCACATATTGTTCATCTGAATCAGAAGAACTTGTTGTCATACCTTCTTGAAATATACTCACTAGGGGGTTTTCAATGTCCTCCTCCTGAGGCGGACTGTCCTTTTCAGGCACATTCTCCTCTGCAACATGGGCATCCTCCAGAGGAGAGACAACTTGAATTGCTTCTTCCTGCTCCCCCTGGATAGGAGCTTTGTCCATCTGAATTGCATTGTGGCCTGATGCCACAGCTTCATTTTCTTGATCTTTCTCCCCCTGAGCAAGAGCATCTTCCATAGCAATACTTTCAATGTGGCCTGCTGCCACACCATCTGCTGCTGGTTCACTGGACCTCTTAGGCTCCCCCTGAGTGCTAGAAATAGATTCCAGCACATCTCTAAAAATGGATGCCACAACAGTTGTGGGGTTGACTGCTTCTGAAGTTCCTTCAACTGGCATAATATTTTCGAGAGGAATCTCTTCAATCAGGCTTCCAGTGACAACAGATTCTTCTACTCTAGCCTCTGCTACTGCTGTTGCTTCCTCCTGAACGACTAATGCATGATCCTGCTGATCCTAAAGACTTGGCACTGCTGCCCAGTCAACTTCTTGTTCAATTGGAGCATCTGGTACTACTGCTGCTGGAACTGCTGGAATTTCCTCTTCCTAGACTTCTTGGGCTTCGCCAATGATGGTCTCACCCGCAGCCACTAAGGTCTTAGTCCAAACATCGTTAACCAATGAGAAACCACTTTTCTTCAGATTCCTACTGTGAATTGCTTGCCCCATCTTTTCTGACACTGCTCCATATAAATTGACTCCAAAATGTTGAAATACACTGGTTAGTAGGTGGGCATAAGGTAGAGAAACATTCAATTTGCTTTTCTTATCCCAGACCTAAGCATGAGCAAACTTCATTCGCTCCAAGATAACCTCTGCCATGTTTATATCCTGGTTCTGGATGGCCCAACATCATGTTTGAATCTACTTTTGTACAAGTTGAGAAGTAGCACTCCTTAGGACCAATATCTGACAAACTATGAAATGCAGGAGGCGGTTGAAGGCAGTCATCTGATTTATGTCCAATTTCCCATCCTTGAGTCTAAACTCGGGACCAACAATCCCTAGCCCCTTTGCCTGGGTGTCCACAGTGTGTTCTCCACTGTGGCCGGTGGTGGAAACACTAAACAATGACCTCAAAAGCTCATAGTCGATCTTAATCTGGGTTCCTTTTACAGATGATGTCAAGGACCTGTCTTCCTCAGTCTTCAAACAGATATAAAATGCTTTCAACAGATCCGGATAGCTTACCTCAGATAGGGTTGCCAGCTTTGTCCATTTCATCCTCTCCATCGCTGCAATAACACTGCCCATTCCATTCCTCTGCAAGTCTATGACATCCACTGCCTTGTTTCCACATAGCTTGATCTTCACGGAGGTGTATCTCTCCTGCTGCTCTGCTATGAGAAACACAACTCCATAGCCCCCGACGCTGCCGGAAATACCAGAAGCGGCCATGGAGTTGAATGGGGAAGGTTTCTGGAAGATTGGAATGAGGATTGGAATAGAAGTCCTCAAGAAATTTCTCGCGGGAAGGAGTTGGAAGCTTGAAATCTCAGAGAGTCGATGTCGGAGTCGATAGGGTATCGCCTCAGGCAGATAGAGGGAGATGAAGGTGGTATGTGAATCTGTCATGCCCCGACGCGGAATATCGAAACGCGAGGCAGTTGCAAGTAAAGGGTATAGAGCGAATACTAGACATCAAAGCATTTTGCAATGAATAATACTAAAGCAAATTCATTTCATTAATACTTTCCAATGCCTAGTTGCAACCACTAATATCAGAGTCAATCTATAGGGCATAATTACATTGAAAGAAGGCAAAAGACTAAACATCAAACCTAACTACTACAATGCTAAACATAGCAATAGGACGCTAGGGTACTCATGACATCACTCCAGGTCGTTCCCGTCCTCTTGAGTGTATGGTTCATCCTCGGTCTCCCCTGAGAACACAACGACAAATAATGCAGGGTGAGCGAACATCGCCCAGTAGGACTTAAATCTCAATAGTCAAGTAGGCTTTAAATAGTTAATGCATTAAAGGTAGAGTAACTAATGATAGAGCGAGAGAGTCAAGTAAAAGATAGCAAGAGAGCACATGAACGAAATAGTACAACTTTCTAAATATAAACTTTCCAAAAATAGCACAGGTGTCGGGAATAGCACAACCATAGAAGGATGGCCATAGCACAATAGCACAAGTATAGCAATAGTACAACGAGTATAGTATAGCACTTTGCTGTCAATGGACAACAAGAGAATATAGCACCTTTTGATTGTCATTTAGATAGTCGAGATAGATAGCACTTGAGTGTAATGCCAAACACTCTGATCATTTAACTCCCATGAGCACTATCACTTTCAGGCGCACATCCCAGGATTAGGGCCCTTTATATTTTGCCAATCATTGGTTATATTGTTTATCTTTTAGACAATCAGTCGATGGCCAATATAGAGTACCAAGAATAGATAAGCGCACTAGATGAATATACGAGATAGTAGAGAGAATGTGAATAGATGAGCGAATAGAGTGTAGATGAGAGCTAGTGGACATTGCACGTAACACGTCGAGTAAACAGGCGATAATAACAGTTGCACAACACGCGCACTCGGTATTGGCAGTCAGGTGGATTTCACGACCCTACCATTGGCATTGTTATGCACAAGCCCAGAGGTCTGGCATGATTCAAGACGAGAATGAACTTCTAATAGCTGATTGGATCGTATTGATCCCTAAAGGGTTTCATAGTCGTTAGGGTACAACCGGCTCGTCAACCATGTGGGAATCCATGGACAGAGGAGACTTACGGAGGCCTTGAACAAAGACTCACTAATCCGACAGAAGGAGTATCCATCGGAGAGTTCGTCCAAGTCATGAAAGAGGGTAATTATGGAAACAAGTGCTCGATGTTCTAGAGGAGTTCTAGAACAGTGGAGCGTAGAGATCGGTGCTTCAAAACAACGCAAAAATCGAGAACAAGTTAATTTATAAATAAGGCAATTTAATTGCATAAATTACCAAATAGATTATGCCAATTAAGCCATATTTGGATAGTTCAAAGTGTGTGCATGTGTCATGAAATCTTGGATGGAAATTAGCCGTGTGTATGTATTTTAAATCACATATAAATGTTCAATTTATATTAAGTGCATTTAATGCGGTACAATTGAGAATTAAGGGTATAAGCACAGTAGCAATTTGAGTATTTGCAAAACAGCGGGGTTTTCTGCAAAAACCTGTGAACGCGACGTACCCATGAAAGGGTTGCGACGGGTTCAAGGTAGAACGCGACAGAGCCTTGCATGGATCGCGATGGGGTGTTCAGAACCGACGCTGAGAACGCGACAGAGTCATGTGAGGAATGCGACAGGACAGGCACAGGGATCGCGACGTCGATCCTGTCGCGTTTAGAATGCGACGGGATGACTATCGCAATCCAACCCCAAAACGCGGCCTATCGGGCCGTCGCGTTCTGGTGGTCGGTGCCTGAGTCTGACAAGATTCAGACAGGACCTTGGATTACGGGCCAAACTTAAACCAATTGATACAGGAGGCTTTAGAAATTGAGAACAAATCGTACAGTGCATGAAAAATTAAGAAACCAAATCTAAATGACTCTAGACAAACCAGGGTACATGTAGTTTATAGGAATTTGAAAACTATAATGGTTTCGACATGCTTCAGTCAAGTTAAACAGGAAGAACATGGAACAGGAATCAGTTGGAGTAAAATAATTAATTAGCCCATTGGAGTAGATGAAAATTAGGGCTTCCAGGGGCGAAGGAAAGGTAACACGCATCAGAACATCCAGTAAAAATTTCGTGGCCTAGAATTAAGTACACATGAAGAACAAGATTAAAGATGAAGGATCGGGGTCATTGAGTTCACAGAACTTGGAAAATTGAGAACTAAGGATTTGCTTGATGGAAAAATATGAAACCAAAGGGATTTTGTTCCTGATAGACGAGACATCCTACAGAAAAAGTTTCATGGTTTATGCTCGTGAGAATGCCTACCTTTGATTATTTTCTTCTTCTAGGGTTAAGAACTTGAAGAACTCAGGGAAGAACTTGAGAGATCCCTCTCCTCCATGAATTCTCCCCCTCTTGGCCTCTCCTCCTGGTCCGAACCTCTTGGCACGAGCTAGGGCCGGCCATGAGGGTTTAAGAGAAGTATTTAAGCTTCTCCCTATTCCCTTTCCTAGTTTAAGTCTAACTCCAATTAAATTCTGAATTTCCTATTTTTCTCTCCCCTTTTTAAACAAGAGATCTCCTATTTGGGTTGGGAGAGAGGGGATTTCGTGGCCAATCAATTAGGGTAGGTTTAGAAATCCAATTCTAACTCAAACTAGCTATTTAATGTATTAAATATCACTTTTCTATTTAGTAATATTTTAGTTACGAATTTTGGGTATTTCTCTATTATTCCCCTTTTTAAAATCTATATTTTAGCCCACTAATTTCTAATGTGTCCATTTAATAAAGCCCATTACTTATTTTCATTTGATGGGTTTTATTTAATTCTCTTTTCTTTGATTTTCTAATTACTTTTATTTTTTTATTAAATTTTTATTATTTATTTATTTTGAAAAATCCAGATTGCTACAAAATTGTTGCCACACAAATTTTGGGATATATGAATTAAGGATAAAGTGACTTTTCAAAATCTGAGGCGCCATAAAGACAGAAAACGACAAACTGACTAGTTCGTGAGAAATAAAACCTTATTAAATAACGAACCGTCAAGGATATTAGCAAATAGGCAATATTTGGAATTTTTCTTAAATTCAAGGAGGAAAAGTAATTGATATTCTGAAAATTAATATTTCATTTTTTATACAGTTAAATCTTTCACAATTTGCACATGCCTAGTTCCCTTCTAAGAGATGTAAACCTCTCTTCAAGTAAGGCCTTTGTGAAGATATCTGCTAACTGATTTTGCATATCTATAAAAGAAATATCTATATTTCCATTAGCTATATGATCACGAATAAAATGGTATTTGACCTTAATGTGCTTTGTTCTTGAATGCTGAACTGGATTCTTGGTTAGGTTTATTACACTTGTGTTGTCGCACAGTAATGGAATTGTCTTGATTTGAAGTCCATAATCCTCAAGTTGTTGCTTAATCCACAGGAGTTGTGTACAGCAACTCCCAGTAGCTACATACTCAGCTCTAGCTGTAGACAGTGCTACTGAATTTTGCTTCTTTGAGAACCACGAAATCAGACATCCTGCAAGAAATTGACAACATCCACTGGTGCTTTTCCTATCTACCTTGCATCCAGCATAGTCAGCATCAGAATATCCTACTAAATTAATTTCACATAAATTTGGGTACCATAATCTTAGATCATGAGTTTTAGCTAAATATCTAAAGATCCTTTTGACAGAAATTAGATGAGACTCTTTAGGATCTGCCTGATACCTAGCACACATGCATACGCTAAACAGTATATCAGGTCTACTGGCAGTTAAGTAAAGTAAGGATCCTATCATACCTCTATAAAGCTTCTGATCTACTTTCTTACCATCTTTATCACTGTCTAATATTGTTGATGTACTCATTGGTGTTGACAGTGGCTTGGCATTTTCAAAACCGAATTTCTTTAGCAACTCTTTTGTGTATTTGGCTTGACAAATATGTGAGCCTTCTTTTCCTTGTTTGATTTGCAATCCGAGGAAGTAGTTAAGCTCCCCCATCATGCTCATTTCAAATTCTCCCTGCATTAGCTTCTCAAAATACTTGCAAAGAGATTCATCAGTAGATCTAAATATTATATCATCAACAT
The DNA here is from genome assembly GCA_014218235.1 of Colocasia esculenta. Classification (NCBI taxonomy): domain Eukaryota; kingdom Viridiplantae; phylum Streptophyta; class Magnoliopsida; order Alismatales; family Araceae; genus Colocasia; species Colocasia esculenta. The sequence goes on along the minus strand of CM024753.1, from coordinate 126,734,859 downwards.
ATATTTGAACAAGTAACACATTTTTGATTTTAGACTTAATGAATAGTGTGCTATCTACTTTTACTCTAATAAAACCATGATCTAATAGAAATGCACTTAATCGTTCATACCATGCTCTAGGTGCTTGTTTTAAACCATATAAAGTTTTATGCAATTTAAATACATGATCCGGAAAATCCATGTCATCAAAACCAGGCGGTTGTTCCACATAAACTTCTTCTTTTATAAAACCATTTTAAAATGTTGATTTCACATCCATTTGAAACAATTTTAAATCTAATGCGGATGCATATGCAAGTAAGATTCTAATAGCCTCAAGTCTAGCTACTGGTGCATAGGTTTCATCGAAATCTATGCCTTACTCTTGAGAATAGCCTTGAGCTACCAGTCTGGCATTATTTCTTATGATCACACCAGCTTCATCCAATTTGTTCCTGAACACCCATTTGGTGCCAATCAATGGATGATCTGATGGTCTAGGAACAAGTGACCACACATGGTTTCTCTTGAACTAATTCAGTTCATCTTGCATGGCTAAAATCCAAGATTCATCAGTGAGAGCTTCATTGACTGTCTTAGGCTCTATTTGTGAAACAAAAGCTAGATAGTCACAAGAAATTACATTACCTCTGGTTCTTAACCCAACTGACGGATCACCAATGATGTTGTCTAGAGGGTGATCTTCCTTATACCTCCATTCTTTTGGAAGATTATCATGAGATTTGTCCTTTTGTTGCAGGTCTACCAAAGGTGGATCTTCCTTGTCCTCAATGGATGTATCCTTTAATTTCTTGGACAATTTTTCTGCATCATCAATATCACTATCTTCTTTCTCTTTCAAGGAAGGGTTAGTTTCATCAAAAATAATGTGTACTGATTGTTCAATTAACAAGGTACGCTTATTAAATACTCTATATCCTTTAGGTTTAGAGGCATACCCCATGAAGATACCTTCATCTGATTTAGCATCTAACTTACCGAGGTCTCTTTTGTCGTTGTTGTGGATGAAACATAGACATCCAAATGTCCTGAAATGATTGATCTTCAGCTTCTTCTCTTTATATAGCTCATATGAAGTCTTCTTCAGGATTGGCCTGATCATGACTCGGTTGATGATATAACATGTTGTGTTAACTGCTTCAGCCCAAAAATATCTTGGCAAATCATATTCTGACAGCATTGTCCTTGCCATGTCCAATAGGATTCTATTCATTCTTTTAGCAACTCCATTTTGCTGTGGTGTCCTTGGCGCTGGGAAATTATGCTCTATGCCTTGATCATCACAAAACTTAGCAAATCTCTCATTATGGAATTCTCCTCCATGGTCTGATCGAATACTAATGATACTATACTTCTTATCCTTCTATACCTTCTTATTGAAACTTACAAAACTGTAAAAAATATCATCTTTGTGTTCTAGGAAAGAAACCCATGTGAACCTGGAGTAATCATCTACTATAACAAACTCAAAATTCTTTCCTCCAAGACTTGTGGTTCTCATTGGCCCAAATAAATCCATATGTAAGATTTCTAAGGGTTTTGAGGTTGTTACCACAGTCTTCAACTTGAAGGATTACTTGGTGTGCTTTCCTTTTGCACATGGCCCACAAACACCATTCATTCTTGTGCTAACTTTGGGTAGGCCTTCCACCAAGCTTCTCTTGATCAACTTTCTCACGCCATCCAGACTGCAGTGGCCCAATCTTCTGTGCCACAGTTCAGTTGACTGCTCTTTGCTTGCCGCCAGACAGATATCCTAATCTTTTAGTTCTTCTAGGTAAAATATGTACAGGTTCTTTTCTCTGTTGGCTTCAAAAATGACTGTACCATCCTTTATGATGCTGCACTTTGACTCTTGAAATCTGATTTGATGTCGTTTGTCGCACAGCTGGATGATACTAATGAGGTTGTGCTTCAGTCCTTTGACGCATAACACATCTACAATCACTGTTTTGCCTTTGCTGCCTACTGATCCACTGCCTATCACAGTCCCTTTTCCATTGTCTCCATAGGTGACTGTGCCTTCCTCAGCTTTGAGATGAGAAAATAGCTTCCAATTTCCTGACATGTGCCTTGAGCTTCCACTGTCTAAATACTATTTTGATGCTTGAGGGTTTACCTGCAATGAAGACACTAAGCTTTAGGTGCTGAAGTTCTTTTGGGTCCTGATTTGTTAGTATCATCAGTTTTCTTCTTAATTACCCATTTTTTATGTTTAGTTGGACATGTCATTTTGATGTGACCTAACTTGTTACAATGGCTACAACATGATATTCTAGTTATCTTTTCATTTGGAATGTATTTAAGATTTGATTTATATGTTGTGTCTTGTTCAGCTATAAACTTTGGTGTTGGATATATTTTAGGGTACACTACTGTTTCTTCATTATCGGGAGGAGTATAACCTAATCCATGTTTCTTTTTACCTGACCGTCTAGCACCTTTTAATATTAATGTTGTTTTGCCATTAGTGAATTTTTCTAATGTGCTAGATAATTTTTCATTTTCTGCTGTTAAAGTGTTGATTTCCTGTTTTAATTTATTTTCAGTTTCCTGGTTATCTAGTTTGGCTATTTGTTCATTTTTGTTTTTCAGATCTTCACATAATAGTTCATTTCTTCTTGTTAGTTCTGTGACTTGTTTTTCTAGTTGTTTGTTTTCAGATTTTAGATCTGAATTAGTATTTTCTGAACATACGATGTTTTTCTTACTTGTTTTTAGTAATTTACATACTTCTTTGTATTTACAATATAGTTCATTAAAAGCTTCTTCCAAATTATCAGAATCTGATTCATTACATGAAGAAAAAGATGTGTCTGATGTTACCTTGTCTTCGATGTTGGCCATGAATGCCAGGTTTGCTTCTTCTTCTTCTTCATTGCTTGAGCATGCCTTGTTGTCCGAGTCGCTACTGTTGTCCCAAGCTGCTGCCATAGCTTTCTTCTTATATCTTCTGAATTTCTTGGAACTATCTTTCTTTCTGAATTCAGCTTTCTTAAGTTTCTGACATTCTGCCTTGATATGTCCGGGCTTCTTACATTCATAACAGATTGGTTCATTTTTCTTTGAATCCTTGACTTCAGACCTTTTGAGGTCTTTCCCTTTCTTGATGTATCTTCTCTCGGACTGATACTTCTTTTTCTTAGCTAGTATTCATTGTAATCTTCTAGACAGCATTGCTTCTTCATCTTCACTGTTGTTCATGCTTTCTTGGCTGTATGAGCCTTCTTCTGATTCATCTTCTTCTGCCTTGAGTGCGTTGGAGTGCTTTTTTCTACTAGAATATTCTCCCAACCTTTCCATATTTATTTCATGGGCCATGAGGTACCCAATGAGCTTCTCTAATGATATTATCTTCAAGTCATTAGCCTCCTCTATTGCTGTAACCTTTGGAGTCCACGAGGCAGGTAGGGATCTGAATATTTTCCTCACCATGTCTCCCATCTGATAAGTCTTACCCAGACCAACTAACCCATTTGTGATATCGGTGAATCTGCTGTACATCTGAGTAATGGATTCTCCTTACTGCATTTGGAACCTGTCGTATTGTGTTACCAGAATGTCTATTCTGGTTTCTTTAACCTTGTCAGTATCTTCATATGTGATCCTTAGCTTCTCCCACATTTCCATAGCGGATTTGCAGGCTGATATGCGGTTGAACTCTTTCTTGCTAAGAGCACAACATAGGATACTCTTGGCTTTGCAGTTCAAAGAGATCTTCTTCTTGTCATCTTCCGCCCATTTATCCTTCTCATTTGTGACTAGAAGATCACCTTCTTCAACAATTGACCAGATCTGATAGTCGAGCCCTTGTAAGAAGAACTCCATTCTTGTCTTCCAGTATGTGTAGTCTTCACCATCGAATAGTGGTGGCATGTTAACTGACTGACCTTCGAAGTGACCTTGGGCTGCCATTTGATCTTTTCTCTTCAGATTGTTGGATCTTCTTCTTTGTCGAAGACACTAGCTCTGATACCACTTGTTGCCTAGCTAGCAAGCCCAGAGGGGGGTGAATGGAATTCTTAAAATTTGAGTACCTAACCCTGTTCACAAAAATGTTTACACAAAGCACACTTCGATGACTGTTAGTGTTAGTAAAAAGAGGATAGCAAACACACGACACAAGGAATTTATCCTGGTTCGGACCACCTCTCCACAGGAGTCCTATGTCCAGTCCCTGAGCAACAACTCAAGATTTCACTACCCAAGGGTACAGTCCCTCTCAAGGACACTTACACACCCAGCCACAGCTGGTCTTCTCTTCACAACCCGAAGAGGAATTACAACACCCTGGATCCCACCAGGTCTTCCTTCTACAAGAAGGGAAACAAACACCTTGGAACCCACTAGGTCTTCCTTCAACACGAAGAGAAACAAACACCCTGGAACCCACCAGGTCTTCCTTCAACACGAAGGGAAACAAACACCCTAGAACCCACCAATTCTTCCTTCAACACGAAGGGAAAGTACACAGGAATGTGTTCAGGAAGATAAGCCCCTGGACCAAGCTAACAACACAATGCTTGATCTGAAGAGAATACTAAGAGGAAGAAAATAAGCATAATGAACTCTCTCAGTGCACAAAAATGCTCTCTCTCTAAGATCTACACTCGATGCAGAGAGCTAAGAGCTAGGCAAGCAAAGGAGTGAAGCTTCACTTTTTCAGATGTGCGCAGAAAGCTTGTAAAAGATTGTCGTGAGTGTTGTGTCTGTTTCAGGAGCTTCAGTCTTCTATATATGTCTTCTATTTGAAAATTGAATGTTGAAGTGTCTGTTATCTCTAAGCTTTTGTTTACATTAGACTGCATGGCACTGTATAGCTTTCAGTCAACGGTCGTTAGCTTTCCATGCACGCAAAGAGAGAGAATCCTCTTTGATATCCTTCGGCTTCTATTGTGTCCAACGTTGTATCGAGATATGCTGTCAGAGACCTGCACGCATTAAAAGATTAAACGATGGACAGCTCGGTGTCAGTCAACGTTAAGAAAGATTTTATACCGAAATGGAAATTCCATTCTGTTCTTCTAAAAAGATGTTTACAGTATAAGCATGGAAATAGAAGATATCGTTTGCATGCAATGCAGTGATATGTTCAGTCAAAATAAATGCATGGATGTGAGAGAAAAGCAAGGGACTGGTGACCAGCTTTGTCACAATGTTTGCACCTCTCTCCCGATGTCACCACTATCTGCTTACCTAACTCCTTTGGCTTTTTATCAGCTGGTTCATTTACTCCGCCATTGGGCCTTTTCTTCCCACTGGTCGGCTGATACCTTCCTGTAGAAGACACTTGCTCCCTTTTCACGGATTTTCCCTTAATTCTTTCGGCAGTCTCCATGGCATCTTCCAATAACTGAGCCTTCTTTACCATGTCATCAAAGGTTTGAATGTCCATTGGCGCCAGTTGAGTGATGAACTGGGGCCCCAAGCCATTCAGAAAGCATTTCACATTCATCCTTTCTGTCCCAATCAAGTGAACAACATATCAGAACAGACGAGAGAATTGGGCCTCATACTCGGCCACATTGAGCCCTCTCTGCTTCAAAGCCGAAAATTCGGCTGCTTTCCATTCCTGGACCCTCTCAGAAAAGTACTTGGTGTTGAATTTCTCAATGAACTGAACCCATGTTAGTTGCTGGCCATTCAGTGTTGCTTCTACCGACCCCCACCATGCCCTGGCATCCTTTTCCAAATGGAAAGTCGCCAGCAGTACTTTGTTCTGGTCTGTGCATTGCATGACCTTGAATATCCTTTCAATTTCCTTAACCCAGTGTTCAGCAACATCTGGGTCAGTACTCCCTTCAAACCTAGGCGGATCCATATTCCGAAATTTTCGATGGAGATCACCGGCTCCGCGGTTACCTCCACCCTGGGTGGCTTGCAGGATAGCTTGAGTCAAGTTCTGTATTGTTTGTTGCATGCTCCTAGCCGGGGCACGTTCAGCGGCCATTGAGGTAATAAATACCTTCAAGATAATAATATGAGTCAGTCATCTAAATATATCACATGTGACTTCCATTCCCATGGTTCTACCCAAGCTCACATTAGGTACGACAGATTTTGACTCGTGTGATCTAGTTTCATCCTATGTTCTTATTTTCCTTGGACCCTAAGGTTTAGGGCTCTGATACCAACTGTCACGCCCCGATATTTAGCAGCGGAATAAATACCAGGAGGCGTGAACGATACAAATAGACGTATTACAGTTGAGTAACGCAGAGTCACAATTACATATAACCACACATTTCAGATCCTAATAACGTCATCAAAGGTAATCTTTATTCCATATCAATCCACTAGTTAAAACCTTACATAGAAAGAACTCACTAAAAAGGGTTCATTATTCAAATAACAATGTTTCTCTAATACATCGACTACTCAAATGTGTATTTCTAAACTGTCAACTCCTCATATAGCGGGTGCTCATCACTCTTGCCCGGCCCCATCGGACTCCACTGGTTCCTCATCACTACCTGAAAAGGGCAGGATGATAGGGTGAGCGAACTAGCTCAGTAGGATTTACATCTCAATATTGTGCGGGCACTAATATACATGATTAACATTTTAATTAGGCAAGATATGAACATGTATATGATGACAATGCATGCAATACTAACAGATTGAATAGCAGAGTAGAACGGGTATCATTTCAGATCACATGTCGAGTTGCATATACAATGGACAGATATTTCAAGAGTAGAATTGTATCAAAAGAGATTGGCCATATTCAAAAAGATATCATGCGTTCACATGATCAGACGTATCATATCAAATCTTATCATATCATATCAGATCAAACTTATCATTACCATTTTTCAATGGGTTGATTTCTTTTAGGTCCATGCAAACTATTTAACATCATGCACATGCTAGTAGACATCATGTAATGATCAGACCCAAAATATGTAATTTTTTTGCAAGGGTAGTGTCGACACACCCCTTACTCGTGTCGACACAATGCTTCAAACACAAGGCAAAATAATGCAGAACTAGTCAAGTAGTGTCGACACTAGAGACCTTCCCAGAAAACCTTTTGTGCCAATCTGGGATAGTGTGTCGACACTAGATCAAGTAGTGTCGACACTAGAGGCCTTCCCAAAACACCTTTAGGGCTAATTTGGGACAGTGTGTCGGCACTAGATTAGGTAGTGTCGACACTAGAGGCCTTCCCAGAAAACATATAGGTCAGGGGTAACCTGAAAACACATCTCATGCAGTGATTTACTTACCCCTCTTATAACTCTCTAACGAATGACATTTATATAAAATGTTCAACACAAAATATGACGAGGACAACTAGTAGAAGAACTTTGATGTTGGGGGTTTGATCTAATTCGGTCTCCAATCCTGAGAAATATATGAAGAACATAAAGCTAAGTGCAGCCTGAAATCGTAATATCATGCAGTGACTCTCTTACCATGCCTATAACTCTCTAACGAAAGACGTTTAGACAAAATGTCCAACATAAAAGATGATTGTGACTACAAGTAGAAGAACTTTCATGAAGGAAGTTTAGTCTAATTCAGCATCAAATCATGTGCATAATAAGAACGGGAAAAGCCCTAACTGTGCGAGACTTAGGGACAACTACGATTACACAATGTATACTACATGAAAATTAGTCAAACCAAGTGCAAATGAACCTAGACTCGAAGAACTACATGATGGTGTTGGTTTTCTTTAATCTTGGCCCGAGAACACCTACCTTTGAATGCTAATAACTCTGCAGATTTCTGGGTTAATGCAGAGCGAGGTTGAGGAAGACCACATTTTCCCCAGCCATTCTCCACACCTTCAGCGCTCCAAACTTGCTGCTCACGACCCCAACTTATTGCTAACCCTTCCCTAAACGTTTTGTGAGGAGTCCTTATAGTTTTAGAGTTCTAATTCATGTCCCAATGGGACTAGGAAAGGGGCTGCGAATTCTACTTCCTACTTTCCAAAAATATGGGATTCTCTCACCCAAAGGAGGTAGCAAAGGTTTAGGAAACCTCCTCTTAGGGTTGGGTCCGGTTTTGGCTTACCTTACATGACTAATTACCCTAATTTTAACCCTAAATTACCCTCCCTAATTATTGCATAATTACATACACAAATTTCTGGGTATTTTCTTGTCCAAATTTTTATCCTTGGGCCAAATGTGCTCCATTGGCCCAATCTTGTTAATGGGTTATTAATACATGATATTGGAAGCCTCTCCAATATGTTTATTTAGTTTATGGTTGGGTCATTTTTCCGTGTTAACAATTTTCCGACTTAGTTTCCTAATTCGGGTAACTTGGTCACGTGTGACGTACACTCGACCAATCAGATTGTTTGTTGCACGAATTCCTTCTTGGAACACTTGGGGACAATATTTGGGGTTGACTGATAATTTTTACGGAATTTTCCGATGTGTTTTCTCTCGTACGATAATAGTACGTAAGTTTTATCATTCCGATAATTGCGGAATTTTATTTATCCCCCTTTATTTCTAAGATTTTTAATTCACTAAATTTCCGAGGTGTTACATCCTCCCCCACTTAAGGAATTTGGTCCCCAAATTTACACATAATGGTGTAGTTCGTACCTGAGAATAGTTCTGGGTGATTTTTCTTCATTCTTTCCTCTGTTTCCCAAGTAGCATTAGTAACTCTGTCTCGACTCCATTGGACCTTCACCATAGGTATGGTACGATTCCTGAGTCGTTGAATCTTCCAATCCAACAGTTTGATCGGATTCTCTTCATAAGTCAGGTCCTCCTGAATCTCCAAGTCCTCAGGGTTGATTACATGGTCGGCATTGAATAAGTACTTCCTCAGCATGGATATGTGGAACACGTTATGCACGTTCGCCAGCTGTGAAGGTAGTGCAAGTCTATACGCCACCTGACCAATCCTTTCCAGGATTTCAAATGGCCCTATGAATCTGGGACTCAACTTTCCTTTGATCCCAAATCTTTGTATTCCCCTTGAAGGTGAAACCTTCAAGAAAACATGTTCGCCAATCTGAAATTCTAGTTCTCTCCTTCTCTTGTCTGCATAACTCTTCTACCTAGATTGTGCTATCTTTAGATGTTCCCGGATAATTTGAACCTTTCTGACAGTCGCCTCAATTAAGTCGGGTCCAACCCATTGGTTCTCCCCAACCTCTTCCCAACAAAGGGGTGATCTGCAACTCCTGCCATATAAGGCTTCAAACGGAGCCATCTTGATACTTGCCTGATAGCTGTTGTTATATGCGAACTCCATCAGGTACAACTAATCATCCCATCGACCTCTAAAATCCAGCACCAGAGCACGAAGCATATCTTCCACAATTTGATTGGTCCTTTCGGTTTGTCCATCAGTCTGAGGATGGAAGGCAGTACTAAAGTTTAGTTTAGTACTCATTACTGCTTGTAAACCCTTCCAGAAGTGTGAAGTAAATCTAGGGTCCTGATCTGATATTATGCTAGATGGAACCCCATGCAATCTAACTACTTCCTTAACATATAGTGCAGCCAATACATCCACAGACCAGGTACTCTTAATCAGAAAGAAATGAGCAGACTTAGTCAATCGATCAACTACTACCCAAATTGCATCCATACCACCCCTAGTCTTGGGCAATCCCATGATAAAGTCCATACCGATGCTATCCCACTTCCATTCCGGGATTTCTAATGGTAGCAGTCCATCGGCTGTACGGAAATGCTCGGCCATGACTTTCATGCATGTTAAACAGTATGACACATGATAAGCCACATCCCTCTTCATGTTCGGCCACCAGTACGACCTTTTTAAGTCTTGGTACATCTTTGTTGATCCAGGATGAATCGTGTACTTGGACTGGTGAGCTTCATTTAATAACCTCTTCTTGAGTTCTCCATGATTAGGGACACATGTTCTACCTCGGAATAGCAATCTTCCCTCAACTGATGGAGTAAAGTCAGGTCTTTGTTCTAGCTTCTCCCTAATCTCAACTAAGAATGGATCATTTCCTTGTTTCTCCTTGATTTCGGTCAGTAGATCGGATTGTATCTGGAGATTGGACATCATTACTTGTTTTTCCTTCCTTCCCACGTCTAAGTTCAAGCTTGCAAATTGCTCCAATAACTTCCATTCGCCTTGCATCATACTAGCTAGCATAGCTCCTGGTTGTCTACTTAAAGCGTCTGCCACTACATTGGCTTTCCCAGGGTGATATTGGATGGAAAAGTCAAAGTCCTTCAGGTACTCTAACCACCTCCTTTGTCTCATGTTAAGTTCCTTCTGTGAGAACAAGTATTTCAAACTCTTGTGGTCAGAAAAGACTTTAAATTGCTCACCATAGATATAATGCCTCCAAATCTTCAAGGCGAATACTACAGCTGCCAACTCCAGGTCATGAACTGGGTAGTTCACTTCGTGGATCTTCAACTATCTTGAGGCATAAGCTATTACTTTCCCTTGTTGCATTAAGACGCATCCCAGTCCTATTCCAGAAGCATCTGAATAAATTTCAAATCCTCCCTCTTCAGTGGGAAAGGCGAGGACAGGAGCAGTAGTCAGACACTTCTTCAAGTTGTTAAAGCTTTCTTCACATTCATCGGTCCACACAAACGGATTTTCCTTCCGGGTCAGCTTGGTTAATGGCACTGCAATCTTTGATAAATCCTTTATAAACCTTCGATAATATCCTGCTAATCCTAGAAAGCTCCTGATCTCTGTGATGCTTGTCGGTCTTTCCCATTTCAGTACAGCCTCAACCTTTGATGGATCAACAGCGATACCATCTTTGGTTACCACATGCCCTAAAAAGGATACCTCCTCAAGCCAAAATTCACATTTACTTAGCTTGGCATAAAATTTATTCTCCCTTAAAATCTGTAATGAAATCCTCAAATGCTCCTCATGCTCTTCTTTTGTCTTGGAATAGATCAATATATCATCGATGAATACCACCACAAATTTATCAAGATATGGGCGATAAATGCTATTCATCAACTGCATGAAGACTGCAGGGGCATTTGTTAGTCCGAAAGGCATAACAATAAATTCATAATGCCCATACCTGCTTCGGAAGGCTGTCTTGTGAATGTCTTCTCCTTTCATCCTCAATTGATGATAACCGGATCTGAGATCTATTTTAGAGAAGTATTTAGCCCCGGATAATTGATCAAACAACTCATCAATCCTTGGCAGAGGGTATTTGTTCTTGATAGTTAACTAGTTTAGTTGTCTGTAATCTATACATAGCCTCATCGACCCATCTTTCTTCTTGACGAAGAGGACAGGTGCACCCCAAGGCGATGTACTTGGTCGGATGAAACCCTTCTCTAACAGTTCCATCAGTTGCTCTTTTATTTCCTTCAGTTCTGCGGGAGACATCTTATATGGTGCCCTAGATACTGGTGCTGCTCCAGGGACCAACTCGATGGTAAAATCGACTTCTCGCTCAGGAGGAATACCTAGCAAGTCTTCTGAAAAAACGTCAGCATATTTGCTGACAACATGGATGTACCTTGTACGATACCTCCTTCTTCAGCAGCTTTAGGTTTCTGAATAGCTTGCAAGCGGCTTTGCCTCTTCTGTCCATTCGGACGCTTGTCCTGAGGGGCTTGTTCTTTCAGCATTGGGCAGTCCGAGATCTTATGGTCACGACTACCACAGTGCAGGCATCTCCCATGTGCTCTCCAGCATTGTTCAGACCGGTGACCAACTTTGTCACAATGTTTGCACCTCTCTTCCGATGTCACCATTATCTGCTTACCTAACTCCTTTGGCTTTTTATCAGCTAGTTCATTTACTCTGCCAATGGGCCTTTTCTTCGCACTGGTCGGCTGATACCTTCCTGTAGAAGACACTTGCTCCCTTTTCACGGATTTTCCCTTAATTCTTTCGGCAGTCTCCAAGGCATCTTCCAATAACTGAGCCTTCTTTACCATGTCAGCATAGGTTTGAATGTCCATTGGCGTCAGTTGAGTGATGAACTGGGGCCTCAAGCCATTCAAAAAGCATTTCGCCTTCATCCTTTCTGTCCCAATCAAGTGAACAACATATCGAGACAGACGAGAGAATTAGGCCTCATACTCGGCCACATTGAGCCCTCTCTGCTTCCAAGCTGCAAATTCGGCTGCTTTCCATTCCTGGACCCTCTCAGAAAAGTACTTGGTGTTGAATTTCTCAATGAACTGAACCCATGTTAGTTGCTGGCCATTCAGTGTTGCTTCTACCGACTCCCACCATGCCCTAGCATCCTTTTCCAATTGGAAAGTCGCCAGCAGTACTTTGTTCTGGTCTGTGCATTGCATGACCCTGAATATCCTTTCAATTTCCTTAACCCAGTGTTCAGCAACATCTGGGTCAGTACTCCCTTCAAACCTAGGCGGATCCATATTCCGAAAATTCTAATGGAGATCACCGGCTCCGCGATTACCTCCACCCTGGGTGGCTTGCAGGATAGCCTGAGTCAAGTTCTGTATTGTTTGTTGCATGCTCCTAACCTGGGCACATTCAGCGGCCATTGAGGTAATAAATACCTTCAAGATAATAATATGAGTCAGTCATCTAAATATATCACATGTGACTTCCATTCCCGTGGTTCTACCCAAGCTCACATTAGGTACGACAGATTTTGACTCGTGTGATCTAGTTTCATCCTATGTTCCTATTCCCTTGGACCCTAAGGTTTAGGGCTCTGATACCAACTATCACGCCCCGATATTTAGCAGTGGAATAAATACTGGGAGGCGTGAACGATACAAATAGACGTATCACAGTTGAGTAACGCCGAGTCACAATTACATATAACCACACATTTAAGATCCTAATAACATCATCAAAGGTACTCTTTATTCCATTTCAATCCACTAGTTAAAACCTTACATAGAAAGGACTCACTGAAAAGGGTTCATTATTCAAATAACAATGTTTCTCTAATACATCGACTACTCAAATGTCTATTTCTAAACTGTCAACTCCTCATATAGCGGGTGCTCATTAATCTTGCCCGGCCCCATCAGACTCCACTGGTTCCTCATCACTACCTGAAACGGGCAGGATGATAGGGTGAGCGAACTAGCTCAGTAGGATTTACATCTCAATATTGTGCGGGCACTAATATACGTGATTAACATTTTAATTAGGCAAGATATGAACATGTATATGATAACAATGCATGCAATACTAACAGATTGAATAGCAGAGTAGAACGGGTATCATTTCAGATCACATGTCGAGTTGCATATACAATGGACAGATATTTCAAGACTAGAATCATATCAAAAGAGATTGACCATATTCAAACAGATATCATGCGTTCACATGATCAGACGTATCATATCAAATCTTATCATATCATATCAGATCAAACTTATCATATCAAACAAAGGCACATTTTCACAATCTTACGTGTTCGTTGTGCTATGCCAAGCACCAAGAGTCCATACTCCCGCGGTTAATAAGTACGTTGGGGCGCTCCTCCCCAGGACCAGACAGGGCCCCTATTGCACAGGCATTGGTCAAATGGACCGAAGTCCCACGTTGTGCCGAACAAACATATTCATATTATGGCCACAGAGTTTCAATGACAAGCTCATAGTAAAAGGAACATGATCATTCATACAGTCAAGGTATGACAACTAGCTCAAGAGAACAAAAGGCAGTATAACGACGTATCATGTTTCATAATCCATTATTGTCTTGACATGAGGATGTTTCTAAAGACAGATCGTATGCAGGACATGTGCTTTCTATCTCCAGGGTACCTTATGGTACAGCCAGCTCAGCATCTATGTGGAGATCCATAGAGAGCGGAGACTTATGGAGGTCTTAGGCAAAAGGTCGCTAGTCTACCAATTCAGAATAACCGGCAGAGAGCTCCCAATTCCCCCAAGAAGGGTGTGCCTACTCGTGCAAATGTGTAAGTGACGAGTCACGGATCTTTCTTAGCATGTATGCATATGGACAAATAATTAATGGAACACCGGAAAGCATGTAACTATTGAAACTCATATGTAAATCATGATATTAACTTCACTAACAAGTCCATACTAACATGTATTCATCCCCATACTCACAACAATTTCTTATCATTTCAATTGACAATAGGAAAGATCACAAGATAATCCAATGAACATAAGGACAATCACAATTACACATTAGAATCATATTCGTATCATTACCATTTTTCAATGGGTTGATTTCTTTTAGGTCCATGCAAACTATATAACATCATGCACATGCTAGTAGACATCATGTAATGATCAGACCCAAAATATACATTTTTTTTGCAAGGGTAGTGTCGACACACCCCTTACTGGTGACGACACTATGCTTCAAACACAAGGCAAAATAATGCAGAACTGGTCAAGTAGTGTCGACACTAGATCAGGTAGTGTCGACACTAGAGACCTTCCCAGAAAACCTTTTGTGCCAATCTGGGACAGTGTGTCGACACTAGATCAAGTAGTGTCGACACTAGAGGCCTTCCCAGAACACCTTTTGGGCTAATTTGGGACAGTGTGTCGACACTAGATCAGGTAGTGTCGACACTAGAGGCCTTCCCAGAAAACATATAGGTCAGGGGTAACCTGAAAACACATCTCATGCAGCGATTTACTTACCACTCTTATAACTCTCTAACGAATGACATTTAGATAAAATGTTCAACACAAAATATGACAAGGAGAATTAGTAGAAGAACTTTGATGTTGGGGGTTTGATCTAATTCGGTCTTGAATCCTGAGAAATATATGAAGAACATAAAGCTAAGTGCAGCCTGAAATCACAGTATCATGCAGTGACTCTCTTACCATGCCTATAACTCTCTAATGAAAGACTTTTCAACAAAACGTCCAACATAAAAGATGATCGTGACTACAAGTAGAAGAATGTTCATGAAGGAAGTTTAGTCTAATTCGGCATCAAATCATATGCATAATTAGAAGAACGGGAAAAGCCCTAACTGTGCGAGACTTAGGGACAACTATGATTACACAATGTATACTCCATGAAAATTAGTCAAACCAAGTGCAAATGAACCTAGACTCGAAGAACTACATGATGGTGTTGGTTTTCTTTAATCTTGGCCCGAGAACACCTACCTTTGAATGCTAATAACTCTCTGCAGATTTCTGGGTTGATGCAGAGCGAGGTTGAGGAAGACCACATTTTCCCCAGCCATTCTCCACACCTTCAGCGCTCCAAACTTGCTGCTCACGACCCCAACTTATTGCTAACCCTTCCCTAAACGTTTTGTGAGGAGTCCTTATAGTTTTAGAGTTCTAATTCATGTCCCAATGGGACTAGGAAAGGGGTTGCGAATTCTGCTTCCTACTTTCCAAAAATCTGGGATTCTCTCACCCAAAGGAGGTAGCAAAGGTTTAGGAAACCTCCTCTTAGGGTTGGGTCCGGTTTTGGCTTACCTTATATGACTAATTATCCTAATTTTAACCCTAAATTGCCCTCCCTAATTATTGCATAATTATATACACGAATTGTTGGGTATTTTCTTGTCCCAATTTTTATCCTTGGGCCAAATGTGCTCCATTGGCCCAATCTTGTTAATGGGTTATTAATACATGATATTGGAAGTCTCTCCAATATGTTTATTTAATTTATGGTTGGGTCATTTTTCCGTGTTAACAATTTTCCGACTTAGTTTCCTAATTCGGGTAACTTGGTCACGTGTGACGTACACTCGACCAATCAGATTGTTCGTTGCACGAATTCCTTCGTGGAACACTTGGGGACAATATTTGGGGTTGACTGATAATTTTTACAGAATTTTCCGATGTGTTTTCTCTCATACGATAATAGTACGTAAGTTTTATCATTCCGATAATTACGGAATTTATTTATCCCCCTTTATTTCTAAGATTTTTAAATCACTAAATTTCCGGAGTGTTACATAAGAAATCGATGCGATAACCAAATCGTTATGAGCTCAGAATCGATGTGCACACTTATCGAATCGTTCTGAGAGCAAATCGATGAGATACTTATGAAATCATTATAATACCCAAATATGTAAAACACATAAAGTCGTTATGAAAGGAGGAAATCACTATGACTCTACTGAAATCGTTATACTTCACAGGGAGTCGATGTGTACTTAGAAAAATTATATGCCTTGAACTTTTAATTGCTAGTATGAGGAATACTTACCAGTTTAGCTTGTTTTTCTTTGTTAGATTTCTTGTGCTCAAATCTCATAGAAAATATGTTAGAAATGCACATTGACTTAGTTTTGTTAATCACCAAAATAGATATGTAATTCATTTAAATTACATAGGGAAAATCTGATCATCACAAAACACACACGTGTGAATTGAGCACAAGGATTGCTCAATTCAATAGTTCACACAATTGAGATGATGAGATTGAAGTGCAAAGGGAGAAATCAAAAGCTAGAAAGAACATATGACCAAGTTGAATCCTCCAAGTTCTTCATCTAGATCTTCTGTCTTCGATTTGCAGAATTCTGGACTAGATGCTTGAACTCTAATGACGAATTTTGCTCCAATTTGATCTCCTTAGATGAATCTTCTGGTTGTCGCTCTTTGGAGCTTGAGAAGAGCACCGAGGAGCCTTCCTTTGGTTACTTTTGAGTCTTGGAAATACTGTAGAGGCTCCTTAGTCCGAAAATGGGCAAAGGATTCTTTATATAGGTATGTCCTTATCTCACACGTACATAGGGATTCGTGTGTACAAGAAAAGGACGCCCTAATTAAGAGCACATGCTTCTCACTTGTTGGCGCTGAGACTGCGGTTGTCGACAACTACTACTCCAAATCTTCTATCTAGAATTGAATCGTTGACTTTTTCGCTAGGTTGTCGACAGACACCTCTTGGTTGTCCACAGCTACTACTTGTCTTGATTTTTCCAGAAGCTTGTCATTGAAGGCTTCCAGTGGTTGTCGACAGACGCATCTCGATTGTCGATAGCTACTGCTTGAATTCGTCCATCCAAAAGTTATTGTCTGATGGTTGCTTTAAGTTGTCGACAGACAAGCCTGAGGTTGTTGACAACTACTGCAGGGCTTCTTTGATCTCTTCTATTTCAGATTGAACATGATATTTGTGCACTCCCTTGTATCATTATTCTCCTACAAGCAAACACCATCAACTTGGATATCATCATTAGAAGTTCATGAATCAAAGTGGGATATTCTTTAATAGATAAGGGTCATGACTGAATATGACGATGACTGAATATCCACAGTTGTGTGTCGGCATGTGTGTTACAAGTGTCGACACATCAGTGCAGTCTAGTAAAATCATCACCAAGACAAATATGAATTATGTCATGATCAAAACATATCAACAATGTATGTTCACATAATCATAACTTAACAAAAACAACTTATTGATTGGAACCTTGTCAAGAAATTGTGTAGCATTGTTTTGGACAATGACTTGTCCAATGACAAATTTGTTCATGAGCTTATTGAAGATCTATCATTGAATAGGTCTCTTCTTTTGGATGGTGAATTTTTTTATGTTAGATGTTGTGCAAATTTTTAAAATCATGTTGTTCAAGATGGACTCAAGGAAATTGGAGAAGAATTGGAAAAGATTGGGAAGATTGTTGGGCACATTAGTTCTTCTGCAAAAAAAAAATCAAGATAATAAGAAAATTACAATGCAAGAAGGAATATTGCCAAAGGGTTGATACTTGATGTTCCAACCAGGTGCAACTCTACATATCTAATGTTGGAACGAGCATGTGAGTTTCAAGAGATCATTAGGCATTTCATTTGCTTTCATGATGGTGTTCATTTCTCTATGTCATTAGAAGAATGGGAAAAAGTTAAACTTGTGAAAGATTGTTTGGAATTAATTTATTCCAACACAAAGATATTCTCAAGTGTGAAGTCTCCAACCTCCAATGTAACAACCCTCCTTATACCGGTACGGTTATACCAACCCTTATCGGTATAATGAACGTCGCTACAGTGGGACATTTACCCAACAATTGTACGATAGGCTGAAATATACATAAATACATAACATATGACAACGGAATGTAAAGAACTGAAAAGAAATTTTTATTCCAACATCTACATTCTATTCACAGTCCATATAGAAGAAAAGAAGACTAAACTTTTCATAACTAAAAAAAATAAAGTCTTTACATTGTCCACATGAGATTACGCAAAGTCTTTTTATTACATACTATGAATTAAAGAAAGTACAAAGTTGAATCCAAAATAAAGTCTCCTACTCCTACTCTCGCTCCTAGTCGCTCCTAACGATCTCCTCGGAAGAAGTAGAAATGTCTGCACCTGTACGCCGAAGCAAGAGTGAGTTCAAAAGAACTCAACAAGTAACACCAAACACACTAAACTTACATGCATCACATAACTTTCACATTCTTATGCTACACAATTAACATATAAGCATGGATTTGACAATTTATTCAAATAAAACCTAAACATGATTTCTACACATGTTACATATGGAAATTGTGTTATACAAAATAACTTAAAGCCTATCACATGCTTTCTACACACCTTTCAATATATTAAACTAAGCTCATTTAACTACATTTGCATGCTAAGAAAACAACCATTTTAAACATGGAGTTTGCACATTTTACAAAAGACGTTCCTAGAATGGATTCTATAATCATTGTCACATGGTTTACACATTTATATTCATGAAGAGCTTGCTGTTTTGCTATGGACATGTCACATTCATATAAGAAATTATCATTTTACATATTATAACAAGAATTTATATTAACACATGATCACTTATACAATTTCACAATTTTCACATACACTTCCACTTAAACACAAGTTCACATTTATTAAATACCGTGACACATAGCCCAAACCACCTTTAGAAGAACACACACTAATCACATCGCATATCTAACACCTAGGCAATTTAGTGATAAATCTTAGTTACTGCGCAGAACCGGGAGAAGCACTCTCCACCCTAGCCAGTTGTACTTGTCCGCCTCCAGGATTTAATCCCAATACCCGTGGGACATCACACACTTTGAACTTTCCCGTGGGGACTTTACCACAGTACAGTTCCACAGCCCTCTAAGGTAGCAGTGTCACCCATTGGCACAATTTCACATTTTTCTAAACAGTTAATACACACTTAATGTACACTAAATCATCTCCATGTCATGCTCACATTCACATTTCACTATTTCCTAGTACGATACTGTTGTTCATAGTATTGCAAATTTTAACTAAGTTTTATTTATGTAGGAAATTTCAGATTTTAGTATTTAACACATTAACATGCTTTAATCCATCAATACCTCACATGAAACTGAATATCTAGCTACTGTTATCATTTCATTTCGAAATTTTAACCAAAAATCCATCACAGGTTAACCACCATGCATATCAATTTTTGCATTTTTCTAAATTACACACTAATTATGAAAATTCTAATAGTGGAATCACATAAGACTAAAATAACAAAACTAACATGGATTTTTCATTGTTCAGATTCACAATTCATTATATACATGGATACTGTCAGTTCTAATCATGTACCAATTTCTAGAGATTTACCTGCTTTCACGACATTTATTAGAATCTCTACTATAAATAAGTATGCTCACTATTTTTCAGTTCAGAAAATCTAGAAAATTACACAGTCATCAGAAAATTCCTAAATTTTTAACAACATGCTCTGACATTGATTTAAGTGCCACAGAAAATTTCTGACATCACAATTTATTTCAGAATCATATAACAGTAATTAAATATGCTCAAGACAGTATTTTCAGAAATTCTTGATAAATTTTACAGTAAATAAAAATCGTCAAAAAAAAAAAATACACAACATGTTCCCTTACACATACATTACAATATACATATTTTACCGTATATCCTCATACGTAGAAAATCTCAAAAATTAGATTATATAGGTCAGACAAGCACACTATCGCAGTCTGATGAAGTTGATGTCATAATGGTGGCCGTCTATCAATTAACGGCAACAAAGGCCTCCGCCGACTCAAGATCTTAACGGCAAGGGATCCTGCCGTTAAGTTCCTGTCTGTGCAAAACACAGACTGAACACCAAAGGACCACTTGAATGGGGATTCCAGGACGCGATAAAATCTGTAAAAATCCCTGGGACATATTAGACTCATGTAGGAATGATGTGGATAGGTTACTTGCCTCGAATAAAATCCCCAATTGATGTTTTGAGTTGAAGAAGCTCTCCTCGACCTGAGCCAAAGAGCCTTCAAATCCTTCTTTATTTGGGTTCTGAGTTGATCTCCTCTGCACTCCAATGTGGGGAAGTCGTTCCCGGATGTATTGACTCCTCTCCTGTCGTTGAAGAATGCCGGAGGAAGTCGCCAGTCGCCGGATCCAAGGGTTCCAAAATAGGTTTTCACATAGGAAAAATAGGGTTTTTGACCCAAGAGTCAAAAGGGTTAGATCTGGCAGGAGATGAGGTGTTTTATAGGGCTAGGGTCGGAGACGAAGTTGGGTAAGGCTGGGTTACCATTGGGGAACGGTTTCCTAAACCAAGGGCAACATTTCCGGAGGCGTTTCCGGATCTGAAATCGCAACAGATCTGGGAGATAAACGTCAACATCAATAGCCGCCAATTCTGAGTAGGCATCCATCGATGTGGCCGCTGACTCACCATAAACGTCAACTCATGTTGACGTCAACAGGTCGTCTGCACATAACTTAAAACTGCAGAAAATTTATGTACATACACATGATATATATATATATATAATCTACAATGCACACATTAAAATAATACTTATTCATACAATGTAAACAAGTAAGTACTATACACAATAAAATTTATACATCAATGGCATACATTTATACATACATAAGAAATCACCCAAAGATGAAAATCAAGGGCCTTACATCCAATTTGTATTTCAGTGATCTCTGTCTTGTCAATTTGTAGTTAAACAATTGGTCAAAACATCAACATCTATTTTATTTTAAGAACAACTGAAAGAATGCATGCAAAGTTGAAGAAATATTGGGACATGAACAGTATGTTGCTATCAATTACCTCAATTTTTGACCCGCATTTCAAAATGAAGTCAATGGAATATTTGTATATGGCCATCTTTTCAAACCCCTCTGAAGTCAAAGAGAAAATTGATGATATGCATGTTAATTTTCTATATTGTGGGCATGTATCAGTAGTCTTCTGCTTGTCCTATCTCACTAGAAATTGAAGGCTTCACTTGCTTGAAACTTGACAGGAGGTTTGGCACTGAAGAGATGCAAATAGATTCTTCTAGAAATATCATGGATATGATGGCAAACTTAAGAGGATTTGCAACATCTATCACAGATAAAGATGTATGAGTGATGAATACTTGAGGAAGATTTTGACATTGATGACATAAATTGTCATGATTGTGTTAAAAAGAAATTTTATTTTGGTGAAATACATGTTAACATATGTGTAACATAGGTTGGCCCAAGTTGAGACGATCGCTGAGGTGATCTTCGCCGAACCGTGAGTTGAGATGACAAAGCCGAGAAAAGCCCTCTGAGGCCCTCTTAGCGTACATGAGACGCATGTTCCGAGCTCCCGAGCTGACCCAAAAAGCCCGCCGAGGTCCTCTGACACTCTAGTCAGTCGCTAGCCAAGCAAAATGGCCTAGCCCATGGGCTAGAACAGCGTACCTATGTCTATGGAATGCCTGCATCTTTTATAGGGTTAGGATACTCGTGTAACAGTTGGACGACCCTGCAAATCTCGCAAGGGATCTCTGTGATTCTCACCGAGTCATGGTCA
Organism: Colocasia esculenta; assembly: GCA_014218235.1. Classification (NCBI taxonomy): domain Eukaryota; kingdom Viridiplantae; phylum Streptophyta; class Magnoliopsida; order Alismatales; family Araceae; genus Colocasia; species Colocasia esculenta. The sequence continues at coordinate 126,713,154 of CM024753.1, read as the reverse complement.
TCACCGATGTGCCAGATCATCCAGATCATGGTCTTAATGGTAGCAATTACCGGGCGCACGATCCTCGGACATTGTCTTGTTTAAAACTGTATTGGCAGTTATGCGAGCAATGCTCCGAGAATCCCACAAACACGTTGGGCTCCAGGTCGACTGTGTTCGAGCCAAGTAATCCATCATCCTTGGCCTAGCTGAGGGAGTCAGCCTGAGGGGTGTAAAGAGGTCGGTCTAGCCGACCTGAGTAGTCGACCTAGACAACGTCTTCGTCCAACCCAAGCCACATAAGGATGTCTACTTAGGAAGTTCGGAAGGTCGGCCGAGCCGAGGACTCAGCCAACCTACGGGGAACTCCCCCTATTAGTACATTTTCTCAAAGAACAATATAATTTTGTTTTATTAGATTGTCTGGTTCAGATTAGTTGTTTTTATGTTCGGTGGATTTAGATTAACTATCAAATAGTCTTGTCTTTGGAATAAAATAATATTTGAAATTAGAAAATAAAATCCAAATACTTATACCCATTAATAAATCCAAAATAGCCTCAAAAATATGAAAATATCATCTAAATTGTCTATACCCATTAATGGGATCCAAAATATCATTTAAATAGTTTTACCCAAAGAGAGACCCATGCCCATTCTTTAAAAATAATAAAAAAATGGGAATGGGTATATCCTTCTAAGAGGTTATAGGATATGGCTATATAACTTTGTCACATCCCAAAGCATGGCAGCGGAAGAATTATTTGATCGTTGAGATGTAAGACCCGGCCCTCTGAGGCCCTTGGCCCCATCCTCAGGGTCGCAACGAACACCGTGGTCGCGACATATTCGCTCCAGGGGAGCCTGTCGCGATAGGTTTTTGGACGCGGCACACCTGGCCATCGCGACATGGTCGCGACGGGGGTGGGCGTCGCGTTCTGGTCGCCATGTCTAGAGGCGATGCGACTACTTTTCTGACCGATGTCCTTTCTGTCAGAACAGCCTTATCGAGTGTCAGGTGCGTACAACGTTGATGTGACCTGGCAGACCGTCATGTTTTGGTTTTCCAGTCGTCGATGTTTGACCACCTTTTGGGGTCGCGCCGGGGGTGGCTGTCGCCACATGGTCGCGACATGCTTATTGTCGCGCCAGGCCGACCTGTCGCATCTCGGGGCCCATCGGTTTAAAACCAAGGCCGGCGTCCCATTTCCCCCTCTCTCCCTTTCCTTCTTCTTCTTCTTCCATCTTCCTTTCCCAACCTCCGGTGGTTTTGTGGTGCTCGTGGCGAGGAGGTGACGCCTAGTTCGTGTTGGCGTCGTGCTTGTGGTGCTCGAAGCGAAGAGACGGTGGCCATTCTGACGTGAAGGCCCTAATGGGTTGGCTCTACTCTTGGAGGTGGGGACCCTCGTCCCCCACTCATCCTAGCATGCTCCCCTCCCCCTTGAGATGGTGGTTTCTCCGTGGTTTGGGATCGTGGGATGTGTGAGGATCATGCTCGTGGTGAGTGAGGTTTCCTTCAAGCGTAGATTCCTTATAATCCATGTTTTATGGGGTTTGAGGGTGGTTTGGTGCATTTACAAGCTTTCCTAGTGTTCCCCATGCTCCCCTCCCCCTATAGAGATGGTTTGTACCAGTTTTGGGGTGGTCCTTGGGAGGACCGTACCGGGGCCCCTCTCGGCTGAGATCATGACTGCTATATAGGTTGTGATGATGTCGCGATCAGCGAGGCTTCCGCGACATCATCGCGATGCTCTAAGGCGTTGCGACAGTGTCGCGATGGCCCGATGCGTCGTGACAACACCAGAGACATGTACGTTCTTGCGGAGTTCCGTTTCTCATGGAGTCTTCGCTATTTCCAGTTCTTTCTGTACCCGTGGAACTAGTGCTAGTTCCTAGTATGATCCTACACTAGTCGTTTACCCGGTACTCGGCACCTGAGGGCTTGTCCTGCGAGAGAGGTTGTTACCGTTTGCCTGGGACCTCCATCCTCGTGTACCTTAAAGGGAGCATTCGGGGCGACGAGCATACTCAAGTCACAGACTCCAGAGTTGAGGGGAAAATGGTGGTTAGGACAGTGGCATCGAGTTGTTTACAGAGCTCTCTTGGTTGGTCTGGGACATCGAGGACGGCCGGAGTTCTACCTGGTGCAGGCCAGCCAGTCCTTTTTCTCACTGTCTCACTCTTTATGGCCCCGGAACCACCTAGAGAGGCCAAGCGTGGGACCGTAGTCTGGCCAGACTATGGCAGTTACTGTTGTGTACTTTGTGCTCCTTCCCCCGCTCTGACGAGAGTGGAGGTTTGGACCTAGGTCGAGGATAAGTCATCAGTGGACGCACCTGACTGGTTGACTAGTGGAAGCGATTTTCGTAGCTAGTGTCTCTTGTCCAGGCAGGGCTCGCTCTATCTACATTTCCAGCCGTGTGGTGGTCACGACATGTAGGTTCTATGGAGTTTCAGACTATGGTGTCCTTCCGTACCGGTTCTGCTTATCCCTTCCTTTTTTTCAAGTGAGACTTCTCAGCAGCGGCAGGGCACGCGTCGAGCAGAGTAGGCGGGGCAGTAGGCGTCGCCCCTGCAGCTCGTAGTGGTTCCTCCCTTTCAGTTGTACTTCACCCTCAGGGTGTGCCCCCAAGGGCTCTGTCCTTCCCCTTTTTACTTGTACTAGTGTGCGTGTGTTAGGACTGTACCTATAGTGATACGCTGCGGACTTGCTCTTCTTTCTGCTTCTGCGTGTGTGCTTCTAGTTTGGTAGTTGACGTTTATTTCCCTTACATATTTTGTTAGACTTGCATTATAGCCCTTCCGGGTCCTTAGATCTGTGGGCGGCGACCGTGAAAAATGGGTCCTCAGCTTGGGCCGAGGGTCAGGTTCTTGGGGTCGTTACAGTTGGTATCAGAACGAGAAGTCTAAGAGGACTTGTAGTGGATTTAAACTGCAACAAAAAGTCCCAACAGTAGTACAAGTACACTGCTAGCCACTCGAGTTGGTATCATTAACCTTGTTGGTTGTGTGTCGTGCAGGATATGGCTCAGCGCTGGCGTAGGCAGGCCAAAGAGCTAATGGAGCAGTAGGGTGAGTCAGATATGGCAGCGCCGAGTCAAGTTCAGGAGGATGTGTCAGTGGAGGAGTCCGTGGCATAGCCTCAGGGAGCAGCGGCAGCAGGTGAGCAACAGTAGCAGTGGTACCAACCCCCGCTACAGCAGTATGCGGATTGGTTCCCTATGGCTGAGCAGTTCCTCAGGACCCTGTACCAGGGAGCGTGGCAGCCTGGCTAGGCAGCAATGGAAGGTCAGCCTCCAGTACCTCTCCCAGCTGTACCAGAGCAGCAGGCAGATCCGCAGGAGCAGCCAGTAGTCTAGTAGGCATCGGGTACTGGGAGTACCCGGGTCGGTAGGAGGAGGACGACTGTCACTAAGGACAGGACCGCCCTCTTGGAGAGCTTCTTGTGTCTCCGCCCGCCGGTGTTCTACGACAACTACGACCTAGTCAGAGCTAAGAGTTGGACACACGAGTTGGAGTATACGTTCGAGACCATGGAGTGCACTGAGGAGGACCAGGTCAGACTGGTAGTGTATCAGCTTAAGGGGCCAGCCCATGAGTGGTGGAGAGTTCAGAGGCAGATTCACTTCCCAGGGCAGTGTTTGGATTAGGTTACTTGGCATAAGTTCTTGGAGGTCTTCCACGATGAGTATTTTCCCGATTATGCTCGACGTGAGAGGCGAGATCAGTTTCATGAGTTGGTTCTGGGTGATTTGACTATTGCTCAGTATCACCAGAGGTTTGTCAGCTTGTTGAGGCATGTTCCTCACATGGCAGGCAGTGAGCAGGCTTGTGCAGAGAGGTTTATTGCAGGACTGAGGCCGGATTTGAGACGGGGTGTGGCCGCCCATATGTGCACCACCTTGGGACTGGTAGTGTCTAAGGCCACCGCCTTAGAGAGAGAGACCTGATAGCCCTAGCAGCAGCAGCAGGGAGGAGCTTCCTCCACGACCACACCGTACCAGCGCTCCACAGTTAGTCATGGTAGTGTGACTTCTTCTTCTTCGCGCTCAGGCAGTTCGGGCAGTTCCAGTTTGCGCTCGAGGTTCAAGTAGATGACCACTCGTGGAGGTGGTCGGGGCAAGAAACAAAAGCGTCAATCAAGGTTTGTAGAGCAGTCAGTCCAGCAGGGAGCTGAGCAGGGCAGGCAAGAGTCAATCTGTTACACTTGTGGTTTGCCCGGCCACTTCAGGAGGGATTGCCCGATGGGGTAAGTCCAGTAGCCACAGCAGCCAGTGCAATACACTTAACACTTGCCACAATACCACTATCCCCAGCAGCAACAGAAAGCACCCCATCAGCAGCAGCAGTGGCAGTACCATTTATAGCCTCAGTAGTTTCAGTAGCATCAGCAGCCTGATAACTACAAAAATTTTAGTGTTAAATTTCATACATGTAGTTGAGTTTAGACATTCGTTGTCTATAAATAATGTACATTTTGAGTTTAATTTTCATTTCATCCTTAAATAGGTTTTTGAGCATATTAGTTTTGGTAGAACACATAGTTAGATTCTCATTTAATAAATTCAATACCTTTTGAAAAGTTTGACTAATAAAAATATTTTCTCTTTTTACAAGAACATTGTACATAAATAATCTTTGGTTTTATAAACATCTTCTAATTCTTGCAAACATTAATATGTAAATAAATCAAATTTTAAATAAGTTTTTATTTTTAAATAAAAATTCCCCAACCAATCCCATACCCCTTTCTTCTTTCATTAAACTGGCAGTCATCTCTTCTTATTTCTTTTCTTCTCCACCAAGCAGATGGAAGCTGCTGGAAGCATTTGGAGCTGGTGTTGTGTGCATCTGGCGTGTACGGCTAGCGATGTAGGCAGTGCGACGCAGAGGCAGATCTGGTGCTTGCGGCCGTGTGGAGCAGCTGCACGGCAGGATCTGGCGCTCATGGAGATTGCGTGGCTGGTGATGGAGGTGTGCGCATCCGGTGTGCGCGGTGAAGCTGGAGGCGGCAGCTCTAGCGTGCGGAGCTCTCGTGCGAAGCGAGAGGTTGGAAGGGGGGTTCGGTTGTGAGAGTTGGGGTGCAGAGCAGCTGAGCGGCATGATGCAGCTGGGGCGATGCACGATCTGGGCGGGAAGAAGGACTGGGCATGCTGATCTAGAGCGCGAGAGGAGCTCTGGCGATCCAGGGCGTGTGAAGCTGGCGACTGCTGGCCATGCGATGCGGCTGGCGGAGCTCGTGGGAAGCAGAGCTGTGCGACGGATCTGGGGCATGTGAGGAGCTCGTGCAAAGGTGCCTGGAAGGTTCCAGGGAGCCTATATAAGGACCCCAAGGTCCTCAGTAGTGGGAGTTCGATTTTTGGGGGGTTTTAGGTTTAGATTTTATTTTTTGGGTTTTCTTCTTTTCTCTGTTGTTCAGATCATGGGGGGTTCGGGATTTCTTTTCTTTTCTTCTATAGATGGTTGGGTTGGGAGACTTTGATCCAGTAACATTTTCCATTTCTTTGTGCTCCAAAGGGTGATTCAGGGGCAATTATTGCTCCATTCTTTTGCGTTTATATTGTTCATTTCTGCTATGTTTAGATGGTTCGATCTAGTGCATTTGTTCAGTTCTTCCTTTCTTGATTTAATGGTTGGGCAGTGAAAGATTGTTCGGCATCCGGGGTTCAACATCCGGAAGACGATTGCTATTTTCTATTTTCAGTTTAGAGAGGATTATCCAGGCGATTTCTTCTATTCTTCAAGAGGGCTTCTGCATTGTTTTAGTTTCTTCTTCTCTTCTGTTGTTCAACATTTTTGGATGGTTCGACTGCAGGGGATTCTGCTGTGATTTGTTTGGGATGTTTTCATTTTTTCTAGGTTTAGCATTTCATATGGTTGGGCAGGGGAGATGGAGTTTGTAATTTTTGTTTTGGATTTCTTCTTCTTTTCTGTTAGCTGTTGGTTGGGGAGATCGAGTGCTCTTCTTCCATTTCTTCTGTGTTTAGTGAGATTAATCCAGTGAAAATTTTCATTTCCTCTGTGTTGGTTCACTTCTTCTGTGCTGGAGAGTCCGATCCGGTGGAGGTTGTTATTTCCAATTTCTTATGTGTATTGAGGACTGCTGTGAGGAGGACTATTGCTGGAGATTTCTTCTTCTCTTCTGGAGCATCTGGTGAGGATGATCCAGGAGGTGTGTTCGAGGGGTCCCGAAGGCGACTGCGTCCAGAGGGTTTCCGGAGGCCTATTGAGTTCAGATTTGGAGTTGAATTCGTGAATCTATGTTACCTTTGTAGCAGGGAATAACTCTGAATTTGTGAGGATTTAAGAGTTTTCTAGTTTTTCGAGTTAATCTTTTGTTCTTGTTCCTGTTCTGCAGTGGTAGCATTAGGCGTTTGACTTAGCAATATTTTTGTTTCTGAATTTTTTTTCTTCAATTCCTTCTGAAGTTTCTATTCGATCCTTGAGTTGTGAAAGTTGTGATCGGGTGTTTGTAGAGATCTAAGGTTGCTTAATGTTCATCCCCTAAGCTGTAGGGGTACAGTGGTTTGATAATCTTCTTTTGAGATTCTTGTTCTTTCATCTTTTCATCTTTTTGAGTTCAGATCATTTCAGAATTAGAGATGCATCTTTATGTTTCTAGTTCAGATTTCTGTCTACCTATTTGATCTCTCAATTGTGAGGGTACAGTTATACCAAGTTTCTTTAATTTCAATTCTGCTTGTTTTTTCATTATGTTTGATCTGTCGGAGTTGTGAGATACAGAATTGAATTTAATGCAATGTTATTTTGGTGAAAAGGTGTTGTTAGAGTTGTTTCAAAAATAGTTTCTTAAGTCAAACTTTATTCAGTCTCCCTGTGGAAATGACATGTTCTCACCACTTTACTAGTTTATCTTTATTATTTTAAATCTGTGAGACAATTTAGAGAAGGTGAGTATATTGACATGTGCAATGAACTCTAGACAATGAAAGTGCACAGTCAACAATGTCGCGTTCACAGCCTCAGCAGTTTCAGCCATACCAGCAGCAGCAATAGCAGTTTTCACAGCACCAGCAACCGCCGCAGCAGCCCCAGTTGGTGCCGCAGCATGGGCGTAGTCGTGGTCATGTGATGGCTCTCACTTGGGAGGAGGCCGAGGCATCAAACCTGGTTATAGGTACTTTGCCTATCCTTGGTAGAGCTACTCGTGTTCTGGTTGATCCCGGTGCTTCGCTTTGTTTTGCCTCCGAGGAGTTTTACGAGTTGCTGGTTCGTCACACCCCTAAGAGGCAGTGTGATGTGATGGTTGATCTCCCGTCCGGTGATTACCTGCATTCTTTCTGTTACCTAGAGGGTGTCACAGTTGAGGTCCATGGACACCAGTTGCCGGCCAAGTTGTACGTGTTATAGCTCTGTGACTTTCACGTCATCCGGGGCATAGACTGGTTGGAGGCTCACTCAGCTTTAGTGGATTGTCAGCGAAAGGCCATTCGGTTTGAGATACCTGGAGCGTCTGTTCTCAGCTTCTGAGGTATCCGGTCTACCCGTCGATCTTTCATTTCTTTCTGTAGAGCTCTTCATTTGATCTGCGATGGTTGTGTAGCATATCTTGCTTCTGTGTATTCTTCCGAGCCTAGCAAGTCGTCTGTTTTTGATGTACCTATTGTTTGTGAGTTCCTTGATGTTTTTCCGGATGATCTACCTGGGTTGCCGCCTGTGAGACCCCCGAAATTTGTTCTTTTTCTATTGTGCATGTCGTATTTACTTGTTATGTATATAGTGTGTGTATTAAATTTGTACATGTTATAATTATTTAATTACTCATGTGTATATGTATGTATATATATTATTTTATGTGAATATAAGTGCTTAACTAATTTTGTGCATATTGTACTTATTTAAATCATATGTATATTGAATTTAAGTAATGTTGTGCAAATAATCTGTAATTATTGCTATACATCTTGTAGGTATATATGAGTTTATTTCTATGCATGTAATATATTTAAAGGTGAATGTATTATCTAATTATTGATGTGCATATTGTATTTAGTTATTCCATGCACATTGTATGTAATTATGCTATGTACGCATGTGTATATATGCATGTTTATTCTATACATATGATATCTATTTACTTCAGTGCACATTCAATTGGTTGTAATGTAATTGTATATCTGTTTTGATGTATTTGTGTCTTCTGGCCGAAATGCCAGTTAACATCAACACAAAGTGACGTTGATTGCATGTTGATGACAACATGTGTGCCGTTGACTGCATGGCCAGGAGAGATTGATGCCCAGATCGATGGACGCTGACCCCCAGTTAACGGCAACAAATGTTGACGTTTATTTCCCAATTTTATTGCTATTTCAGATTTGGAAACAGCTGTGTTTCCTCAGGTTCCTGTTTTGGAAACCAAGCTCTAATGGTAGGAGACCTTACCCTAATGCGTACCCCAACCCACCTAGTCTATAAAACCTTGAGTTTTTGGCCGAGTTAGGTCTTTTTAGCTTTGGAAGAAACCCTATGAGAAAACCCGATCTTTTGAGGGCTAGATCCAGCAACTAGAGGAGTCTTCTGGTGTTCTACATCGACTGGAGGATACACCATACATATAGGAAGCATCCCCGACTCCGGTGTGTGGCCTACATCGATACAAGGACCAGATTTGAAGTGGTTTTGAGCAGCTTCTTGGCTTGGCCGAGGAGAGCGTCTTCAAGCTAATTAGACCATTGTAGAATTTTTATAAGGCAAGTAACCTATGGATCTCATCCTTACCCATGTCTAGTAGATCTCAGGCTTTTTGTGGAATTTTTCTCGTGTTCTGGATCCCCCTTTTCTCTTGGACTTGTGCGTTCTGTCTGTGTTTCTGCAGACAGGAACTTAACGGCCAACTTGCTGCCGTTAAGATCCAGAGTTAGTGGCAACATCTTGTGCCGTTGACCACTGTCGGTGGCAATCTCTGTGCCGCCAAGTTCTTCAGGTCTTTTTATAGAATGCATGTTTGATCTCTGTGGTATATTTTCCGAACTTCTGGATGTGTGTACATGCTGTGAGAATTATCTTGGGTCAAGTACATTTAGTAGGTCACATCATGAGGCTAGGACGAATTTCTGTGTACAGTTTTAGTTATTAGAATTTCTGCAAATGGACTATGAGCATGAGATAATCCTAATAATTCCTGAATAATTAGATATCTTGTACCTTAGGGTTTCATAAAGTTTCCATGTGCTTATAATGACTGTTGGTAGGTTTTGAAAGGGTTATATATGACTGTCCTACTGTGTACCATGTGTAAATGAAATTAGTGATAAATATGTAATTGTTATAATTATTTTACAAGTCCAAAAAAACTGAAAAATTGAGCATGCGACATCTTTACTGTTTAGTACTAGTGATAAAAATCTGATTCTGTTTTGATGACAGTCGGTATTGTTATTCATTTGATAAGGGAAAATGATCATATTGAGCATGTTAAGTTTAATTATATGAAATGCGATGATTAACAGCATGATTAGCACTATATTATGATCAAATTATCACTGTTAAATAGCATGGTTAAGTTCTGTAATCTGAAATGTGAATGTTATTCAAAGTGCATGTGAAAAGGAATTAAAGCGTGTATATGAGTGAGTAGAACAATGGGATAAAATGTGATAATATGCTTAATGTAAAAGTGAGCCAAGATTGACACTGTTACCATAGAGGTCTGAGAGCCCTACTGTAGAAAAGTCCCTATGGGAAGGCTCAACGTTTAAATAATATCCTAAGGGCATTAGGATGAAATCCTGGAGGTGGACAAGTACCACTAGATAGGGTGGAAAGGGTTTCTCCCGGTCTGTGCACTTAACCAAGATTCGTCACTAGTTTGCCTAGGTGGCGAGTGTGTGTTAAATGAAGTGAAATGCTATATGCTAAGTGCTAAATGATAAGAGTGTATGTTCCTCTTGATAGTAGTTAGGACTATGTGTCACGGAAAATTAAGTGCAAAAAGGTGTAAAATGAGAAAGTGGCACATGGTAAGTGCAAGTAAAGTGATAAGTGAAAGTGCAATGAAAACTATGGGAAAAATGTGCGAAATCATATATAAGTGAAAGTGAATGTAAATGAGAGAGTAAATACATGTGAAAACTAGGGTAAAATGCATATATTCATATCATTCATGTGTTAATATGTTAAATGTAATATCATGTTTAGTACCATGTTATGTAGTTTAATAACATCCATGTACTAGTGTTGTGTGAATATGAGCAAATGTGAAAAGTGAATATGTGTTAGTGTAGTATAAATGAGTTGGCATGTACGAGGATGTAAATTCATGTAAATGTGATTTATTCATATTAAAACAGCAAGCTAAATGTGTGAAAAAGTATTACATTTACATGTGAAATTGGTTAGATAACATGCTAGGATTGTATTTACCATGTACCTAGATCCATGTTTTAAATTGCATAGAATTGTGATGTGAATGGAATGAAATTTGGAACCTTAAATCATGTTAGACATAATATATAGAAAGCATGCTATAGGTCATTCATATATAATTGATTATGTTAAGAATATGATTAATATGTACGGTGTTTAGTAACATGAACCAATTTGTTTATCATACTTAGAAAACATGTTTAGGTTGTTTATGTATATTATAAATTGAAATGAAATATGTACCATGTACTTTTCTTTATGGTTTAAAAGATAGCACGTGTTTTCCTTATTGTTTAATAGTTATCATGTGTGTGATGTGTGTAAGAATGATATCTATAGATTGCTTGATGGGTCTTTTAGACTCATACTTGCTTCGGCGTACAGGTGAGACAGGTGTTCTCATGCTTGAGGAGGGTGTAGCGAAGATCGACGCCGAGCACAAGGAGTAGCTGCTTGTGGAGACCATTTATTAGTTGCTTTATTTCATAGTATGAATAATACTATTCATATGGACAATGTAATAGACAATGTATTTCTTTTGAAATTGTAATAATGTGGACTTTGTCATTTACATTTGCTATATAGACTATGAAATGATGTGATGATGATGGAATGAGATGAGTTAATTCTTTTATTTCTGCTGTACTCACTTGTTATTCATGTACATATCAACCTATCGTTTAGTGTTGGGTCAATATCCCACTGTAATGACGCCTTTTGTACCGACGAAGATTGGTATAATCGTACCGGTATGAAGAGGGTCATTACAGAGATGGTATCAGAGACCCAAGGTTAAGACTGTACATGGATAAACTATCATCTTCATAATAATGCAATGTCTTTATAGAAAATTTGTCCATATGTGTAGAAAATATTTAATAATGAAAGGAAGATAGTTAAGAAAATAGTTAGGATTTAGTAACTTAGATTCTAACTAGATTAATTGTTTTGTAGGCTATGGCAAGTCATGGTAAGCATGGTGATCGGGCTAGGGACCATGCGCAGAGGCGCAAGGTAAGGAGGTTTGAAAAAGGGCTCATTCCATCATTGAGAGCTAGACTTTTAGTGTAGCAACCTTGATTTTTAAAATCCCAAATAAAATAAAATTTTTAATTAATAAATGTGATAAATTGAGTTAATTTAGAATAAAGAGAGAAAAATTGAAAGAAAAGGGAATTAAATCAATACCCATTAACCAAAATTAGGAGTGGGTTGTATTAATGGCCCAAACATGAAAGAATGGACCCAATTGTGAAGAGCCCATCATGGGATGGGAGTTAATTAAGTGAATTTTGTACCTAATTAATTAATTAATAGAAAGTGGTTAAGATAAATGTTAAGTAACCTATATATATCCAAAACAAGAGACCACATCCCATCCTAACCCTTTGGCCATGAGATTAGGTCTCTTCCATACCCTACTAGGTGGATAAATGCTAGAAATAATAGAGATAATTGTGGTATTTCGGAGTTTGAAGAGGAGAAGAGAGTTTTAATGTGTTAGGACTCTATTAGCAAGTTAAACACTCCAATTTCGGCCCTATCAATCCTAGAAGAACTATTGGAGCTCTGGAGGACGGAGAGGAGGAGTTCTGGACGAGGAGCAAGTGGAGGAAAGGTTGGAACAAGTGGGGTTTTCATCTTCTTTTCGTCATCAACCCTAGGATCTATTATTCATGATAAAAGGTAGGCAATCTCTCAAGCACAAAACATGAAATTTTAACCCTAGGTAGCCTGCATGATCCTCTTTGAAAGCCCTCTGGCTTCGCTCTATTTCGTTCTTCCATGAGGGTGAACATCATCATGTGCCCAAACCCTAAGGTTGGCTTTCAATCCTCGCATGTACTCGTTCCCATGTCCTGTAAATATTCTCATAAATACCACATGGTCTTACCTTTGAAACGCCCCTACTTGCCCCAATTTTTATCATGTGACCTTTGCCAATTAATTCGTTTATTCAAGACTATGCATTTTTAGGTCACCGAAAAGTAACCTAATAAAAGCATATCCTCTACATGTTTGTTTTCTAATTAATCATGCCTAGTGATAGATCTCCATGTCTAGTTTCGTTTAAAACTAATTTCATGGTTTTTAGATATTTCTGTGATTTTATATCGAATTTAGAAGTGGACTGTATCGAGTATGGAGGGATGGAACCCACTTGGAAAAAGGGTAAAATCTCCTTTTCTGGGCTCGGGCCACCTTCTGGAGTCGCAACGGCCCGACCCGTCGTGACCTCAGAGGGGGTCGCGACACAGGGGTTCGTCGCATTCTAAACGTGACGGGTCGACATGTCGCGACCTGGCCGGGTTGACCCTAGTGGCCGGTTCAGTAGAACGCGACCGGGCCTAGCGTCGCGACCTGAACGCGCAGCCACCTACGTCGCGACCTTAGTGTTGCAGCCAGAACTTAAATTTACACTTATACATCTGCTATATGTGGTATTTAAACCCTATTTAACCCTAATTAAACACTCTCATGGCTATTAACGACAGATTATTTGTCAATACATGAAATTCATTAATTTAAAAGCCATGAGCACAACCTTACATGCTCTCTTGATTTCCTACACTTGCACACACCTAACATTCGTGTTTGCCATTAAACCTTATTAAACTACTCAATAATGTATCTGGTAATTAAGTGAAATTAATTACTAAATTCCCCTATTTAATTATTTACACTTGTTTTCATTTTAATCGCATGATTTGAATACTGTGATCGTTTCCCTCGGCCTTCGAGCACTCGAGGCACGACGGACCCTAGTTTCTACACACTTTCTCTTGATATGAACCACCTCTCCACCGAGAATACTCTCGACTGGGCCAGGGACTCCTTTTCAAGGCCTCCGTAAGTCTTATTAGCTTTGGCGCACGTCCTTAGCCGACGAGCGGGTTGTACCCTTAACACCCGTTACACCTAGGGATCAGTATGATCCAACCAGCCTTAGTGTGTATCCTTCTTACCTTGTGATCACGCCAGACCATCTAGCCTATAGCACGACTAATGGACGGATGTGACTTCTACCTGACTGCCGGCACCCGACCTGGTGTTGTGCAACTGTTACTATCGATGGTTAACGTTGTTTTACGATTATACCTCTATCTCATCTACTATCTCGTTACTCTCATCTGTTCACTTTCACTCTATACTCCCATCTATTCGTCTATTACTCTCATCTATTCTTGGTACTCTCTTGGCCATTTGTGTGATTGCCTAAGATAAGAAAATGACTTATGCTAACGCAATAGGGCTCGATCTAGTCCTGGGGAGAGCGCCCAAAAAGTGCAAGTGCCTATGGGAGTTAAAATGATCAAGGGTGTGTACGGCATACATTCAGTGCTATTGTAATATCAAGATTAATCTATGACAATCAAAGTGTAACGGCCCTAGATATTTATACCCAATAAGGGTCCATATCCAGATCCATCTCCAGCGATCGGACCGAAGTCTCACAAGGGATAGCTCGTACACGTGTCCAAGAAGAATATAAAAGACAAACCACAACAGTAAGAGACACAAGAAAGAACATGTGCTCATATCTGCATATCACAATTTACAATTGTCCCATTACATTAATACATGTCCAAATTAAAAAGAATACAACTACTTGGGGCATACCCCGAGAGAGCACAAGCTCACACAACTGTACTAACACTACTACTGGTGGTACAAGTCTGTCACGACACCTCCGCAAGCCACACCAATGGTAAACCCTGAAAAGAACTGTAAGGGAGTGAGCCTCAACAAGTCACTGGATCAGTAGGGGACCACCTAAAACCACACACAATGCAGGAGAACCTCAAGCCCAACGGGTCTCACTAGCAACACCGGAAGCCAAACCATATCATGCTTATAGTAAAGCATAATTATATCAATTCACACCAGCTTTCGGAAGTAAGATGAGACAGCGATAGAACTAGCACCATGATACTAGTCTACCCAATAACTGTAAAGCCTAGGCCACAAGCCTCACAAGCACACCACCTCAACAGCTAGTCGCCTAAGCTGTAAGGCATACAGGAAAAGCATTGCCTAAGCTACTAGCTTCACTGGAAAGACTCCAACACATGGGCAACAGGACTGCTAACCAAGAGCTAATCCTTTATACCCCACGATGTATTGAATATCACACTAAAGTAACAGGACTAGCTGCCACGATGCCAATCCATTGCGCACTAAACTTTATTCGGAAGTTTACCCAAAGAAGGGTAAAACACAACAAGTGGAAGGTCTCACCGCATGACCTCCACTTCACCACCTGAAAAGGGCTAGTACTCAGTGTACCATGAGAAAACTGTACCCACAAAGGGTACAGGTACCTACCACTGAAACACAAACACAACTATGCCACCACCAGGGTACACCACAACCAGTCAAATCACAACCAGTGAGCCTCTGCTCACTAACCACAATAACAATCGTGCCAACACCATGACACACCTCGACGGGTAAAACCACAACCAAAACACGCTACAATCAATAGCAAAGTACGAGCCGGAAAGCACAACGCCACCACACGGGATAGACTACTAGTTCATGATGCCAGTATCCAACCCGGACAACACAACACAAGAACTACCTCTCAGTCTTGCAGTCATGGACGTAAGGTCCAACTGCCACTCCACAACACAAGTAAGGCCAAAGAACTGTGGAGACCAACCAAACCACCACAACCTACAGGTCACACACCCTGGAGGCCCATGCCTGGCACCTTTAGGGACTATAGCCCGAGCTCTCTAAAGTGAGGCACTGGAAACAGGACTAGCTGTGGTCCAGCGACATCTACTAGTGTCCGTACCCCCAACTACGAGCGCGCTACAAGTGACTAAACACAAACTCTCTCAAGTCACTGTCAAACTGTCGTCTTTCCCTCAGTCAGACGTACTACTCAAACACAAGAGTGAGGGTGTCCAGGAAGACGACAAGTCCATGATGGTACCTGTAGCAACCTGAATTTTTGCGAAAAATAAAAATTTAAATAAAGAATTTAAAACCTAGCTAAATGGATATTTAAATAGAGCATTGAATAAAACTCATTAACTGGAAAAGAGTAATGGGCTTTGCTTAATGGATCTTCTAGAATTTGTTGGGTCAAAAATATGAATTTACAAAGAGAGAATAATAGGAAAATACATTAAATTCATAACTAAATTATTACCTAAATAGAAAAGGGGTATTTAATACATTAAATAGGAAGTTAGAGTTGGAATTGGATTCCTAAACCTACCCCATATGGGTTAGCACGAATTTGGATCTTTTCCAAGTCTAAATAGAGATTGGAAAGCAAGAGAGGAAAGGTGGAGTTAGAAAATCTCGGAATTAATGGGAATTTGAGTAGTAATAGGAATAGGAACTTGTGTTTACTTAAATACACCTCTTAAACCCTCTTGGCCGACCCAAGCTCATGCCAAGGGATTCCTGGACCAGGAGGAGAGGCCTAGGAGGAGGAGATTTCGTGGGAAGAAGAACCTTTCAAGCTCTCAACCCCGTTCTTCAAGTTCTAGCCCTAGAAGAGGAAATCGAGTCAATGTAGGCATTCTCACAAGCACAAATCCTAAAATTTCGTCTGTAGATTGTTCCGTACATCAGGAACAAAACCCTTAAATTTCATAATTTTCCATTGAGCCAATATTTTCTTCTTGAATTTAGAAGTTCTGAAACTCTCTTGACCCCGAGCCCTCTTCTTAACTCTTGATCTCTATGTAGACTTGATCCCATACTACGAAAGTTTTACTGTAGATACTTCATGTTGTTAAGGATCATTTGCCCCTAAAAAGCCTAAATTTCATCGAGCATGTTGCCCGAATTAAATCAGTCTTGCTCTCTATGTCATGTTCTATGTTACTCGTCCTTGTCCGTTCTCAAACCATGATCAAACCATGCTTTCTCTCTAATTCCGATTTACTGGAAGTACCCTTACATGTCTAGTTTAATTTGCAATTGATTTCATGATTTTTCATCGTGTATATAATTAGTTATGGATTTCTGAACGACCCTCTATCAAGAATTGAAATCCCTGGTCCGCAATCCAATGTCTGGTCTGACTTCTGTCAGAGCCAGGCGCAGACAACCAGAAGGCGACACCTCGATATGTCGTTTTCTGGGGCCGGATTGCGACATCCTCCCTGTCACGATCAAGAAGGCGACAGGTGAGCCGTCGCTTTATCAGTACCCGATTTGCAAGCCCTGTCGCGACCCTTACAAGACCATGTCGCGTTCACCAGGCCGTCGCGACAGTACCCATGTCGCGATCTGCCTCCCTGTCGCAATCCTCATTGGACCATGTGGCTTTCACAGAGATTTTGGTGAAAAACCCATGAAAAATATTTTTGTCACTTTCTAAATAATCCTTACACCTTCTTACCGTTATACCCCCAGTAAAAACCCTACTTAAAAATGGTGCTATATTGAATGTTTTAAAATACATATTTCACGACTTATTTCTATCTATGATTTCTCTCACACTTGCACACACATGAACCATCCATTTATGGCTGAAATCTTGCATAAAATATCTCATAATGTATCTGGTAATTTATTGAATTAAAGTACATTAATTGCCCTATTTTAAAGGACTTGTATTCGTTTTCTTGCGTTGTTTATATACCGATATCGACGCTCCACTGTTCTAGAATTCCTTTAGAACGTCGAGCACCTGTTTTATATACACACTTTTCTTGGCTTGTGGTGAACTCTCCGTCGGATATTCCTTTCGCCGGACTAGTGAACTCTTGCACAAGTCCTCCGTAAGTCTCCTCTGATCATGGATTCCCACATGGTCGACGAGCCGGTTGTACCCTAATACCTATGATACCCTTTAGGGATCTATATGATCCAAACGGCTATTAGAGATTCACTCTCATCTTAAATCACGCCGGATCTCTAGACCTGTGCATAACAAGGCCAGTGGTAGGGTTGTGAGTTCCACCTGACTGCCAACACCAAGTGCGCGTGTTGTGCAACTGTTACTATCGCCTGATTACTCAACGTATTACGTGCAATGTCCATTAGCTCTCATCTATACTCTACTCGCTCACCTACTCACGTTCACTCCACTATCTCATCTATTCATCTAGTGCTCTTATCTATTTCTTGGTACTCTATATTGGCCATTGACTGATTGTCTAAAGATAAACAATATAACCAATGCTTGGCAATAAATAAAGGGCCCGATCTGGTCCTGGGATGTGCGCCCGAAAGTGCTAGTGCCCATGGGAGTTAAATGATCAGAGTGTTTGGCATTACACTCAAGTGCTATCTATCTCGACTATCTATATGACAATCATAACACAAACGTGCTATACTCTCTCGATGTCTAGCATGACAAACAAGTGCTATACTCGTCGTGCTATTACTATACTTGTGCTAGTTGTGCTATGGCCATCCTGTTGTTCGTGCTATATTCGATACTTGTGCTATTTTGGAAACTATACTCGATCTCGTGCTATTGTGCTATCTTGTTACCTGTTGTGCTATCTCTTACTATATTTTGACTCTCTTGTACCTGCTATCTCTAGACCCTCTGCCATTAAATACGTTAATTATTTAAAGCCTGCTTGAGCCTGAGATTTAAGTCCTACTGGGCGTTATCGCTCACCCTATGTTATTTGATGTTGTGTTCTCAGGTGAGACCGAGGATGACACCTACACTCACGAGGAAGGGAATGACCAAGAGTGAAGCCAGGAGTGCCCTCGAGTCGTTATGTTATCTTAGAGTTGTAGTTAGTCATTTTCCTTTTATTGCAATGTAATTGGGCCCTATAGAATGGCTCTGATATTAGTGGTTGTAACTAGACATTTGGAAAATTATTAATGAGAAAGATTTGCTTTAGTATTATTCAGTGTGCAATGGTTTGATGTCTGGTATACGCTCTATACCTTTTCTTGCAACTGCCTTCGCGCTCCGATATTCCGCGTTGGGGCGTGACAGTACCACTGCACCGGGACAAGCCTCGAGCACACACAGGTGCCTGGCTCACACAAAACTTGGGGCACCCAACTAAAGAGGTATTCCGGAATAGGCGCCAGACCACCACACTCGGCAATGCACAAACCACGACATATATCTATTTACTTACATATTCTTTATCACAAACCACGGTAACCATTCATAATCTGGCCTATCATCGGTCACCATGTGACCTCCAAACCATCTCACACTAGTACACACTTATATCACAACGATACCACACAACTTTGCTTGTCATTGGTCACTTCGTGACCTCTATGGCAATACACATTACTTAATACATATATCATTGTAATATTTCTTTAAAAGACAACCATAGACTAGGGCTAGGTTCATATCCGACCTTCATTGCCCTGTCACCTCATACTAACGATACAAATTACATTACAATAATCATCACGTCGAACCACTAGCCATGCATACTCATGCATGACACTCAAACTGTGTAAACACCACGTAAAAGCATGCTCACTTCATGAGCACCACCTTAACACGTAAACCACACACAAATGACACACTAACTACGCTCACAGAGGGCTACAAATGCCAATGCATCATTAGCATTGCCATGCATAATAAATAAACGATAATTGGATAACCAAAATACCAAAAGCATGCAAAACAGAACCCTCAGCTGTGATCACGACAGAGGCCAAGGCCGCCTTCTGATCGCGACGCCACGACATGTTGCAATAAGAAACCCTGTCGCGATGGGTCGGCCTATCATGACCTAGTCGCGATAGCACGGTCCGTCGCCTTCTCAGGCGAAAACCCAAATCTGGGAACCATCTCTGGATTTTCCATGCAAACCACCCCACATGATGTTTCAACCCAGTTTTCATGCTCATTTCACTTCCTAGGCATGGTATCTACTATTTTTAAAGCGGTAAACAAACCAACGTGTAATCCACGTAACAATTCATGGTAGAACTCCCTACCTTCACGAAGAACACGCAATCCACGCATGGCGCGGTGTTTCCATCACTCCTCGCGACATCCTCTCATCGAGAGCGTTATGAGAACTCCGCCAAAACGCCGAATCACCGAATCGCTCGAAAAACCCACGACAGCTCCTCTCCCGGTCGAGCAGAGCTTGTGAAAGTTCTGTTCGACCATCCTTCTTAAAAACTGCACAGCGGTTGGGATCGCAACATACCTCCCCATCGCGACCTTGTCGTGATGGACTAGGGCATCGCCTTCCCATTCCCGACGTCAGCAGACCACCCCAGCGTGCGACACGTGGTGCACATGCAGACGTCGACCCAAAGCAGTGGCAACCAGAACGCGACCCTGTCTGCCATTGCGTTCTAAACGCGACCTACACCCCCGTCGCATTCACGTCCAGTGAACCAACGAGCACTACGAGCCTAACCTATCGGCCCACTAAGCTCCACACAACACACAGAAACCTCGACCAAGGCCCAATGACCCCATATTGGCCTCGAGCACCATACCAAAACCAATAAATGTAGATCCGAACAACCACTAAACAAAGATCCATGAAGATCCGAAAAACCCGCTACGTTACATTACTATCACCTAAAAAAGAATGTCGTCCTCGACATTCAAAACGAGCCACGATAAACCACACTATCACCTAAAAGAAACAAAGCCATATACAGAGCTTCCTCTGCATCTTTCTTTCAAACCAACTATTCATCTTCATACTTGCTCTGCCTTTTCTTTCCTTTTAATTTATTCCACCACTACTTTATTCTCTGAATCCATTCTATTATTCTTTACCTTTCAATTATAGGCGATTCTACCCTACTATTAGCGCTTTATCTGCTTGGACTGAACCTTCTTCCACATTTTCCGGGCAATTTTACCTAGCCAATAGCGCTTTATCTCCTTTGGTTCAACCTACTCCCACATTTTCCTGGTAATTCTACCTAGCCAATGACGCTTTATCTGCTTGGGCTCGATCTATTTCCACATTTTTCCTAATTGTATTTGCAACATTTCTTTCTAAGCCGCTTTTCTTGCTCAAATCCTTTCACTATACATTGCTTAAATTTTCAAATTTCCTTATATTATTCCACTATTTACTTATCAGCACTAACTATCACTTGTCTCAATTGCGCACAAATCTTTAGATTCTCTTTTAATTACTTAAACTTCAAATAACCTATGAATATTAAATCTTCCACACTTCCGTTGTGCTACTCTGATCATACTAAACCTTTCACCAAAATATTTCATAAATTCTGGATTCCCTTAATCCATTAATAACTTATCTCACTTTAAATTATACTTTCCAACTAATTTTACATTTCTCTTATCAATACCACTTAAACTCATATTCTATTTTCTGCTATATCTGCTCCACACTGAATTCTGAATCTTGGCATATATTAATATTGATATACTTTTCCCTTTATATATAGATTCTTTACTTTAAACAATATTCTCTAACTAATTTAACAAACCCAATTCATATCTTTTCACAATTTTCCATTCCCAATACCCAAAAATTTGCCTTTACCTTTATTCAGGCCCTGCTCAATTGTATGACATCAAATCTTAAAATTTCTTTACCATTAAACTGATTATACTGCTCCTCCCTTTTTCTGTTTCCTTTCACTATATTTTTATCTGCTCACTATTCCTTAATTGGGTATTATAACTTTACTTCAAATTCTAGAAATATTCTTATAACAAAATTCATTTATTCATCCAAATCATGTAACCACATATCATTACATAAATTCTTATTGCACATTTCCTGAATCATCTAATTATCACTATTCTATAATCTACCACATTCTTTTTCTTCACCGGATCGTTAATACTAAACTTTATCTTTACTACCAATAGCATAACAACATTTCTACAAAATATTCCTCTTAACTAGTTTACTAGCTAACTAATTTTCAGGTGCCATTTATGCTACAATCCTTCTTACTTTCCACCATAACTATAAAGTGAAATTATTTTTCTTAAACACAATGATTTATTCTACTTGATTTCTTTATTCCACATTGCTAATTTATCGCCAAAAATAAACACTTTCACTATTACAGCTCATTCACAAATATCCATTCATAATCCACATTACTATTCCCCATTACTTCTCAATGGACTTAACCTTGTCTATTCTAACTTATATAGCTTCAACTTACTTTAATTATTTAGCTTTAACTTTAATTTGCCTCTGACACCAATTTCCCTTCTCTGCTTCCACAATCTACACACAAATGCTGGCACCACTACTCTTATCTTTAACACTGCAACCTTATACAAATCGCTCTGCGAAATCTTTATCCACTACCTTTTACTAAACAGACATTTCTCTCTTATGAAATTCTTAGAAAAATCTGACTTCCCACTGCTCTTTTACTCTCTCTTTAACCAACCGGTCACCTCCATGTCCACTTGCATGAGTTTCTATATCAAATTTTCTATTATCCTCATTATTCATAGCAACACTACCCTTAAACTCTTTACTGTAATTATTCTTAATCACAAATTACACTTATGGACCATCTTGATCACTACTCCTCTGCTTACCAACATCTCATCTCAAGCTAGTCTACCTCACTTGATCATTTCAAACCCTACATACCATTAATCATATTATTATCCAAGAAGCTTCTTAACACTTTATTAACATAAATCTCAAACACAATAACTATCTTTGCTACAATTCTCAATCACAATTCACCCATTTAACAATTCTAATCACAAAGCTCTATTCCTTATTACGATACAATTCCTTCTATTATTCCATCACATCACTACTTTATATCTATCTCTATCAACTCTGAGCCTCATTAAAACACATTTTACTGAATTTCATAACTGAATTCACTAATTCTTTTAATTTCTATAACAGAAAACCTTTAATCAACCATACTTTAACCACAACTAACACCCCAATAACTACTCACACTGCACCACTAACTATACCATTTCTCTGCCATTACCCACAACTACTAATTTGACCAGCTAAACATACAATTCACATACCAAGACTCATAGGAAAACTGTACTAAAAGGCATAGGAAACACAGACTTACTACCAGCAGTGGACATTAATCCATGTGTTGGGACATTGTAGTCTTAAGGTCTTTTCATATTCTAACTGGACAATTGCTCTTATACCAACTGTAACAACCCTAGATATTTATACCCAATAAGGGTCCATATCCAGATCCGTCTCCCGCGAACAGACCGAAGTCTCGCAAGGGATAGCTCGTACACGTGTCCAGGAAAAATATAAAAGACAAACCACAACAGTAAGAGACACAAGAAAGAACATGTGCTCATATCTGCATATCACAATCTATAACTGTCCCATTACATTATTACATGTCCAAATTAAAAAGAGTACAACTACTTGGGGCATACCCCGAGGGAGCACAAGCTCACACAACTGTACTAACACTACTGCTGGTGGTACAAGTCTGTCACGACACCTCTGCAAGCCACATCGACGGTAAACCTTGAAAAGAACTGTAAGGGAGTGAGCCTCAACAAGTTACTGGCTCAGTAGAGGACTACCCAAAACCACACACAACGCAGGAGAACCTCAACCCCAGCGGGTATCACTAGCAACACCTGAAGCCAAACCATATCATGCTCACAGTAAAGCGTAATTATATCAATTCACACCAGTTTCCGGAAGTAAGATGAGACAGTAGCAGAACTAGCACCATGCTACTAGTCTGCCCAATAACTGTAAAGCCTAGGCCACAAGCCTCACAGGCACACCACCTAAACAGCTGGTCGCCTAAGCTGTAAGCCATACAGGAAAAGCATTGCCTAAGCTACTAGCTTCGCTGGCAAGCCTCCAACACATGGGTAACAGGACTGCTAACTAAGAGCTAATCCTTTATACCCCACGATATATCGAATGTCACACTAAAGTAATATGACTGGCCACCACGATGCCAATCCATTGTGCACTAAACTTTATTCGGAAGCTTACCCAAGGAATGGTAAAACACAACAAGTGAAAGGTCTCACCGCATGACCTCCACTTCACCACCTGAAAAGGGCTAGTACTCAGCGTACCATGAGAAAACCATACCCACAAATGGTATAGGTACCTACCACCATGAGGTACCACCACTGAAACACAAACACAACTGTGCCACCACCAGGGTACACCACAACCAGTCAAATCACAACTAGTGAGCCTTTGCTCACTAACCACAATAACAATCGTGCCAACACCATGACACACCTCGACAGGTAAAACCACAACCAACACACACTACAACCAATAGCAAAGCATGACGCCACCATACGGGATAGACTACTGGTTCATGACGCCAGTATCCAACCCGGACAACACAACACAAGAACTACCTTTCAGTCTCGCAGTCTCGGACGTAAGGTCCAACTGTCGCTCCACAACACAAGTTAGGCCAAAGAACTGCGGAGACCAACCAAACCACCACAACCTGCAGGTCACACTCCCTGCAGGCCCATGCCTGGCACCTTTAGAGACTCTAGCCCAAGCTCTCTAAAGTGAGGCACTGGAAAATGGACTAGCTGGGGTCCAGCGACATCTACTGGTGTCCGTACCCCCAACTACAAGCGTGCTACAAGTGACTAACTTTCTCAAGCCATTGTCTCACTGTCATCTTTCTCTCAGCCGGACGTACTACTCAAACACAAGAGTGAGGGTGTCCAGGAAGATGATAAGTCCTCGACAGTACCACTGTACCGGGACAAGCCCCGAGCACACACAGGTGCCTGGCTCACACAAAACCTGGGGCACCCAACTGAAGAGGTATTCTGGAATAGGCGTCGGACCACCACACTCGGCAATGCACAAACCACGACATATATCTATTTACTTACATATTCTTTATCACAAACCACGGTAGCCATTCATAATCTGGCCTATCATCGGTCACCATATGACATCCAAACCATCTTACACTAGTACACACATATCACAACGATACCACACAACATTGCCTGTCATTGGTCACCCCGTGACCTCCATGGAAATACACATTACTTAATACATATATCATTGTAATATTTCTTTAAAAGACAACCATAGACTAGGGCTGGGTTCATATCCGACCTTCATTGCTCCGTCACCTCATACTAACTATACAAATTACATTACAATAATCATCACGTCGAACCACTAGCCATGCATACTCATGCACGACACTCAAACCGTGTAAACACCACGTAAAAGCATGCTCACTTCGTGAGTACCACCCTTAACACGTAAACCACACACAAACGACACACTAACTATGCTCACAGACTGCTACAAATGCCAATGCATCATTAGCATTGCCATGCAGAATAAATAAACGATAATTAGATAACCAAAATACCAAAAGCATGCAAAACAGAACCCTCGGCTGCGATCGTAACAGAGGCCAAGACTGCCTTTTGATCGCGACGCCATGACATGTCGCGATAAGAAACCCTGTCGCAACGGGTCGGCCTGTCGCGACCTGGTCGCGACAGCAGGGTCCGTCACCTTCTCAAGCGAAAACCCTAATCCAGGAACCATCTCTAGATTTTCCATACAAACCACCCCACATGATGTTTCAACCCGATTTTCATGCTCATTTCACTTCCTAGGCATGGTATCTACTGTTTTTATAGCGGTAAACAAACCAACATGCAATCCACGTAACAATTCATGGTAGAACTCCCTACCTTCATGAAGAACATGCCATCCATGCATGGCACGGCGTTTCCCTCACTCCTCGCGACGTCCTCACGTCGAGAGCACGATGAGAACTCCGCCAAAACGCCGAATCGCCTGAAAAACCCATGGCAGCTCCTCTCCCGGTCGAGCAGAGCTTGTGAAAGCTCTGTTCGGCCATCCTTCTTAAAAACCGTACAACGGTTAGGATCGCAACGTACCTCCCCGTCGCGACCTTGTCACGATGGACTAGGGCGTCGCCTTCCCATTACCGACGTTAGCAGACCACCCCAGCATGCGACACGCTGCGTACATGCAGACGTCGACCTAAAGCAGCGGCAACCAGAATGCAACCCCGACCGCCGTCGCGTTCAGAACGCGACCTACACCCCCGTCGCGTTCACATCCAGTGAACCAACGGGCACTACGGGCCTAACCTATCGGCCCACTAAGCTCCACACAACACACGAAAACCTCGACCAAGGCCCAATGACCCCATATTGGTCATGAGCACCATACCAAAACCAATAAACATAAATCCGAATGACCACTAAACAACGATCCACGAAGATCCAAAAAACGCGCTACCTTACACAAAGTGCTATCAATACAAGTGCAATCTATTCAAGTGCTATTGTTACATGCTATTATCGTTACATGGCCATTCCATTTATCGTTCTTGTTGTGCTATTTCCCTATACAAGTGCTAGTATTCTCTTGCCATTGTTACTATACTTGCATGACTATTCTCTCTAGTTACCCTGCCCTTTTAAGACATTAATCATTTAAAGCATGCTTGTTCTCATGAGATATTAAGTCCTACTGGGCGTTATTCACTCATCCTGCGTATTTATTCCATGTGTTCAGGTGAGTCGGATGTTGATTACCACACGCACGAGGATGGGAACGAGGATGATGTCCAGGAGTGACCATTTCAGCAATCACTGCTTAGTAGTTAGTTGGTATAGTTATGAGTCAGTTAGTAGTTAGCAATTATGTAATAGTTTGGATTTGAATGAAGTACTCTGGGCCCTAGTTTTGGTTCTGATCAATGGATGTAATAGTTATTTGATGAATTATTAATGAAGTTGGATTTTATGTGGTATTATTCCAATTGTGCAATGGTTTGACATTTATCTTTCGCTCTGTACTATTTAATAACTATAATATTGCTCCGATATTTCGCGTCGAGGCGTTACAGTTTTATGGTATCAGAGCCTAGGTTATTCTTAAGTATAGGATGATCTAGGTTTGACCTTCCTTGACTTAGTGTCTAAAATCCATACCCATGTGAGATGGGTAGAACCGTGGGTAATAAGATAAAGTAAACTCACACACGCACAAACTTAGTGCAAACTCAATATCTTACATTTAAAATTCTCTTTTGAAGGAACTTAAGCAATGGCAGCGGAGCGTGCACAACTCCGTGATATGAAACACACCATTCAGCAGCTTACTCAGGCATTGCTACAGGCTGCTGGAGCTAATAATAATAATAACTGAGGAGCTGGAGAGCTACACCGGAATTTCCACAATCTGAATCCGCCTCGATTCAGTGAGACCACCTATCCCGATGAGGCAGAGAATTGGCTGAAGGAGATTGAACATGTTTTTCGTGTAATGCAATGCGTGGATGGTGACAAATTACTTTTGGCAACCTTACAACTTGAGCGTGACGCCCGTGCGTGGTGGGAATCTGTTGAAGCCACAAGGGCAGACGCGCAATTTACATGGAATGAGTTTAAGGAGCACTTCAACGCCAAATACTCTTCTATAAGGGTCCAAGAAAGGAAGGCAACCGAGTTTGCTGCATTGAAACAAAGGAACCTTACAGTTGCTGAGTATGAGGCTCAGTTCTCTCGGTTGGCACGATATGCCAATCATCTAGTCGGCACAGAAAGAATGAAAGGTGAAACGCTTTCTTAATGGGCTCAGGCCCACATACATCACTCAACTTGCACCTCTGGACATCCAGACTTATCCAGAGATGGTCAGGAAGCACAACTGCTGGAGGATGCGACCGATCTCACAGATCGCATCAACGGTAGAATGGTAAAGAAGGAGCAAACATCCGGACCACCAAGCAAGCCCACTAATGGCAAGAAAAGGCCGTTAAGTATCACCGACGGGCCAAGCCAAGAGTGGAAGCCCAAAGTCTTCACCCCTACTGCCCCAAACAACAAACCAAGATGCAAGCACTGTGACAAGCTAGGTCACACGGCAGAAGAATGCTGGAGGAAGGTAGGTGCATGCCTCCGTTGTGGGAGTCGTGATCATCGCATCTCAGATGGCCCTCTATTAAAAGAAAATGAGAAGCGTCCTGCGGGACAGAAGAAGCCTGACCGACTGCAAGCCCTGCAAGAGGTAGAAACCACCGAGGCGGGTGGAGTCATCGAAGGTACTCTACCAGCCTTTGCTCAATCAGCATTTGTTTTGTTTGACACTGGTGCAACACACTCGTTTATATCACAAGCATTTGCTGATACATTAAATGAAAAACCTGCATCTATGGAATTTGAATTGCCTGTCACTACACCTTTGGGGTGAAAGCTCAATTAAACAAATACTTTCCATTAGCTGATGTAAAGATTGGTGAACTCAATCTTAGAGCCGACTTGATCTGTATGCCCATAGAGGGCTACGATGTTATTTTAGGAGCCGATTGGCTATCCACGTATGGGGCTTGTGTGGACTGTAGAAGAGGGAAGATAACATTTAGTGAATTCCCTAAGTTGACTTTCACGGGACGTAGACACAAGAGGCACTTGTCTCTCATCTCTGCTATTAAGGCACAAAACATTATAAGAAAAGGTTGTGTGGTATTTCTTGCCGCAATAGTAGGGGAGAAGAAAGCAACTAAGATATCAGACATCCATATAGTGCAAGAATACCCCAACATGTTCCCCGAAGAGTTGCCAGGCATTCCACCTGAGAGAGATGTGAATTTCTCAATTGATTTAATACCTGGAGCTGCACCGGTGTCACGTCAACCATATAGAATGTCTCCTGCCGAATTAAAGGAATTGAAAGAACAATTGATGGAACTATTGGAAATGAGATTCATCAGGCCAAGTACTTCTCCTTGGGGAGCACCGATGTTGTTCATCAAGAAGAAGGATGGATCTCTACAGCTATGCATCGATTATAAGCAGTTGAATCATTTGACTATCAAGAACAAATACCCTCTGCCTCGTGTCGACGAATTGTTTGATCAAATCTCAGGAGCTAAATATTTCTCTAAGATTGACCTTAGATCGGGATATCATCAGATGAGGATTAAGGACGCGAATATTTACAAGACAGCTTTCAGGAGTAGGTATGGTCATTACGAATTTGTAGTCATGCCTTTTGGACTAACCAATGCTCCTGTAGCTTTTATGCAATTGATGAACAACATTTATCGGCCCTACCTCGACAAATTCATCGTGGTATTTATTGATGATATTCTTATATACTTCAAGACCAGGGAAGAGCATGAGGAGCATCTGAGGATCGCTCTGTAGATCTTGCGGGACAACAAACTCTATGCCAAATTGAGCAAGTGTGAATTCTGGCTTGAGGAGGTGTCATTTCTAGGGCATGTTATATCCAAGGATGGTATCGTTGTCGATCCTTCCAAGGTAGAAGAGGTACTTAACTGGGAGAGACCAACCAATGTCACTGAGATCAGAAGCTTTCTTGGACTGGCTGGCTACTACAGACGGTTCATAAAAGACTTCTCCAAGATAGCGGTATCTCTAACTCGCCTTACGCGAAAAGAGAACCCCTATGTCTGGAGCAAGGAGTGCGAGAAGAGCTTCCAGACACTGAAGCAATGCTTGACCTCTACACCTGTCCTCGCATTACCAATTGAGGGCAAAGGATTCTCAGTCTACACTGATGCATCTGGAATCGGTCTAGGCTGCGTGCTAATGCAGAATGAGAAGGTGATAGCTTATTCTTCATGGCAGTTGAAGCCACAAGAAGTTAATTATCCTGTCCATGACTTTGAATTGGTTGTTGTGGTATTTGCACTCAAGATACGGAGGCATTATCTGTATGGGGAGCAGTTCATTGTCTACTCCGACCACAAGAGTTTAAAATATTTGTTTTCTCAGAAAGAGCAAAATATGCGACAAAGAAGATGGCTGGAGTATCTGAAGGATTTTGATTTCAACATCCAATACCACCCAGGCAAGGGTAATGCAGTAGCTGATGCACTTAGTAGGAAGCCAGTAGCATCCTTATCTTGTTTAGTCATGGGTGAGATGCAATTATTAGAATAGTTCGCCAGTCTGGATCTAAATATTGAGCAGAGAAGTGATAAGATGTTAGTTGCTAACCTTAGAGCTCAACCTGCCATTTTTGCCGAGATCAGGCAACAACAGGATAACGACCCATTCTTGATCCAAGTCAGAGAGACTATAGCAGATAAGCCTGATTTCTCTGTTACTGAAGATAGGCGATTATTATTCCAAACCAGGACTTTTGTGCCTGACAATGAAGAGTTAAAGAGGAAGTTGATGGATGATGCCCACAAGACTAAATACACCATACACCCAGGAGCAACTAAGATGTACCAAAACATGAAAAGGTCATTTTGGTGGCCAAACATGAAGCGTGAGGTGGCTGAGCATGCTGCGCACTGCCTCACATGTCAATAGGTAAAAGCTGAACACCATCGTCCTGCGGGTGTACTCAGACCCCTGAACATACATGAATGGAAATGGGAAAGTATCAGCATGGATTTCATCATGGGTTTACCCCGAACTCGTGGTGGGCTTGATGCTATCTGGGTTATTGTGGACCGATTGACTAAGTCTGCACATTTCCTTGCAATTAAGAGTACATGGAGTGTGGATGTACTTGCTGCCCTGTATGTAAAGGAGATAGTGAGACTGGAGTCCCCATGTCCATTGTCTCATATCAAGACCCCAGACTCACATCTAGATTCTGGAAGGGACTTCAGACAGCTTTAGGCACAAAACTCAATTTCAGCACAACATTCCACCCACAGATAGATGGGCAGACAGAAAGAACAAACCAGATTGTGGAAGACATGCTACAAGCCTGCACCATAGACATTGAGGGGTACTGGAATGAACAACTATCCTTAATAGAATTTGCCTACAATAACAGCTATCAGGCCAGCATTAAAATGGCACCATTTAAAGTACTGTGCAACAGAAGCTGTAGATCGCCAGTCTGTTGGAATGAAGTCGGTGAGCAGCAATGGCTGGGACCAGACATGGTGTAGAACACCAGCAGGGATATATAGATCATCAGAGACAGGATTAAGATAGCCCATCCAGGCAGAAAAGCTATGCAGACAAGAGAAGAAGAGATTTAGAATTTCAAACTGGAGATCATGTGATGCTGAAGGTATCCCCGACCCGAGGATTTCAAAGGTTTGGGATGAAAGGCAAGTTGAGACCAAGACTCATAGGTCCATTTGAGGTATTAGATAGAGTTGGCGAGGTGGCGTATCGTTTGGCACTACCTCCTCAGTTTTCTACAGTACATAATGTTTTCCACATATCAATGCTGAGGAAATACATGTATGATCCCTCACATGTAATCAGCTATGATGATATTATTTTGAATAAAGATATGACCTATGAAGAAAGGCCGGTGAAAATATTAGCTAAGAAGATGCAACAACTTCGGAAACTAGCTATACCCGTGGTCAAGATACTCTGGAGAAATCATGAAGT
This sequence comes from Colocasia esculenta, assembly GCA_014218235.1. Classification (NCBI taxonomy): domain Eukaryota; kingdom Viridiplantae; phylum Streptophyta; class Magnoliopsida; order Alismatales; family Araceae; genus Colocasia; species Colocasia esculenta. Next base: position 126,682,493 of record CM024753.1, on the reverse strand, counting down.
CGAAGAAGCCACGTGGGAACCCGAAGCCGCCATATGCCGGAATTATCCGGAATTATTCAGTAAGTCTCTCTTCCCCTTACGATCATATGAATTTGGGGATCAAATTCTTATTAAGAGGGGAAGGATGTAGCAACCTTGATTTTTAAAATCCCAAATAAAATAAAAAATTTAATTAATAAATGTGATAAATATAGTTAATTTAGAATAAAGAGAGAAAATTTAAAATAAAAGGGAATTAAATCAATACCCATTAACCAAAATTAGGAGTGGGTTGTATTAATGGCCCAAACATGAAAGAATGGACCCAATTGTGAAGAGCCCATCATGGGATGGGAGTTAATTAAGTGAATTTCGTACCAAATTAATTAATAAATAGAAAGGGGTTAAGATAAATGTTAAGTAACCTATATATATCCAAAACAAGAGACCACATCCCATCCTAACCCTTTGGCCACGAGATTAGGTCTCTTCCCTACCCTATTAGGTGGATAAATGCTAGAAATAATAGAGATAATTGTGGAATTTTTGAGTTTGAAGAGGAGAAGAGAGTTTTAATGTGTTAGGACTCTATTAGCAAGTTAAACAGTCCAATTTTGGCCCTATCAACCCTAGAACAACTATTGGAGCTCTGGAGGACGAAGAGGTGGAGTTCTGGACGAGGAGCAAGTGGAGGAAAGGCTGGAACAAGTGGGGTTTTCATCTTCTTTTCGTCATCAACCCTAGGATCTATTATTCACGAGAAAAGGTAGGCAATCTCCCAAGCACAAAATGTGAAATTTTAACCTAGGTGGCCCGCATGATCCTCTTTGAAAGCCCTCTAGTTTTGCTCTATTTCGTTCTTCCATGAAGGCGAATTAAATGCTTGAATCCTGAACATCATCATGTGCCCGAACCCTAAAGTTGGCTTTCAATCCTCGCATGTACTCGTTCCCATGTCTTGTAAACATTCTCATAAATACTACATGCTCTTACATTTCAAACGCCCCTACTTGCCCCAATTTTTATATGGTTCATTTATTCAAGACTGTGCATGTTTAGGTCACCGAAAAGTAACCTAATAAAAGCATGTCCTCTACGTGTTTGTTTTCTAATTAGTCATGCCCATTGATAGATCTCCATGTCTAGTTTCGTTTAAAACTAATTTTGTAGTTTTTGGAGCTTTCTGTGATTTTATATCAAATTTAGAAGTGGACTGTATCGAGTATGGAGGGATGGAACCCACTTGGAAAAAGGGTAAAATCTCCTTTTCTGGGCTCGGGCCACCTTCTAGAGTAGCGACGGTCCGACCCGTCGTGATCCCTGAGGGGGTCATGACACGAGGGTCTGTCGCGTTCTGAACGTGATGGGTCGACATGTCATGACCTTGCCGGGTTGACCCTAGTGGCCGGTTCAGCAGAACACGATCGGGCCTGGCGTCGCGACCTGAACGCGACAGCCACCTACGTCGCAACCTCAGTGTTGCGGCCAGAACTTAAATTTACACTTTTACCTCTGCTGTATGTGGTATTTAAACCCTATTTAACCCTAATTAAACACTGTCATGGCTTAACGATTGATTATTTTTCAATACATGAAATTCATTAACTTAAAAGCCATGAGCACAACCTTACATGTTTTCTTGATTTACTACACTTGCACACACCTAACATTCATGTTTGCCATTAAACCTTATTAAACTACTCAATAATGTATCTGGTAATTAAGTGAAATTAATTACTAAATTTTCTTATTTTATTATTTACACTTGTTTTCATTTTAATCGCGTGATTTGAATATTGTGACTGTTTCCCTCGGCCTTCGAGCACTCGAGGCACGATGGACCCTAGTTTCTACATACTTTCTCTTGATATGGACCACCTCTCCACCGGGAATACTCTCGCCTTGGCCAGGGACTCCTTGTCAAGGCCTCCGTAAGTCTTCTTGGCTTTGGCGCACGTCCTTAGCCGACGAGCTGGTTGTACCCTTAACACCTGTTACACCTAGGGATCAGTATGATCCAACCAGCCTTAGTGTGTATCCTTCTTACCTTGTGATCACGCCGGACCATCTAGCATGTGTTCATAGCACGACTAATGGATGGATGTGACTTCTACCTGACTGCCGGCACCCGACCTGGTGCTGTGCAACTGTTACTATCGATGATTAACGTTGTTTTATGATTATACCCCTATCTCATCTACTATCTCGTTACTCTCATCTGTTCACTTTCACTCTATACTCTCATCTATTCGTCTACTACTCTCATCTATTCTTGGTACTCTCTTGGCCATTTGTGTGATTGCCTAAGATAAGAAAATGACTTATGCCAGCGTAATAGGGCCCGATCTAGTCTTGGGGAGAGTGCCCGAAAAGTGCCAGTGCCCATAGGAGTTAAAATGATCAAGGGTGTGTATGGCATGCACTCAGTGTCATTATACTATCATGATCAATCTATGACAATCAAAGTGCTATCAATACAAGTGCAATCTATTCAAGTGCTATACAAGTGCTATCGTTACATGCTATTATTGTTACATGGCCATTCCATTTATCGTTCTTGTTGTGCTATTTCCCTGTACAAGTGCTAGTATTCTCTTGCCATCATTACTATACTTGCATGACTATTCTCTCTAGTTACCCTACCCTTTTAAGACATTAATCATTTAAAGCATGCTTGTTCTCATGAGATATTAAGTCCTACTGGGCGTTATTCGCTCATCTTGCGTATTTATTCCATGTGTTTAGGTGAGTCAGATGGCGATTACCACACGCATGAGGATGATGTCCAGGAGTGACCATTTCAGCAATCACTGCTTAGTAGTTAGTTGGTATAGTTATGAGTCAGTCAGTAGTTAGCCATTATGTAATAGTTTGGATTTGAATAAAGTACTCTGGGCCCTAGTTTTGGCTCTGATCAATGGTTGTAATAGTTATTTGATGAATTATTAATGAAGTTGGATTTTATGTGGTATTATTCCAATTGTGCAATGGTTTGACATTTATCTTTCTCTATGTACTATTTAATAACTGTAATATCACTCCGATATTCCGCGTCGGGGCGTTACATTTAGAGTCCGACCCCCACACTTTGGAAGAGGCTCTCAGCGCAGCGAGCAGGCAAGAGAGTAGGGTGGAATCGTACCAGGGAGAGAAGCTCGAGTGTGTACATTGTGGCAAGCATCATGGTGGAGACATGTGTTGGTTAACGGGAGGAAGATGTCTCAAGTGTGGCAGCAAGGACCATCAGATTAGAGAGTGTCTGAATCTGAAGGAGCTCGTTCCACGAGATGTTCGACCAACTGCAACAACAAAGCTAGCAGCACCGGCCAAGGACAATGTGTTAACCGGAGATGACATCTACGACGTCACCAAAGGTACTCAATCCGATCTTCGAGGACGAAGATCTTTTTCAAGGGGGGGAGAGTGTGAGACCCCAAAAATTTTGTTCATTTTATATTGTGCATGTGGTATTTACTTGTTATGTATATAGTGTGTGTATTAAATTTGTGCATGTTATAATTATTTAATTACTCATGTGCATATGTATGTATATATATTATTTTATGTGAATATAAGTGCTTAACTAATTTTGTGCATATTGTACTTATTTAAATCATATGTATATTGAATTTCAGTAATGTTGTGCATATACTCTGTAATTATTGCTATACATCTTGAAGGTATATATGAGTTTATTTCTATGCATGTAATGTATTTAAAGGTGCATGTATTATCTAATTATTGATGTGCATATTGTATTTAGTTATTCCATGCACATTGTGTGTAATTATGCTGTGTACATATGTGTATATATGCATGTTTACTCTATACATATGATATCTATTTACTTCAGTGCACATTCAATTGGTTGTAATGTAATTGTATATCTGTTTTGATGTATTTCTGTGTTCTGAACCAAATGCCAGTTAACGTCAACACAAAGTGACGTTGATTGCATGTTGACGGCAACATGTGTGCCATTGACTGCATGGCCAGGAGAGATTGACGTCCAGATCGATGGACGCTGACTCCCTGTTAGCGGCAGCAAATGTTGACGTTTATTTCCCATTTTTATTACGATTTCAGATTTGGAAACAACTGCATTTCCTCCGGTTCCTACTTTGGAAACCTAGCTCTAATGGTAGGAGACCTTACCCTAATGCGTATCCCAACCCACCTAGTCTATAAAACCTTGAGTTTTGGCTGAGTTAGGTCTTTTTGGCTTTGGAAGAAACCTTAGAAACCCTGTGAGAAAACCCGATCTTTGGAGGGTTAAATCTAGCGACTGGAGGAGTCTTTCTGTATATAGTTTTAGTTATTAGATTTTCTGCAAGTGGACTGTGAGCAGAGATAATCTTGATAATTCATGAATAATTAGATATCTTGTACCTTAAGGTTTCATAAAATTTCAATGTGCTTATAATGACTGTTGGCAGGTTTTGAAAGGGTTATGCATGACTGTCCTACTGTGTACCATGTGTAAATGAAATTAGTGATAAATATGCCTGAAACATGTTTTAATTGTTAAAATTATTTTATAGGTCCAAAAAATCTGAAAAAATTGAGCATGCGACATGTTTACTGTTTAGTACTAGTGAAAAAAATTTGATTCTGTTTTGATTACAGTGAGTGTTGTTACTGATTTGATAAGGGAAAATGATCATATTGAGCATGTTAAGTTTAATTATATGAAATGCGGTGATTAGCAGCATGATTAGGACTATATTATGATAAAATTATCATTGTTAAATAGCATGGTTATGTTCTGTAATCTGAAATGTGAATGTTATTCAAAGTACATGTGAAAAAGAATTAAAGCGTGTATATGAGTGAGTAGAACAACAGGATAAAATGTGATAATATGCTTAATGTAAAAGTGAGCCGAGATTGACACTGCTACCATAGAGGTTTGAGAGCCCTACTGTAGAAAAGTCCCTATGGGAAGGCTCAATGTTTAAATGATATCCTAAGGGCATTAGGATGAAATCCTGAAGGTGGACAAGTACTACTGGATAGGGTGGAGAGGGCTTCTCCCGGTCTGTGCAGTTAACCAAGATTCGTCACTAGTTTGCCTAGGTGGCGAGTGTGTGTTAAATGAAGTGAAATGCTATATGCTAAGTGCTAAATGATAAGAGTGTGTGTTCCTTTTGATGGTAGTTAGGACTATGTGTCACGGAAAATTAAGTGTTAAAAGGTGTAAAATGAGAAAGTGGCACGTGGTAAGTGCAAGTAAAGTGATATGTGAAAGTGCAATGAAAACTATGGGAAAAATGTGTGAAATCATATATAAGTGAATGTGAATGTAAATGAAAGAGTAAATGCATGTGAAAACCAAGGTAAAATGTATATATTCATAACATTCATGTGTTAATATGTTAAATATAATATCATGTTTAGTACCATGTTATGTAGTTTAATAACATCCGTGTACTAGTGTTGTGTGAATATGAGCAAATGTGAAAAGTGAATGTGTTAGTGTAGTATAAATGAGTTTGCATGTAAAAGGATGTAAATTCATGTAAATGTGATTTGTTCATATTAAAACAGCATGCTAAATGTGTGAAAAGGTATTATATTTACATGTGAAATTGGTTAGATAACATGCTAGGATTGTATTTACCATGTACCTAGATCCATGTTTTAAATTGCATAGAATTGTGATGTGAATGGAATGAAATTTGGAACCTTAAATCATGTTAGACATAATGTATAGAAAGCATGATATAGGTCATTCATATATAATTGATTATGTTAAGAATATGATTAATATGTACGGTGTTTAGTAACATGAACCAATTTGTTTATCATACTTAGAAAATATGTTTAGGTTGTTTATGTATATTATAAATTGAAATGAAATATGTACCATGTACTTTTCTTTATGGTTTAAAAGATAGCACGTGTTTTCTGTATTGTTTAATAGTTATCATGTGTGTGATGTGTGTAAGAATGATATCTATAGATTGCTTGCTGGGTCTTTTGGACTCCTACTTGCTTCGGTGTATAGGTGAGACAGGTGTTCTCGTGCCTGAGGAGGGTGTAGCGAAGATGAACGCCGAGCATGAGGAGTAGCTGCTTGTGGAGACCATTTATTAGTTGCTTTATTTCATAGTATGAATAATGTTATTCGTATGGACAATGTTATAGATAATGTATTTCTTTTGAAATTGTAATAATGTGGACTTTGTCACTTACATTTGCTATATAGACTATGGAATGATGTGATGATGATGGAATGAGATGAGTTAATTCTTTTATTTCCGCTATACTCACTTGTTATTCATGTACATATCAACCTATCGTTTAGTGTTGGGTTAATATCCCACTGTAATGACGCCCTTTGTATCGATGGGGATTGGTATAATCATACCGGTATGAACAGGATCGTTACACTGCCTGAGCGGGAGGTGGAGTTCTCCATTGAGCTTTTGCCTAGTACAATGCCTTTGTCTAAGGCACCTTACCGGATGGCTCCGGCTGAGTTGCGTGAGTTGAAGCGCCAGTTGCAGGAGTTGCTTGAGTTGGGTTTTATCCGTCCGAGTCGTTCGTCGCATGGTGCGCCCGTGTTGTTTGTGAGGAAGAAGGATGGCAGCTTGAGATTGTGCATCGATTATAGGCAGCTGAACCAGGTAATAGTGAAGAAAAAGTATCCATTGCCTAGGATCGATGACTTGTTTGATTAGTTGCAGTCAGCCAAGGTGTTTTCGAAGATTGACTTGAGATCAGGCTACTACCAATTGAGGATCAGAGAGTCAGATATTGGTATGACAGCTTTTTGTTCGAGGTATGGTCACTTTGAGTTCGTCGTGATGCCGTTTGGGCTCACGAACGCACCAGCAGCTTTTATGGATTTCATGCACAGAGTGTTCAGTGAGTACCTGGATAGGTTTGTGGTCATCTTTGTAGATGACATTTTGGTCTACTCGGCTTATGAGGAGGAGCACCAACTTTATGCCAAGTTCGACAAGTGCGAATTTTGGTTGAGCGAGGTGCACTTTCTCGGGCACATAATCTCAGGTTCAGGTGTGGCAGTGGGCCCTGCCAAGGTTGAGGTAGTGTTGTCTTGGGAGCAGCCCACATTAGTGTTAGAGGTTCACAATTTTCTAGATTTGGCAGGCTATTACAGGAGGTTTATCCAGGATTGTAGAGCTGTTGACCTGATTGACCAGGCTTGAGGCCAGATTTATTTGGACTGAGGACTGTGAGCGGAGCTTTCAAGAGCTGAAGACGAGGTTGACTTCAGCACCAGTGTTGGTCTTGTCGTCAGGCAGTGGAGGTTTTGTGGTCTACACTGACGCTTCGAGATTAGGTTTGGGTGTAGTGATGATGCAGCATGGTGGGGTGGTTGCCTATGCTTCTCAACAGTTGAAGAAGCATGAGGAGAACTACCCTACCCATGACTTGGAGTTGGCAGCAGTGGTGTTCGCTCTGAAGTTGTGGAGGTACTATTTGTATGACGAGGTGTTCGAGATCTTCACCGACCATCAGAGTTTGCAGTATATCTTCACTCAAAAGGATTTGAACTTGAGGCAGCGTAGATGGATAGAGTATTTGAAGGACTACGACCTTACCCTCTCCTATTACCCGAGAAGGGCTAACGTCGTAGCAGATGCTTTGAGCAGGTGGGTTCGCTTGAGTTTGTTGCTAGTCAGAGAGTGGAGGTTGTTTGAAGACCTATCTCAAGGAGTTTTCTACCCATCGAGGTACAGAGACCGTGCAGTGATGGCCAGTTTGTCAGTTCGCCCGTCAGTGTACCGTCAGGTGCTGGAGGCACAAGTGGCAAATACAGAGTTGCCAAATATTTTGCAGATACCAGATGTTGAGCTAGATGAGGACAGTGAGGTCAGATTCAGCGGTAGATTGTATGTTCCCTGTGATGCGCGTCAGGCACTATTGTTAGAGGCACATCAATCGAGGCATGCTGTTCATCCTGGTTCCACCAAGATGTATCATAACCTGAGAAGGTTCTTCTGGTGGCCAGGAATGAAGAGGGGCGTGGCAGAGTTTGTCACTCGATGCCTTACCTGTCATCAGGTGAAGGCTGAGCATCAGCATCCTGGTGGTGAGCTGCAGTCGTTGCCCATTCTCGAGTGGAAGTGGGACGACATCATCATGGACTTTGTGGTTGGTTTGCCCCGTACTCCGCAGAGGCATGATGGTATTTAGGTGATTGTGGATAGGTTGACCAAGTCATCGCACTTCCTTCTAGTCAGGATGTCTTGGTCAGTGGACAGGCTTGCCAGACTATATGTGGACCGAGTTGTTTCGTTGCACGGAACCCCTGTTTCTATCGCCTCCGATAGAGATCCGAGGTTCACTTTAGGGTTTTGGCACAATTTGCAGAGAGCTCCTGGTACAGAGTTAAGGCTGAGTTCATCATATCACCCACAGTCTGATGGTCAGTCAGAGAGGACTATTTAGACCTTAGAGGATATGTTGAGAGCTTGTTGCTTGGACTGGGGTGGCACCTGGGAGTCCCACCTTCCGATGGTAGAGTTTTCATACAACAACAGTTACCACTTAAGCATTAGAATGGCACCATATGAGGCTTTGTATGGTCGGCCGTGCAGGACGCCACTTCACTGGTTTAAAGTGGGTGAGAGGCAACTTTTAGGACCAGAGATGGTGCAGCAGTGTGCAGACACAGTTAGTTTAGTCAGGTAGAGGCTTCAGGCAGCCAAGAGCAGACAGAAGAGCTATACAGATGTCCGCAGGAGGCCGTTGTAGTTCAGCGTGGATGACCTTGTGTTTTTGCGGGTTTCGCCGACCAAGAGTGTTATGAGGTTTGGTAGAAAGGGAAAGCTCAATCCAAGGTATATTGGACCTTTCCCTATCACATAGAGGATCAACGAGGTCGCATACATATTGTGTCTTCCGGTAGAGTTGGCAGGCATGCACAGTGTTTTTCACATTTCACAGCTCAGGAGGTACATCGCAGGTCCGTCACACGTGTTGGACTACTCACAGCTTGAGGTAGCGCTAGACTTGTCAGTGCTAGAGTACCCAGTCAGAGTTGTAGACCGCAGGGTACAGCAGTTGCATAGGAAGCAGATTCTGTTGGTCAAGGTTGTCTAGGAGAACCGTGTTGGTGGCGAGGCCACTTAGGAGCACGAGGATGAGATGAGAGAACAATTCCCTATATTTGTTTCAGTGATTGGTACGTCGTTTTCCCTTTTTATGTTGCTTCCTAATGAAACTGAGTTTCTTTTAATTTTGAGGACGAAATTTCCTTAAGGAGGGTGGGATGTAAGAACCGGCCCTCATGGGCCCTTGGCCCCATCCTCAAGGTCATGACGAAAACCATGGTCGTGACATGGTCAAGCCAGGGGAGCCTGTGGCGGCAGGTTTTTGGACGTGGCACACCTGGCCGTCGCGACATGGTCGCGACGGCGGTGGGCGTCACGTTCTGGTCATGGTGTCTTGTAAGGCCCTCGAATTTTCGTCGTATTTTTCGTATTTATGTGTGTATATTGTGTTGAGTATGTATGTACGTATTTACGTGGATATTAAAATAGTATAAATATGTGTACATGTGTTTATATTAAACGTAAATAATGTATGTATTGCATGATGATAGTGTGAATATAATACCATGTACATATTGCATGTATAGAAGCTTGGTATGCATGGTTTTCTGCATAAATTAGGGTTCTGGCCGCAGGACCTTTTGGCGTCAATCCTCAGGCCGTTGAGGTGGTGTTAGCGTCCAACCCTGGACGCCAACACTAACTCCGGCGTCCAGCAATCTGGACGCCAACTTCTCTGGCCTGCATGCGCAGCAGAGCTGCTATCTTCTGAAACAAGGCATGACAACCATTGGGGGGATGTCCCCCAACGGCTCTAGGGCTGTCTAATCGGCATGGTGAGTGGGTGAGGGCCTCTCCTACATGCTGAACCCGAAATGGCCTCTCCCCACTTCTCACTTTCACCCTTGCAAGAGGAGAGAAGAGGAGAGAAAACCCTAGAGCATTCTGTGAGAAAGCCCCACTTTAGAACCCTAAAATCCGACCCCTTGAAGCTGATTTTGGAGATCTTCTGCATCAAGGAGGGAGCTGAAGCAAAGGGGAAGGCTCCCCATCATCCCCTCGGCGTGGAGATCAACCAGGAGCTCGGAGGAAGGCGATCTTGGAGGTGCTTCTGCAACTTCTTGGAACTGCCCAAGGAGGTCTTCTTCGAGCCATAAAACTCTTGGAGGATTTTTAGAGAGGCAAGTGACCTATCTATGGTATCCCCGTATGAGTCTAGGAGGTTTTTATGATTTTTATGGAATTTCCCTCGAGTCCTAGACCCTCCATTTCACCCAAATTTCAGAGCTCGGGTCTGTGTTTCTGCACAAACCTGAGTAAACGGCAAGGTCCCTGGACGCCTGTGATGAGCTTGGCGTCCATCGACCATGCCGCTGACTCTGAGTCAGCGGCCAGAGACCGCCGTCTAGTTCTTCAGGACAGAACAGTGAGCTGTTCTGTCCCTCTTATACGTTAATTTCGTTATGATTTTCGTGATGAGGATATATGGTATCCCTATAAGCTATGTATATTGTGCATTGTGGTTGTGGATGTATGTGAGTTGTGTTGACAAATGTGGGATAATGATATCTTGTAAACATGTGAGCATGACTTGTAGACCATTTTGCAAAACCCATGATTCAGGATTAGATTAATGTGAATGCCTTGATTTCAGTTTAATCATGGAGATTGTGGGTCAGCATGTGTGTTTGCAAATTTAGGAAACTTATCCATGATTGTACAATTTGTTAATAGTTTCAGTTCGATAGAATAGAAGTATGCAAAAATGATTCGTAGTGTTAAATCCATAGATGTATGAATTAGGGAAATGTTGTACTCTAATTTCATGCAAATGTTGGTAGCTTATGGCTAAACAGCAAGTGGTAAATTGCATGATGTGTAAATACCATGTTAACGTAAATTGTGAATAATGTGCTAATTAGGTGTTTGATTTTCTGTAAATCCTATTTAGCTCAGAAAAATCTGAAAAATTGAGGGTATGATTTTGAACCCGAAAACAGCATGTGGTTAAAATTTCAGGTTAATTGGAACAGTAAATAAAAAAAGTTATGTGTTTTCATGTGAATTGTGAATAATTCATACATATGACAGTAATATGATTTTATTCTGTTTAAACCAGCATGATTGGTGTGTTTACTATGTGTTGAATCCTGAAAACTCTGTAGTACCATGTTAGGAAAACAGAGGTGTTCATGTGAGTAAGAAAGTGTGAATGAAATGAAGAGTGTCAAGTGTAAAACCATGTGTAAAACGGTAAATGTGTAAAAGTGTAAACTGTGCCAATGTGATACTGCTTCCGAGAAGGCAGTGGAGCCGTATCAGGTAAAAGTCCCCCTGAGAAAGTTCATTGTGTTAAGTGACCCTAAGGGCATTAGGGGGAAATCCTAGAGGTGGACAAGTACCACTGGTTAGGGTGGAGACTTGTTCTCCCGGTCTGTGCAGTCCAAGAGTCACCATTGCATTGCCTAGATGGTGCCTATGTGTTATGTGATGTGAATGTGTCCTTCTTTGGTGGTTTGGACTATGTGTCACGGCACCTAAAATATGTGTAAAGTGTAATGTGTAAAGTGTATGTGACCATGTGTAAATGTGTAAGTGATATGTGAATGTGCATGTGTAAAGTGTAACCATGTGAAAAGAGGAAATTGTGTAAAAAGAAAATGTGAAATTCTAGACGTGTAAAATGTGTATTGAAATCATGTGAGGCTAAATCTGAAACCGTATGAATTCAGCAAATGCATGTTAGCAATTCCATGTTTATGTGTGCAAAGTGTTTAGAATCCATGATTAGGAACAATTAATGAGTATGTGTGCAAAGTGGCATGATGGATTGTTCATATGTTATGTTCTAAGCCACATTGTAGCTTTCATGTGTAGGTTTATAGTCTTTGAACCATGCGAAATCAGCAACCTAAAGCATGTGAAAAAGTTATGTAGATACTTAAGAACATGTGGAATCCATGCTAACTATGTTCCCCGTTCATGTATGTAAATTGTCCATGTTGATAACTCTCATGTTTGGTTCTTTTTAAGGTTAAAGTTCATAAGAGAATGAATTAGAGACCATGTGATAGGTGAATGTTATGTTTTTGAAATCTGAAAGCATGCGTTATGTATAAAATTGTAGAACCTTCATGATAGGTTGAAAACTTAAATGGACTAGCATGCTATGTGTTGCTAATTGTATATGTGCTTGTAGAAACCACTAGGACTTGTACGTGTATATCATGCATAGTGTTACTTGCTGAGTCCCTGGACTCACTCCTTGCTTCGGCGTACAGGTTTAGTTGGTGACACCGTACCCACGGAGGAGGCAGCAGAGACGGACTCCGAGCGTGGAGACTAGCTAGCTTTTGAGATCCTTGTGATTGTGTGTACTTCTTAGTATGTACTTGGGCATTGTATTAGAATTATCATTTAAAAGAATGTAATATGTGGACATTTGTATTTCTATTTCAGCAAATTAAATCATGTGAATTTTAGTTCCTTTTTGCAAATTGTAAACTGCATGTATGTTTAATGTGGATGATGAATGAATGGAGATAGTTCTCTTTTACTTCCGCTACTCTGTTATGTATATTCGCGTGTATCTCAGCTGTTTGTATCGTTGGGTAAATGTTCCACTGTGAGGACTCTCGCTATACCGACGTGGGTTGGTATAACCGTACCGGTGTAACGAGGGCCGTCACATGTCTAGAGGCAATGTGACTGCTTTTCTGACCAATTTGACCGATGTCCTTTCTGTCAGAATGGCCTTGTCGGGTGTCAGGTGCATACAACGTTGACGCAATCTGGTAGACTGTTGCGTTCTGGTTTCCCGGTCTTCGAAGTTTGACCGCCTTTCAGGGTCGTGCCGGGGGTGGCTGTCACGACATGGTCACAACACCCGGGGACGTCGCGACATGCTTGTTGTCATGCCAGGCCGACCCGTCGCTTCTCCGGGCCCATCGGTTTAAAACCAAGGCTGGCGCCCCATTTCCCCCTCTCTCCCTTTCCTTCTTCTTCTTCTTCCTTCTTCCTCTCCCGAGCTCTCTTACGTTCTCCGGTGGTTTTTTGGTGCTCGTGGCGAGAAGGTGATGCCTAGTTCGTGTAGGTGGCGTGCTCTTGGTGATCGGAGCGAGGAGGAGGTGGCCATTCCGACGTGAAGGCCTCAATGGGTCAGCTCTACTCTTGGAGGTAGGGACCCTCATCTCCCACTCAACCAAGCATGCTCCCCTCCCCCTTGAGATGATGGTTTCTCCATGGTTTGGGGTCGTGGGATGTGTGAGGATGATGCTTGTGGTGAGTGAGGTTTCCTTTGAGCATAGATTCCTTGTAATCCATGTTTTATGGGGTTTGAGGGTGGTTTGGTGCATTTACAAGCTTTCCTAGTGTTCCCCATGCTCCCCTCCCCCTATAGAGATGGTTTGTACTGGTTTTGGGGTGGTCCTTGGGAGGACTGTACTGGGACCCCTCTCAGCTAAGATCGCGACCGCTATAGAGGTCGCGATCATGTCGTGACTGGCGAGGCCGCCTCGACATAATCGTGACGCTCTAAGGCATCGCGACAGTGTCGCGATGGCCCGATGAGTCGCGACAGCACTAGAGACTGGTAAGTTCTTGTGGAGTTCCGTTTCTCATGGAGTCTTCGCCGTTTCCAATTCTTTTTGTACCCATGGCACCAGTGATAGTTCCTAGTACAGTCCTACACTAGTCGTTCTCCCGGTGCTCGACACCTGAGGGCTTGTCCTGCGAGAGAGGTTGTTATCGTTTTCCTGGGACCCCCATCCTCATGCGCCTTAGAGGGAGCGTTCGAGGTGACGAGTGTACTCGAGTCACGGACTCCAGAGTTGAGGGGAAAATGGTTGTTAGGACAACGACGTCGAGTTGTCTGTTGAGCTCTCTTGGTTGGTCTGGGACACTGACGACGGCCGGAGTTCTACCCAGTGCAGGCCAGCCAGTCCTTTTTCTCACTGCCTCGCTCTTTGTGGCCCCGGAACAACCTAGAGAGGCAAGGCATGGGACCGTAGTCCTGCCAAACTACGGCAGTTACTATTGTCTACTTTGTTCTCCTACCCCCACTCTGACGAGAGTGGAGGTTTGGACCTGTCGAGGATAAGTCGTCCGTGGATGCACCTAACTGGTTGACTAGTGGTAGTGGTTTCCATAGCTAGTGTCTCTTGTCCAAGCAGGTTTCACTCTGTCTGCCTTGCCAGCCGTGTGGTGGTCACGACGTGTAGGTTCTACGGAGTTTCTGACTGTGGTGTCTTTCTGTACCGTTGCTAGTTAGTAGCTTCGCTTCCACACTTTTCTTTGTAGAGTAGAAGATATAACTGTTGTTATTTAATTAATTAATTATATATATATATATATATATATATATATATATATATATTCTTCTGCCTATTAGAGCTAGTAGGAGATTGGTAGTCCCTACTGAGCTTCTGTTGTGAAGCTCATCCCTTCCTTTTTGCAAGTGAGACTTCTCAGCAGTAGTAGGGCGCGTGTCGGGCAGAGTAGGCGGAGCAGTAGGCGTCATCCCCGCAGCTAGTAGTGGTTCCCCCCTTTTAGTTGTACTTTATCCTTGGGGTATGCCCCTGAGGGCTCTGTCCTTCCCCTTTTTACTTGTACTAGTGTGCATGTGTTGGGATTGTACCTAGATTGAAACGCTGCAAACTTGCTCTTCTTTCTGCTTCTGCATGTGTGCTTCTAGTTCGGTAGTTGACGTTTATTTCCCTTACATATTTTGTTAGACTTGTGTTATAGCCCTTTCGGGTCCCCGGATCCATGGGAGGCGACCGCGAAAATCGGGTCCTCGGCTTGGGCCAAGGGTCGGGTTCTCCGAGTTGTTACAGTTGAGACGTGGACAGTCAACAAATAAGCCTCTAGCGAGTAATCACATATAGCACAACTAATTTGCGATAATCATAAACATCAACTCTTTATTTCATTTCGATAATGAGGACTAGTACATACTCCATTCCAAGATGAACTACAGGACTAAGACTTAATAAAAAGAGAAAATTACATACTATTCTCACTCCTACTACAATATTCTAGTACTCTCATATTCAAACTATAACACTATGATGCTAAGATAACAAGACTTCAATGCCAAGGCTTGAGAGCGTTCTTCACTCTTATTCATCCTCAATATAGTCTTGGTTCCCTACGTCATCCATATCCTGTTCTCCTAAAATGTTGAAAAGTAGGTAATGAGCTCACTCGCCCAGTAGGATTTACATCTTCTAGCAATGATATAAGTATTTAACAATTTAAAAGCCAGAAGGTATGAACATGATATGTACTATGCAATTAAAAAGACGGTAATAACAAGTGAATAGTGTATCATGCAAGATGATAAGATCAAGAGATGTAATGATCAATCTAGGAAGAAGGTTGTATTCATGATTTCAAGATAGAGTGAACAATGAACTAGAAAATTTGTAATTTTTATGAGCAAGAGCAAGATAGCAAGTAACAAGATTGTCACGTCCTGAGAATTACGCAGCAGAAATATTTAGAGATTAAAGATTGATATTTTGAGACATAAGCAGTCGTCAAATAAGCCTCTAGCTAGCGAGCACTAGATGTGTATCAACACAACCATAAGAATAGGGCCTAAATGACTAAATAATGAACACAACTAATCTTATATTCAAATCTCAGAATAATACCAACACATACTCTTTCATTGTTGAGTTACAGGACTAAGACTCAATAAAGTAAAATTACATATATCCTCACTGTCTACTACACCAAACTACTCTCAAATAAACTAATGATAGGCACTAAGGTTGGAACACACTCATTAGTCTGACGCATTCCCATCAAAATCTTAATCTTCGCCTTCCACTTCGATGTCATCTATGATGTTGAAAAGTAGGGAATGAGCAAACTAGCCCAGTAGGACTTATATCTCAATGTGCGAGCAATGATATAAGTGATTAGAAATTTAGAACTAGGGAAGAACGATTAACTAGATATGCATGAACGATAAATCCACATATTCCTGATACATGAACAAGATAGATTGAACAATACCGATTGAACAAGATCTAGAATGAGGTAACAAGATAGAACTTGCAGTAGATCACTCTGTACAAGCACGCAAGATATCACTTAATTCTAAGGACGCAGGATGACCATATCACACAAGCAAGCACGCACGAGCATGAACTATTATCACAACACTTAATCGAGCACGAAGACACTAATGTGCACTAAGGATCTATGCCACCTTGGAATGCACACTAGGACACGTGTATGTGGTTATTGTATCTAGCATTCAACAAGACACTATTTCCCAACGCAGATGCAATGCCAGTAATCATTATACCCCATGGTTAATAGTATATTTATGACTCCTTGTCATTGGGGCTAGACTGGAGCCCTTGGACACTCGCCATGCCCCATTTGCATCTCACGATTTTTAAATGTAGATACCCACAATCATTCACGGCCAATAACAAGAGTTTCAAGAAGTAAACATTTTAATATCACGTTCATGATGATTTCAAGGAAACAAGTCATGTGAACATGATTTCATGATAACAATAGTCAAGAGAGAATTTTGACAGCATAACGGTGCAATTTACACTTTAGTTAAATCTTTACATTAATGGCTTAAGTCTAAGACTATAAAGCCACACTTATGAGAATGAGATGAGAAAGGAAGTGCACGCTATCTTCTGGGAACTTCATTGGTACAACCAACTCGGTGTCCATGAGGGAATCCACGGAGTACGGAGATTTACGGAGGTCTTAAAGGAAAGGTCATTAGTATGTCGATACAGAATGACTGACCGATAGTTTCCAATCCCCAAGAAAGGGTTGCCTATATGTCCAAGAGTGCAGTGTAGAACGTGTCTCAATTCACAATCCACCAGTTTAAAACAAGTGGAAAGCAAGTAACAAGATGACATAATTCTGAACATGCACTTATCTCGACATGATTTATAGTGTTTTAAGATGATATTCATTCACTTAGATAAGCTAGAACAACATGATGAACATATCAATCATAACAAGAATAGATCAAGCAATTAAGAGCACTTAATAAACTTTAAGGTTGTTATAACTTTCTCAGGGGTTATCAGGTTTTAAGCCTCTGAACAGATGCCATATATACTAAGACCATAACATGCAAGACTAACACTTTATACTGTAAAAATAGGTCTCGGGTAGGCTTTCAAATATGCGACGGGTTTAGTCGACATTATTTACAAGGTTGTTTAATAGTTAAAAATAGTTAACAGTCGATGGTGTAAATCGCGACGGGGATACATGTTGTGTTCAAATCGCGACGGGTATGTGCGACGTGTTTAGAAGACCTCGATTCGAAAAGGCAACAGAATTACTGGTCGCATTCATGCACTTTTCAAAATACTTAAATATAAAAAGTACACTAAAATCATGGGTGGGAAAACTGACTAAATTGCAGTGTAGTACTCTGACACAATTTAGACCTGCACTGAACATTATGCGGCGTACAGTTTGAGGCGTCGGACCTGGTCAGAAATGCGATTGTTTGTGCTATCGCGAATAAAGTAATCGCAACGTGTCATGTTGTCACGATACCAGTCACTAAAACACGACACCTGGTCTGGTCGCAGATTAGGGTTCAATCCTAAAACGTGAAAACGATGTAGTCATGCATGCATGGCCTATAACTCGAGATCTAGGGTTCTTTAGGCAAAAGTGTGAACATGAAAGTTGTAGAGGACGAAGAGTAGAAGGTAACTATACTTTTGGTTCACATGATTCGGCCTAGGGATGCATGAAATTTTACATTAACACTATGAGACCTAATCTTGCACAACTCTTGGAAAATGCTTAATACATGATGCATACTCGATGAAAATTGGGAAAAATTGGTACATATGAAAGTAGTCTTGATGAACTTTAACTTGGTGTATGATTTGTTCACGTTTGGCCTGAGATAACCTATCTTTGATTGATGCTAAGCAAGGTCTTCTATAGGTTTATGCAGAACGACAACAGGTGAAGATGGCTTTGGTTGGGGGCGATCTCCTCCTCCTCTGGTGCTCAAGCTCTGCTCCTCACGACCCCAGCTAATTGTAAACTCGTCCCCATGGGTCTTAGGAAGAGTATTTAAGTGTCTAGGGTTGTTTAGTAGTCCTAATGTGTCTAGGAAAGAGGAATTCAGGGTTTTGACACATCCCTTAGTTTGAGGAGTCCCATCCCAATTAGAGTGTGAGAGCTATTTGGAAACCTCCTAGTATGGTTAGGCACGAATTTGGGTTGCCACGTAAGGCTAATTGCCTTAGATTTTGCCCTAATTACCCCTTTCTATTTTCTGCTCAAATTGGGTTACTAATTTTGGAGATTTTTCTTGTTGGGTTCTTGTTTTTTTGGGCTAAGAGTGTTTGTTTGGCCCAACAATTGTCCATTAGTTGTCTTGTCTCATTAGGAGACAAATTATGGAATTTATTTCATTTTAATCTCACCTTTCACACCTACGATCATAGCGCGTATGTTTTAACCACCTTGATAAATATTAAACTATTATTTCCAATTTATTCTTTTCTTTTAAATCACTAAATTTCTGCAGTGCTACAACCCTCCCCCACTTAAGAGAATTTGGTCCCCAAATTCATAGATAGGATATTCAGAACAAGAAAAGTTGTTATTTATTTATGAATAGTTCTGGAAACCTCTGGCGCATAGCTTCTTCTATTTCCCATGTATCATCTTCCTCCAAGCGTTGATTCCATTTGACCCTCACTAACAAGATAAACTTGTTCCTTAATTGGCATAATTCTCAGTCTATAATCTCAATCGGCCTTTCCTCATAAGTCCCGTCTTTGTGGAACTCCAGAAGCTCATAATCTATGACGTGATAAGGATCGCTTACATACTTCTTCAGCATAGATATGTGGAATACATTGTGTACTCCGTCCAACTATGGTGGTAACTTCAAACGGTATGCAACTTCACCTACTCTTTCGAGGATTTCGAAATGGCTAAAGAAGGGTAATGCCAAACACGAGTCACAAAGACTAGTTCACGACACCAGCTACTGACCCGGACAAGCCACACAGGTCTACCTCTCAGTCTCGCAGCCATGAACGAAAGGTCCAGCTTCCGCTCAACCACAACAGAGTCAACAAACTGTGGAGACCAAACTAACACCACATCTGCAGACCACACAACTACTGGCCCATGTCTGGCACCTTTAAGGACTCCGGCCCGAGCTCCCTAAAGTGAGGCACTAAAAATAAGACTAGCTGGGGACCAGTATGTCTACCGGTGTCTGTCCCCCAACCAAGAGAGCGCTACAAGTGACTGAACATAACCAACACACACAACTGAAGATAGACAAACTGCCCACAGAAACAAACAGCTTGGGTGGACTCTTTCATAAATGTGTCATACACAGACGCCGCAGTTCAAACACAGAATCGCGACGAATGAAAACGTTGCCTTTTGACCTTAACATGACTGGACAGTTCGTCACATTTAAAACGTGACGTATGGGTCTATCACTTTTCAAGCCACGATTTCCATCACAGCCTCAGCTCCGGAAATCACCCAAACCGCCCTACATAGTTATAAAACTTGCATATTTGCATTCATATAAATACCTATACATGCTTTCTATTCATTAAAACCATTTCCATGCCTTAAACACTTCAATCACAACCCATTCAATCTAAAATGAGTAGAATTCCCCTACCATACGAAGAATGCGAAGAACGGCATTGCCCTGGCATTTCCCGCACTCCGAACAACCTCCTCGCGATGGGAGCATGCCAAACCGCACACTGCAAACACCAAATCGCCCAAAATCCCCTCAGCAAGCCTTCCCTCGATCCAAACATTGTTTCTTGCACTATTTGTCCAGGGCTCGGCCATCAAAACCTCTTAGTCTAAATCACGACGGGGCACGCCGTCGCGTTTAAATCGTGACGTACATGGCCATAGCAATTTAAACAAATGCTTCTGCATGCGACACGCGGCGCACATGCGAACGTGCACCTGGGGAAGTGGTGTTGAAATCGCGATGGGGAAGGTGGTTGTGTTTCCAAAATACGTCGCTTGTGTTGGTCGAATTTATAGAAAGCGCACCAGAGGTCTGTTGGATTCGGATTTCCGACCCCCAACCCCTCACTACCTACCCAAGCAACCATAACATACACTATAGGCCATACATTGGCCACCAAATCCATTAAATGGCGATCCGAAAGTTCATGATGTTACATTACTATCACCTAAAAAGAAATTTCGACCTCGAAATTCAGAATGAACCTTAAACATGGATATGCTTTTTGCATCTCCTCTGCCAGTTCCCATATATCTTCTCCTCCCTATCTATTTTCCCATCTAATTTTCACCAGCTCTATTTCTTTATTTCTCAATATCTCTACCCTCTACCCTGTGATATGTATTGGATACTCCGGCATAGACATGTATGGCTTCAAGTCATCTCTGGTATAGCTGACAATCTGTAATGGATCTTGAATATACTTTCTCAACATGGAGACATGAAACACATCATGTGCATCCGTGAAGTCCGCTGGAAGCTCTATTCTATATGTTGTTTCACAAATCCTTTCAGAAATCTAGAATGGACCCACATATCTTGGACTCAACTTACCCTTCTTACTGAACCTTAGAACACCTTTTGTGGGAGAAACTCTCAAAAACACGTAATCTCTAACTTCAAATTGTAATGGCCTTCGCCTTGTATCTGCATAACTCTTTTGACAACTTTGAGCTATTTAAAGCTTCTCTTTTATAAATCTAACCATTTCTGCGCATTGCTGAAGTAATTCTGACCTTATAACCTATCTCTCCCATACTTCATGCGAATTTAGAGGTGTTCTACATGTTCTACCATATAAAGCTTCATATGGTGCCATTCTTATACTTGCACGATAACTATTATTATAGGAAAATTCCACCATACCTAGGTGATGCTCCCAGCTACTTCCCCATACTAAGGACAAGCTTGCAACGTGTCTTCAATTGTCTGGATAGTACTTTCAGTCTGCCCATCTGTCTGCGGGTGATATGCTGAACTGTACCTCAACTCGGTGCCAACCACTCGCTGTAGACTTCTCCAAAAACCATATGTGAACCTCGGATCTCTATCTGAAACAACTATTACTAGGATACCATGCAATGGTACAATCTTGTCCACATACAATTTGGCCAACCTGCTCTGTCCATGACATACTCACTGCTAGCAATCTGCACACTTTAGTCAATCTATCAATGAATACCCAAATGCCAATATGTCCTACTTCTTTCATGGGTAAACCAACCACAAAATCCATAGCAACGTCATCCCATTTCCATTGTGGGATTGGAAAAGGTTAGACTTGTAGCACAACGATATTCCCAAAAGGAAGGCATGGATACAGATGAAACATATGCTACAGTTGCTAGAGTAGAGGCAATCAAAATTTTGCTAGTATATGCATGCTCTTTAAATATTAATCTAAAATGTTTTTCCAAATTGTTTCATTAAAGAAGAAGTTTATGTTGAGCTACCGCTTGGTATTGAAGATATTAAATATCTATATCATGTTTTTTACCTAAGGAATGTACTATATGGTCTGAATCAAGCTCCAAAATCTTGGTATGAAAGACTTAAGTGTTTATCTATTATCACAGTTTTTCAAGAGGTAAAGTAGATAGTCCTTTATTTATAAAAAAAAATTCTCAGAAGGAATCTTGATTGTACAAATATATGTTGATGATATTATGTTTGCTACTACAAATGAGTGACTTTTAAACTCTTTGAAAATCTACTGCAAAGTGAATTTGAAATGAACATGATGGGTGATCTTAATTATTTTCTTGGCTTACAAATCATGTACACCAATGAAGGGACTCACATTTGACAAACCAAGTACATATCATATTTGCTCATGAAATTTGGTTTTGACATGTGTAAGCCATTAGGAACTCCCATGAGCTAAGACATAAAACTAGACAGTGATCCAATTAGTAAAAAAATAGATTAAAAGATCTATAGAGGAATGATTGGTTCACTGCTCTATCTAACTGCAAGTATAACATATATAATGTTCAGTGTATGTTTATGTGCCAAATTTCAAGATGACCCAAAGAATCTCATCTGAATTTTGTTAAAAGAATTTTTAGATATCTTATAAATACAAGTAAACTGGGTTAATGGTATTCTAGATGTTCTGAATTTCATTTGCTTGGATATAGTGATGCTGACTATACTGGATGCAAAATAGACAGAAAAAGCACCAGTGGTACATGTCAACTTCTTGTAGATTGTTTGCTCTCTTGGTCCTCCAAAATGCAAAATTCAATAGTATTATCCCCACAACAGAAGCAAAATACATTACAGTTGAAAGCTATTATACTCAACTACTGTGGATCAAACATCAACTAGAAGACTATGGTCACAAACTGAATGAAATTCCCATGCTTTGTGACGATACAAGTGCAATCAACCTGACCAAAAATCCAATCCAACACTCAAGAACTAAACACATTGAGGTAAAACATCATTTCATCAAGGATCATGTAATTAATTATGATATTTTACTTGAATTTGTTGATACTAATCACCAACTAGCTGATATATTTACTAAACCACTATGAGAAGATAGATTCACTTCAATAAGAACAGAAATAGGTATGTGTAATTCTGAATAAAACATAGTATTCTATCGCTACAATAACTAAGTGTTGAAAATCACTATAAGAGATCTTCGCTTCGACTAAGGGCATTCTTTAGTCGAACTTCTCACAAGTCTTTGTTTTTTGTAAAAAAGAGGTCCTCAGGGCCTCAAACTAGGAGAGTGCACTCTCCCCCAGAAGGGGAGAATGAACCCACTCCACCAGTGAGAGCACCTGGGCCAAATATATAAAAATAATGGTAAGAATACAAATGCAAAGGGGCATACCCCCGTCAGACCAGTCTAACATACTGAAGACCAGTTTTATCCAGAACAACAGGCCCCTTACAAGAATGCAGTGAACTTAGAGGCCACCAGGAAACATCATTGTGCATAGAGGAAATGGCATGATTGGCAAGCATGTCCGCACCTGGTTAGTTTCCCGGAAAACATGGGAAATCTGAAGAGAGACTATTTGTAACATCTTCCTCACAACCCGCCACCACCTATAAATACTCCAACAAAAGCACTTGTTCTACCGGAACGAGTTGACAAGAGATAGAGAATCAGAATAAATAATGGAGAGGCGGAATCCTAAAGAACTCGCCAGTCGGAGGCCATCACATAAAGCTCAAGTTTCAGCAAGCATACTATTTCCAAAGCCATAGTAGCGGGCAAAGGCAACCTGAACATTACCATGTCTGTCTCGGATGTAGCCTCCACCTCCACAATTCCCAGGATTACCCTTGGAAGCCCCATCTACATTCAAACAAAAATCCTCTATTGGAGGAATCCAATGAATAAGCTTCAGCTGCTTGGTAGTAAAATAAGGGACAAAGCCAAATTCGTTAAAATTTGCAGCTCGATGGGAGTAGGAGCGATCTGAAAAGAAGATTTGCTCAAGGAAAAAGAGATCTTAAACTGTATCTTTATGATGAAATCACCTGTCAGGATCCTCTTAGACTCAAACCTAGAGGAGAACCTGCCCTTCCAAATTTCCCACATCATAAGGAGCAGGCAGTAAAGAGAAATGAAACCAAAAGGAGAGTGAATGTTAGAGTGCAGAATAAAACCCCAAAGTCTTACTGTAATTTGACTTTGCAAATGGATCCTTGAACTGATGAGCAGCTTGAACCAGCGCAAAAGTCTAACGACAATATCACTCTTAATGAACAAATGGTTGAGGTCTTCAAACTGTGAGGATCTACAACAAGAGCACCTAGAAACCATAGGAATGCCACTGTCTGAAATTTTGCTATCCACAGAAACCGCTCTGTTCAAAATTTTCCAACATAATAAAGATGCTCTAGGATAAAAGGAATGCTGCCAAATTTTAAGAAAAATAGGTCTCCTAACCCCAAAGTCCCTGACCAAATTATAGGCAGAACTGGTTGTAAAAGAACCATTAGAAGCTGCAGCCCAAACACATTTATCCTCATCTTCTGTCAGCTCCAAACCTTGTAAGATGTCACCGGGAAGAAGGGCTCTCATAGGATGGGAATCATGTAGCACCACCTCCTGCAAAGAAATGCCGCCACCCTCAAAGAACCCTGGAGCATACCAGACAACAGTTTGTCTCCAATCTAAATATCCTTCAAAATATCGATGTTATCACCCTTACCATGGATCCATCTGGTATTCTCCTGGATAATTCTATCTGCTGCCATGCAAACACGCTTAGGCATCCCAGAAATATGAGCATAACTGCCAGATTGAAACTGCCTTCTAGCATAAGAAGCCCATAAGGAACTGCCATGTCGAACATTCCACAATTGCTTAACAGTAAGGGAAATCTGAACATGATGCAAGTTTCAAACTCCCAGACCACCTTCGTCTTTGGGCCGTTGAATAGTTTGCTAGGCAACCCAATGGCGACGGCGAGAGCCATCTGAGCCATTCCAAAAGAAAGCCACTGAAGACTTCTCAATGTAAGAAATAATAGATTTTGGAATAGAAGAAGCAGCCGCCAGGTAGACAGGAATGGAAGAAATAACTGAGTTTATCAAGGTAACCCAGCCAGCTTGAGAGATCAACTTCGATTTCCACCTCGCCAATTTAGCATTCACTTTATCTATCAGAGGCTTATAGTCAGCGGTGAGAACCTTGCCTGATCTTAGCGGAACGCCCAGATAGGTGAGAGGACCACACTGCCTCATGTACCCAGTAGCCTCCTTAATTCTATTAATGGAATGAAAAGGAGTTTTTTCAGAAACCATAAAGGAGCTCTTGCTGGAATTGATGATCTAACCTGAGGACTAAGCATACTTGTTCAAAAACTGCATTAATCTTCTTACATTCTTGATGCCACCATTCAGAAAAATCAAGGTATCATCCGCATAAAGAAGATGAGATGGGGGCGGACTCCCTCTAGGACTAGCATATGGTTTGAGATGACCAGCAGAAACCAAGTGCTTTAGACCTCTGCTAAGAGTTTCTTCCATAATGATAAAAAGCGTAGGAGCAATAGGATCACCTTGCCTTAAGCCCTTTGTAGACTTAAAGTTGCCAACAGAGGTGCCATTAAAAAGAACCAAAAATCAGCAATTAGACAACATCATACCAATATAAGAAATAAATCTGGACGAGAAACCAAACTTCTTTAGAACAACAAATAAAAAATCCCATTCCACACTGTCATAAGCTTACCTAATGTCCAGCTTAAAGATAGCATTGCCCCCTCTAACTTTCTGACCAATATCCCTAACAAGTTGTCTACACAGGGAAACATTATCTAGAATGAACCTCCCTTTCGCAAAGGCACCGTGCTCCTCAGAGATAATACCAGGAAGAATAGCATGGGAGGACCACATAGACTAGAAGATGAATCTAGCCAGAGTCTGAGAGAAATTAGAGAAAGTATGTAGCAACCCTAAATTTATGGGGGAAAAAATTAATTAAAATTAAATATTTATATTATTTTATTAAAAAATCAAATAAAAGGAAGATGTATTAAATCAACTAGGAAATCAGATAAGAGAGAATTAAATAAAACCCATTAAAAGAAAAGGAGTAATGGGCTTTGCTATATTGACCCATTAGAAATGAGTGGGCTAAAATAGAGATTTTTAGAAGGGGAATAATAGAGAAATACCCTAAATTCGTAACTAAAATATTACTAAAATAGAAAAGAGATATTTAATGCATTAAATAGCTAGTTTGAATTAGGATTGGATTCCTAAACCTACCCCAATTGATTGGCCACGAAATTCCCTCTCTCCCAACCTAAATAGGAGATCTCTTGCTTAAAAAGGGGAGAGGAAAATAGGAAATTCGGAATTTAATAGCAGTTAGGCTTAAACTAGGAAAAGGAATAGGGAGAAGCTTAAATACTTCTCTTAAACCCTCATGGCCGGCCCTAGCTCGTGCCAAGAGGTTCCTGGACCAGGAGGAGAGGCCAAGAGGAGGAGAATTCGTGCCCCGAGTTCTTCAAGTCTTAACCCTAGAAGAGGAAAATGATCAAAGGTAGGCATTCTCACAAGCATAAACCATGAAACGTTTTCTATAGGATGGCTCGTCTATCAGGAACAAAAGCCCTTTGGTTTCATAATTTTCCATCGAGCATATCTTTTGTTCTTGATTTTTCATGTTCTGCAACTTACATGACCTTGAACCCTCTTCTTAATTCTTGATCTCCTTGTATACTGAACCCCATGCCACGATATTTTTACTGTAGGAACTGATGCATGGTAGGCATCTTTTGCCCCTAAAAGCCCTAAATTTGATTCATCCTATCTTGTGAATTTAATTGTTGATCTCAACTATGTACTGTTTCATGTTCATCATGAATACCTGTGTTTACAACATGTCGAAACCCTAGATGTTTTCCAATTCCTATTTATTGTAAGTACCCATGCATGTCTAGGTCGTTTTGCAACTAGTTTCATGATTTTTCATTGACTCTACAATTAGTTGTGATTTTCTTAACCACCCTATGTCAAATAGGGTAAGTTCTGGCCCGCAATCCAATGTAAAGTCCTTTCCCTATCGGACCCAGGCGCAGACCCTGTGAACGCGACGGCCCGATAGGCTGTGTTCACAAGGGTCGTCGCGACAGCGCCATCTGTCGTGATATGATCGTGACAGCGCCTGTCTTCGCGATCTACTGCCCGACCTGACTAAGCCTGTCGCGAACCGTACAAGCACCCGTCGCGATCTCAGTTGACCCCGTCGTGACCCTCATCAAGGTACGTCGCGATCTGGGTTCTTTTTGTATAAAACCATCTGTCTCAGCAAATGCCTAATTACCTACAGTGTTTGTACTCTTGTTTAACAGTCATACATCCCGAAAATAACTCTTGTTATAAATTAAATATTTATGTATGATTAAAATACATGCACATGATCTTTTCTATCTAAAATTTCATGACACTTACTGTAAGGCACTCAAATTTGGTCCTTTTATTTTTTGCTGTGTGTGTAGATTCGTGCTTGTGCGTAATTATTATCTATGCATATGTAGATATCTACGTACATATTAGCTAGGTGTACTTACGTAGGCACGTGTGTGTTAGTTGTAACTATTGATTGTTTGCATGGTGTAGTTGTGTGTACATTATACTACATATATTGCATGTATATATATAGCGTATATATATGGTTTTCTGCATGGTTTAAGCTCTGGTCGAAGAGCAAATTGGTGTCAACATGGATGGACGTCCATGTTGAGTAAACGTCCATGTCGATGGACGCCCACTATTAAGTAAACGGCCATAGATGTGGACGTCTACTTCTCTGATTTTCTGTGCGCACCAGACCCCAAAATTTCGGATTGGGCTTGCTCACCGATTGGGGAGATGTCCCCAATGGCTCTCACCTCTCCCATCATGCCTTGCGTGAGATCTCAAGCCCCATCTTATAAAATCACTACCCCTTGCAACCTGAAAGAGCTCTCTTGGCTCTTTGCAAAGAGAGAAAACCCTAGCTGAAAGAACAGGTGAAGAACTGAACTTTGAGAGCTCCGATCTGGTGATTTGAGGCTGCTTCCGGCGAACTATTTCAACTGGGAGGAAGATTGGACATAGGGGAAGGCTTCCCCAACACTGGACTGAAGGCTACTTCATCCTAGAACCCGGAGGAAGTAGTTTGTGGAGGCTTCTTGGCACTGCCCGAGGAGAGCTTCAACAACCATTTTGATCCCTTTGGAGGTTTTTCTAAAGGTAAGTATCCCATCCTCATTGTCCATGTGTATGTCCAGTAGGTCTTAGGTATTTTATGGGATTTTATTCGTGTCCTGGAACCCCACATTTCCCCCATCTTTGGAGTTCGGTCTGTGTTTCTGCACAAATAGGAACTTAACGGAAAGATCCCTTGCCGTTAAGATCTCCAATTGGCGATAGACGATGTTGCCGTTAACCTCTGTCATCGGCCAGCCTTTGCCGTTTAGTTCTTTAGGACAGAACAGGGAACTGTTCTTCCTTATATATGATTATTTTCTGGATGTCTTCGCATGAGGATATATTTTAAATGTTATATGCTATGTAATATAGATAATGGAATGTATTGTGACATTTCTGTGAATTTCTGTAATTAGTATAAATTGTTAGGTTTATGTGAAATGCATGTTAGATAAAGATCTTGGATAGGATAGCTTACTGTTCACCTGATTCGTGAAGGATTTGAATGCCATAATTTTTCTAGATCATGCGTATGTATGTTAGTCTCTGTCCCGAAAATTTGGGAATTTTCCCATGATCATGTGATTTATTACAATTTCTGTACTGAAAATAGAAACCACGTATAGGTTCTTGTAAAACTCACAGTAAATTGTATGATGTGAAATAAATTCGGGGAAACCTTCTATGGTAAAATGAATGATAGATGCAGGTTAGTGGACTATCAAAATAGACCTTGATATTATGCTTCCATGATAACGGATTTATGAATGCCATGTGGTTGAATGTTTTATTTTCTGTAAATTTAATATAGTTAAGAAAAATATGAAAATTTGCTTGTGTGATCTGAAACCTGCAAATAGCCTATGGTTAAAATCTCATATGATTTGGACAACAGCAGAGTACATTGTGAAATTTCCACGTGAAAATGAGCTATTAATGCGTGCTTAACATGCTTATGGTTGGATAATGTGTTTTCAGCATGATTAGAGTAAGTTGCTGAGTGTTTAAATTTTGTCAACAGTAGTATCATGTTAGGATAAATTTTGACTATTTGCATGAGTGTGAAAATAGAAATGGTGTGTTAATTGTGTAAAATTGTGTGTGTGTTAAATCGGAAAATGTGTAAATTGTGCCGTGTGTGACACTGCTTCCATAGAGGGCTGTGGAACTGTACCGTGAAAAAGTCCCCACGGGAAGGTTCAATGTGTTAAAATCCTAAGGACATTAGGATAAAATCCTGGAGGTGGACAAGTACCACTGGTTATGGTGGAGAGTACTTCTCCCGGTCTGCGCAGTACCAAGAGCCGTCACTGTGTTGCCTAGGTGGCGTCTATGTGTTATGTGTTATGTAATGTGAATGTGTCCTTCTAGTGGTGGTTTGGACTATGTGTCGCGGCATTTAAATGTGAAAATGTGAATGTGTATATGTGCAAATTGTGTAGTGCGAACATGTGAATGTGAAATGTGTAAATGTGAACAATGCGAATGTGTAAATGTGTAAACATGTGAAACCAATGTGTTACAATGCGTACTTGTGATTATGATATGATAATGTTAGATTCATGTCAAAACAGCAACCTTAAGGTGCTTACAATGGTGTTTTATATGTGCATAAGTGTGTAGAATCCATGTTAGGGGTATTTCCTTCTTATGTGTGAAAATCTCATGCTAAATTTGCTATCATGTTGTGGTTAAATGTAAGTGTAGCTCTCATGTGAATGAATGAGTAGAAAGCATGCAGTAGGTATTTTATTTTGGAATGACATAAACCATGTATCTTGTGTTATGAAATTGGTAGAAATATCATGATAGGTTGTTTCTTAACATAGTTCAACCATGTTACCTGTTTTGAGTTGATGCAATTGAATGTAAGGCTTGCACTTGATGTATGTATGTATGATGTGTATGGAGTTACTTGCTGAGTCTTTTAGACTCACTCTTGCTTTGGCGTACAGGTTTAGCAGGTGACCCTACTTCCTTGGAGGAGACCGTTGAGAGCGACTCCGAGTGAGGAGAATAGAGTGTTGTGGAGTCACCGTTGTTGTACCTTACTTTCATAGTATGTAATTGAAGCTTATGTAAATTGTGGACAAACAATGTAATTTGAATTTTGTATTTCATTATGTGGACTTAGTTCTTTTAAATTGCTATATGGATCATGTATGTTTAATGTGGATGATGAAATGAAAGACAGTAGTTCTTTTACTTCCGCTACTCTGTATTCATATTTGTGTACATCTCAATCATGTGTGTTAGTGCTTGGGTAAATGTCCCACTGTGACAAGGCTCACTATACCGACGTGGATTGGTATAATCGTACTGGTATAAGGAGGGTCGTCGCAGAGATTGGTATCAGAGAGACTGGTTGAGATTGTACATAAATATACATAAGTCATCATCTCCATTACATGCTAAGTGCTTATAGAGTTGTCCACATGTGTAGAAATGATTAATAATCAATGAAAGATAGATAAGAAAGTGGTTAGGGACTAAATAACGTAGTCTCTAATAGTGATTAAATTACTACAGCATATGGCTTCACGCGGTAGACGTGGTGGTGTTCCTACTCATGATGGCGAGCAGAGGAGAGATGAGCCTAGGCGTGAGGAGCAGACTGAGCAGCAGGCCCGGGCACTTCAGGGTCATGAATTGCATGATATTGTGTTGAATATGCATTGCTGTTGTTTGTTGTAGCAGGCCCAGGTTCCAGTTCCCCAGGCTCAGGACCATGGTGGACCCTCCATCATGGAAAGATTCAAGAGGATGTTGCCACCCTCTTTTAAGGGGGAGAGCGACCCATTACTAGCTGAGAGCTGAATGAGGGATATCGAGAAGATCTTCCGGGTTGTTAGCTGTGCGGACGAAGACAAGGTTACTTTAGCCACCTATATGCTACAGGAGAGAGCTGATGTGTGGTGGGCTTCCTTGCTGCGTACCCGATTCGAGGACGGTGCTATTGATGTTGCTTAGGACGAGTTCATGAGGCTCTTTCGGGCCAGGTTCGTCCCCGAGCATATCCCGGACAGGATGGAGCAGGAATTCCTTTCCTTGACTCAGGGCTCCATGACTGTACTCGAGTACGAGGCCAAGTTTGCTGAGTTATCTAAGTATGCACCTCACATAGTAGCTAATGAGCGCAGGAAGGCAAAGAAGTTTGTGATGGGCCTTAAGCCATCACTAAGGACGAGGCTAGTGGCGTTTGATCATCGTACCTTGGATGAGGCCCTTAGCACTGCTTGTAGGCGGGAGGGTGAAATGGAGCAGTACCACGAGGAGACAAAAGCTTTGCAGAAGAGACCTGCGGCCCCTTTCCAGCGGAAGGATAAGAAAAAGGCAGCGTACCAGACACCGCAGCATCCAGTGGCAGCCAGCAGTACTCAGGTACCTTCTCAACATTCCCCTGGTGTGAAGAAGGAGTGTCCCCATTGCAGGAAGACACAAGGTGGTACGGAGTGTTGGATGGTAGCGGGAAAATGCTTGAAGTACGGGAGCAGTAACCACAAGATCAAGGATTGTCCGAGACTTCAGCAGGGAGTCCAGCACGGAGCGCCAACCCCAGCAGCGGTAGCAGCAGCAGCGCCAGCTACAGGAAGACCAGGAAGGCCTTGAGCCCAACCTTGAGTGTTTGCCCTAGCACGAGAGGACGCCGAGCAGGCGGAGCATGTTACCGAAGGTACGGTTTTACTTCTAGGTGTGCACGCTCGGATTTTGTTCGATACAGGTGCCACTCACTCATTCATCTCTGAGCGTTTCGCTAGGCAGTTAGCTCTAGAGTCAGGCGTAGAGTCTGAGGATTTATAAGTCCTGTTGTCTGTACACACACCCACGGGTACGGTATCGACTGGGAAGTGTATTCCGTCGTTACCTGTGTGCATTGAGGATATAGTCCTAGAAGGGTGTTTCTTCTTGCTAAAGATGAAGGACTATGATGCTATTCTTGGTCTGGATTGGCTAGAGGAGCACTATACGTTAGTAGATTGTCATCGGAAGAGGATTGTTTTCCGCATTCCTGGTGAGGACGAGTTCTCTCATCCCTTGCCAAGAAACTTGGCGGGAAAATTGGTCATCTTTGCCATGAAGGCGATGCGCATGGTAAACAAGGGTTGTGACGCTTTTCTTGCCAGCGTAGTATTAGTACCCGAGGCTGGTGAGTCACCTACTCTTGCAGAGATCGAGGTAGTGCAGGATTTTCCAGACGTCTTTCCCGACGATTTGTCTGGATTGCCACCGGATAGAGAGATAGAGTTCACCATAGAGTTGCTTCCGGGCACCTCTCCTATCTCGAAGGCTCCATATTGGATGGCACCTGCAGAGTTAGCCGAGTTAAGGAAGCAGTTGCAAGAATTGCTAGATAAGGGATTCATTCGCCCTAGTGTTTTCCCTTGGGGCGCACCTGTCTTATTTGTAAAGAAGAAGGATGGATCACTTAGGTTATGCATCAATTATAGGAAGCTAAACCAAGTGGCAGTGAAGAACAGGTATCCCTTACCTCGTATTGATGATTTGTTTGACCAGCTGCAAAATGCATCAGTCTTTTCTAAGATCGATTTGCGATCTGGTTATCATCAGTTGAGGATTAGGAGTGAGGATGTGTCCAATACGGCGTTTAGAACCCGTTATGGACATTATGAGTTTTTGGTCCTTCCTTTCGAATTGACCAACGCCCCTGCAGCGTTCATGGATCTCATGAACAGGGTTTTTAGGCCATACTTAGATAGCTTTGTTGTGGTATTTATCGATGATGTGTTGGTCTACTCTCCGGATGAGGCCACACACCGTCAACATTTGAGGGTAGTGTTAGAGGTTCTCCGTGAGCACAAGCTGTATGCAAAATTCAGCAAGTGCGATTTTTGGTTGCACGAGGTTCATTTTCTTGGGCATGTTATCTCCGGTGCTGGTGTAGCAGTTGATCCAGCAAAGGTCCAGGCAGTTATGGATTGGGAGACCCCCAAGACCCCTTCGGAGATTCGTAGTTTTCTGGGTTTGGCTGGTTACTATCGGCGATTCATTGAGGGATTTTCATCCATCGCCGCCCCATTAACTCAGCTTACCAGAAAGGGGGTGAAGTTTGTGTGGTCTGAGACATGTGAGAGTAGCTTTCAATTATTGAAGGCTAAACTTACTTTCGCTCCAGTATTGGTATTACCTAGTGGTGTTGAAGGTTTTGCCATTTATACAGATGCATCTCGGATTGGCTTAGGCTGTGTGCTAATGCAGCAAGGAAGGGTAGTGGCGTATGCTTCTTGCCAATTGAAGGAGCATGAGCGTAACTATCCGACTCATGATTTGGAGCTTGCGGCAGTGGTTCATGCACTAAAGATATGGAGGCACTATCTTTATGGTGTCAGATTTGAGGTGTTCACTGACCATAAGAGCTTGAAGTATCTCTTCTCCCAGAAGGAACTAAACCTACGGCAGAGGAGATGGATTGAGTTCCTCAAGGACTATGACTTCGACCTTCAATATCATCCAGGGAAGGCGAATGTCGTAGCGGATGCTCTTAGCAGGAGGAGGTCTTCGCTCCAGCAGGATTGGAAGATGTTGGAGGATGCGGCATGTGCGATGACTGAGTTAGAGCCCTTATGTCAGGCTTTTGTGGCTCAGTTGTCCCTTAGGTCTTCGGTGTTGGATGAGGTGATCGAGCAATAGAAAGCCGACCCTAGACTCCAAAAGTTAGTGGGCAAGGCAGGCATTGCTCGCGATGAGGATGGCGTGATTAGATTCCATCACCGAGTATGTGTTCCTGACATTGTAGATGTCCGTGAGCATGTTTTAGCAGACGCTCATAGATCGAGATTCTCTATTCATCCGGGTAACACCAAGATGTACTAGGATTTGAAGAGGTCTTTTTGGTGGTCTGGCATGAAGAGAGATGTAGCGGACTATGTATCTAGGTGTCTAGTATGTCAGCAAGTGAAAGCCGAGCGGCAGCGACCATTGGTCTTATACAGAAGATGGAAATCCCAGTATGGAAGTGGGAAGCTATCACTATGGATTTTCTTTCGGGTTTGTCTCGATCCAGACGAGGTAATGACTCGATTTGGGTAGTCGTAGATAGATTCTCGAAGACTGCACATTTCTTGCCTATGAAGAAGAAACAGTCAGTAGAGAGCTTGGCTAGATTGTATGTCAGTAGCATTATTAGATTGCATGGTGTGCCGAAGTCGATCATTTCGGATTGGGATCCGAGATTTACTTTGAGGTTGTGGAAGGGTCTTCATGATGCTTTAGGTTTGGAGCTGAAGCTCAGTTCGGCATTTCATCCCCAGACAGATGGACAGTCTGAGAGGACTATCCAGACACTCGAGGATATGTTGAGGGCGTGTGTGCTGGATTGGAAGGATGATTGGGAGCGCCATTTACCTCTAGTGGAGTTCGCATATAACAACAGCTTTCATGCGAGCATTGGTATGGCTCCATTTGAGGTGTTGTATGGAAGGCCTTGCAAATCTCCTTTATGATGGGAGGAGACCGGCGATAGGCAGTTGATCGGTCCGGAGTTAGTTCAGGAGACTTCGGATAAGATTCAGCTTATCAGGAAGAGGCTTGTTGCGGCACAGGATAGACAGAAGAGTTATGCTGACAACAGGAGGAAGGATTTGGAGTTTGAGGTGGGTGAGCATGTCTTTTTGAAGATTTCACCTACTCGAGGTGTCGTAAGGTTTGGCAGGCATAGCAAGTTGAGTCCCAGATTCATTGGCCCGTATGAGATTCTCAGGCGTTTAGGTAGCGTGGCTTACGAGCTAGCTTTGCCTTCGGCTTTAGCTGGCGTTCATCCTGTTTTCCACGTATCTATGCTCAGGAAGTATGTTCGAGATCCGTCTCATGCTATTAGTCACGAGCCAGTGGAGATCCATCCAGATCTGTCGTACGTGGAGCAACCAGTAGCTATTCTTGACCAGAAGGTTCAGCATCTCCGGAACAAGAGTATTATGTCGGTGAAGGTTCTATGGTAGAACTTCTCGCTGGAGGAGGCTACTTGAGAGCTTGAGGATGCGATGAGGAAGAAGTATCCTCATTTGTTCGAGTAGTGTTGTTTAAACTTCGAGGACGAAGTTTCATTAAGGGGGAGAGGGTGTAAGGCCCTCAAATTTGGTCCTTCTATTTTTTTCTGTGTGTGTAGATTCGTGCTTGTGCGTAAATATTATGTTTGCATATGTAGATATCTACGTACATATTAGCTAGGTGTACTGACGTAGGCACGTGTGTGTTAGTTGTAACTATTGATTGTTTGCATGGTGTAGTAGTGTGTACATTATACTACATATATTGCATGTATATATATAGCATATATATATGGTTTTCTGCATGGTTTAAGCTCTGGCCGAAGAGCAAATTGGCGTCAACATGGATGGACGTCCATGTTGAGTAAACGTCCATGTCGATGGACGCCCACTATTAAGTAAACGGCCATAGATGTGGATGTCTACTTCTCTGATTTTTTGTGCGCACCATACCCCGAAATTTCGGATTGGGCTTGCTCACCGATTGGGGAGATGTCCCCAACGGCTCTCACCTCTCCCATCATGCCTTGCGTGAGATCCCAAGCCCCATCTTATAAAATCACTACCCCTTGCAACTTGAAAGAGCTCTCTTGGCTCTTTACAAAGAGAGAAAACCCTAGCTGAAAGAACAGGTGAAGAACTGAACTTTGAGAGCTCCGATCCGGCAATTTGAGGCTTCTTCCGGCGAACTATTTCAACTGGGAGGAAGATTAGACATAGGGGAAGGCTTCCCCAACGCTGGACTGAAGGCTACTTCATCCTAGAACCCGGAGGAAGGAGTTTGTGGAGGTTTCTTGGCACTGCTCGAGGAGAGCTTCAACAACCATTTTGATCCCTTTGGAGGTTTTTCTAAAGGCAAGTAACCCATCCTCATTGTCCATGTGTATGTCCAGTAGGTCTTAGGTATTTTATGGAATTTTATTCGTGTCCTGGAACCCCACATTTCCCCCATCTTTGGAGTTCGGTCTGTGTTTCTGCATAGACAGGAACTTAACGGCAAGATCCCTTAACGTTAAGATCTCCAGTTGGCGACAGACGATGTTGCCGTTAACCTCTGTGAACGGCCAGCCTTTGCCGTTTAGTTCTTTAGGACAGAACAGGGAACTGTTCTTCCTTATATATGATTATTTTCGAGATTTCTTTGCATGAGGATATATTGTAAATGTTAAATGCTATGTAATATAGATAATGGAACGTATTGTGACATTTCTGTGAATTTTTGTAATTAGTATAAATTGTTAAGTTTATGTGAAATGCATGTTAGATAATGATCTTGGATAGGATAGCTTACTGTTCACCTGATTCATGAAGGATTTGAATGCCATAATTTTTCTAGATCATGCATATGTATGTCAGTCTCTGTCCCGAAAATTTGGGAATTTTCCCATGATCATGTGATTTATTACAATTTATGTACTGAAAATAGAAACCATGTGTAGGTTCTTGTAAAACTCACAGTAAATTGTATGATGTGAAATAAATTCAGAGAAAACTTCTGTGGTAAAAAGAATGATAGATGTAGGTTAGTGCACTGTCAAAATAGACCTTGATATTATGCTTCCATGATAATGGATTTATGAATGCCATGTGGTTGAATGTTTTATTTTCTGTAAATTTAATATAGTTCAGAAAAATATGAAAATTTGCATGTGTGGTCTGAAACCTGCAAATAGCCTGTGGTTAAAATCTCATATGATTTGGACAATAGCAGAGTACATTATGGAATTTCCACGTGAAAATGAGCTATTAATGCGTGCTTAACATGCTTATGGTGGATAATGTGTTTTCAGCATGATTAGAGTAAGTTGCTGAGTGTTTAAATTTTTTCAACAGTAGTATCATGTTAGGAAAAAAGTTAACTATGTGCATGAGTGTGAAAATAGAAATGGTGTGTTAATTGTGTAAAATTGTGCGTGTGTTAAATCGGAAAATGTGTAAATTGTGTCGTGTGTGACACTGCTTCCATAGAGGGCTGTGGAACTGTACCGTGGAAAAGTCCCACGAGAAGGTTCAATGTGTTAAAATCCTAAGGGGCAGGATGAAATCCTGGAGGTGGACAAGTACCACTGGTTAGGGTGGAGTGTACTTCTCCCGGTCTGCATAGTACCAAGAGCCATCACTGTGTTGCCTAGGTGGCGTCTATGTGTTATGTGTTATGTAATGTGAATGTGTCCTTCTAGTGGTGGTTTGGACTATGTGTCACGGCATTTAAATGTGAAAATGTGAATGTGTATATGTGCAAATTGTGTAGTGCGAACATGTGAATGTGAAATGTGTAAATGTGAACAATGCGAACATGTAAATGTGTAAACATGTGAAACCAATGTGTTACAATGTGAACTTGTGATTATGATATGATAATGTTAGATTCATGTCAAAACAGCAACCTTAAGGTCCTTACAATGGTGTTTTATATGTGCATAAGTGTGTAGAATCCATGTTAGGGGTATTTCCTTCTTATGTGTGAAAATCTCATGCTAAATTTGCTATCATGTTGTGGTTAAATGTAAGTGTAGCTCTCATGTGAATGAATGAGTAGAAAGCATGCAGTAGGTATTTTATTTTGGAATGACATAAACCATGTATCTTGTGTTACGAAATTGGTAGAAATATCATGATAGGTTGTTTCTTAACATAGTTCAACCATGTTACATGTTTTGAGTTGATGCAATTGAATGTAAGGCTTGCACGTGATGTATGCATGTATGATGTGTATGGAGTTACTTGCTGAGTCTTTTAGACTCACTCTTGCTTCGGCGTACAGGTTCAGCAGGTGACCCTACTTCCTTGGAGGAGACCGTTGAGAGCGACTCCGAGCGAGGAGAATAGAGTGTTGTGGAGTCACCGTTGTTATACCTTACTTTCATAGTATGTAATTGAAGCTTATGTAAATTGTGGACAAACAATGTAATTTGAATTTTGTATTTCATTAAGTGGACTTAGTTCTTTTAAATTGCTATATGGATCATGTATGTTTAATGTGGATGATGAAATGAAAGACAGTAGTTCTTTTACATTCGCTACTCTGTATTCATATTTGTGTACATCTCAATCATGTGTGTTAGTGCTTGGGTAAATGTCCCACTGTGACAAGGCTCACTATACCGACGTGGATTGGTATAATCTTACCGGTATAAGGAGGGTCGTCGCACTTACACACACTTTGAACCATCCAATTATGGCATAATTTGGCATGAAACTATTTCATAATACATCTGGTAATTTATGTAATTAAATTACCCTATACTTGTCTATCGTTTCTCACGATGTTTTGGGAATACCGATATCGATGCTCCATTGTTCTAGAAACTCCTCTAGAACGTCGAGCACTTGTTTCTATATACACTCTCTCTGGACTTGGATGAACTCTCCGTCGGATACTCCTTCTGCCGGACTAGTAAGTCTTTGTTCAAGGCCTCCGTAAGTCTCCTCTGTCCATGGATTCCCACATGGTCGACGAGCCGATTGTACCCTAACACCTGTTACACCCATTAGGGATCAATATGGTCCAAACGGCTATTAGAAATTTACTCTCGTCTTGAATCACGCCGGACCTCTGGACCTGTGCTTAACATGGCCAGTGGTAAGGTTGTGAGTTTCGCCTGACTGCCAACACCATGTGCGCGTGTTGTGCAACGGTTACTATCGCTCGTTACTCGACGTTTCATGTGCAGGGTCCACTAACTCTCATCTATACTCTACTCGCTCATCTATTCACATTCACTCAACTATCTCGTCTATTCATCTAGTGCTCTCATCTACTTCTTGGTACTCGATATTGGCCATTGACTGATTGTCTAAAGATAAACAATATAACTAATGCATGGCAATATATAAAGGGCCCGATCTGGTCCTGGGATGTGCGCCCAAAAGTGCTAGTGCCCATGGGAGTTAAATGATCAAAGTGTTTGGCATTACACTCAAGTGCTATCTATCTTGACTATCTAAATGACAATCAAAAGTGCTATGTTCTCTCGTTGTCCATTGACAACAAAGTGCTATGCTATACTCGTTGTGCTATCTATACTATGGCCATCTTACTATACTTGACATTGTGCTATCTTGCTATTATTGTGCTATTCCCAACACTTGTGCTATTCTTGGTAAGTCTATATTTGGAAAGTCTTGCTATTTTGTTCACGTACTGTCCTGCTATATTTTTACTTGACACTCTCTTCCGTTCTGTCATTAGTTACTCTGCCTTTAATGTATTAATTACTTTAAGCCTACTTGAGCCTGAGATTTAAGCCCTACTGGGCGATGTTCGCTCACCCTGCGTTATTTGTCATCGTGTTCTCAGGTGAGACCGAGAATGAACCATACACTCAAGAGGACGGGAACGACCTGGAGTGATGTCATGAGTACCCTAGTGTCCTATTGCTATGTTTAGCGTTGTAGTAGTTAGGTTTGAAGTTTAGTCTTTTCCTTTATTCCAATGTAATCGGGACCCATAGATTGGCTCTGATATTAGTGGTTGTAACTAGGCATTGAAAAGTATTAATGAAATGAATTTGCTTTATCATTATTCATTTTGAAATGGTTTGATGTCTAGTTTTCGCTCTATACCCTTTTCTTGCAACTGCCTCGCGTTCCGATATTCCGCGTCGAGGCGTGACAGTTTTGTGGTATTAGAGCCTAGGTTATTCTTAAGTATAGGATGATCTAGGTTAACCTGCCTCGACTAGGGTCAATTATCCACCTATGTGAGTTGAGGTTAGAGCCAAGGGTAACTAGTTAAAATAAACTCACACAAGCACAAATTAAATTCCACATCAATATCATGACAAGAAGTTATTTTGTAGGAACTAGGCAATCAAGATGACGGTCGAACGTGCTCAAATGAGGGGCATGCAACAAACCATCCAAGAACTGACATGCGCCATTGTGCAAGCTACTCAAGGAGGTGGCAATCGTGGTGCAGGCGACCTGCATTGCAACTTTAGAAGTCTGAACCCACTTAGGTTCAGCGGATCCATGGATCTGGATGAAGCTGAGCACTGGCTCCAAGAGACGAAAAGAATTTTTCGTGTCATGCAATGTGCAGTAGGAGGCAAGCTGCTACTGGCCGCGTTCCAACTGGAGAAGGATGCCCTCGCTTGGTGGGAGTCAGTGGAAGCTACTAGAGAGAATGGGCAATTCACCTGGAATGAGTTTAAAGAAGCATTCAACTCCAAATACTTCTCCGAGCGTGTTCAAGAAAGGAAGGCTGCGGAATTCGCTACTCTTAAACAGCGGAGCTTGACCGTGGCCGAATATGAAGCCCTGTTCTCTAGACTGGCACGCTATGCTGTACATCTGGTAAACACTGAAAGGATGAAGGCTAAGCACTTTCTAAACGGCCTTAAGCCCCACTACATCACTCAACTCGCACCTTTCGACATCCCGACCTACGCCGAGATGGTGAAGAGGGCTCAGCTGCTAGAAGATGCTACGGACTTCACCGACCGTATAAAAGGGAAGTTCGTCAAGAAGGAAGTGACCTCGGGCCAGTCATCTGCTAAGCCTACCAACGGCAAAAAGCGTCCCTTCAACATCACGGAGGGATCTAGCCAAGAAAGGAAACCCAAGGTTTTCGTACCCAACACTCCAACAAAGAGCCACTACAAACACTGTGACAAGC
Source organism: Colocasia esculenta (assembly GCA_014218235.1). Lineage (NCBI taxonomy): Eukaryota > Viridiplantae > Streptophyta > Magnoliopsida > Alismatales > Araceae > Colocasia > Colocasia esculenta. The sequence continues at coordinate 126,642,146 of CM024753.1, read as the reverse complement.
CTGGTCATACGGCTGATGAATGCTGGAGGAAAGTCGGCGCATATCTGCGCTGCGGAAGTCGCGAGCACCGTATCCCTGAGTGCCCGCTACTGAAAGAGAATGAAAGGCGCCCTAATGCGCCTAAGAAACAGGGCCAACTGCAAGCCCTACATGATGAGGAACCTGCTATGGAGGGTGGCATGGTAGAAGGTACCCTTCAAATTTTCTCATTATCAGCATTCATTTTATTTAACACTGAAGCCACTCATTCATTTATATCTCAAAACTTTGTTGATACTGTGAATGCTAAACCTATATCCATGGGTTGTGAGTTCTTTGTCACAATGCCACTAGGGGAGAAGGAGAAATTGAACAAATACTTTCCCTCTGCCGATGTAATGATCTGAGACCATAACCTAAAAGCCGACCTAGTGTGTATGTCCATGGAAGGCTTGGGATGTGCGCCCGAAAGTGCTAGTGCCCATGGGAGTTAAATGATCAGAGTGTTTGACATTACACTCGAGTGCTATCTATCTCGACTATCTAAATGACAATCAAAAAGTGCTCTATTCTCTCGTTGTCTATTGACAAAAAGTGCTATACTATACTCGTTGTGCTATTGCTATACTTGGTGCTATTGTGCCATGGCCATCCTGTTGTTTTTGTGCTATTCCCGACACTTGTGCTATTTCTAGAAAGTTTATATTTTGGAAAGTCTTGCTATTTCGATCATGTGCTATCCTGCTATCTTTTACTTGACTCTCTCGCTCTATCATTAGTTACTCTACCATTTAATACATTAATTATGTAAAGCCTGCTTGACTATTGAGATTTAAGTCCTACTGGGCATTGTTCGCTCACCCTGCGTTATTTGTCGTTGTGTTCTCAGGTGAGACCGAGGATGAACCATACACTCAAGAGGACGGGAACGACCTAGAGTGATGTCATGAGTACCCTAGCGTCCTAGCACTATGTTTAGCGTTGTAGTAGTTAGGTTTGAAGTTTAGTCTTTTGCTTTATTTCAATGTAATTGGGCCCTATAGATTGGCTCTGATATTAGTGGTTGTAACTAGACATTGGAAAGTTATTAATGAGAAGAGTTTTCTTTAGTATTATTCATTGTGAAATGGTTTGATGTCTAGTACTTACTCAGTACCCGTTTACTTGCAACTGCCTCGCGTTCCGATATTCCGCATCGGGGCGTGACAGTAAGCTTGATAGAAAAAGTACTAGTGGATTGTGTTTATATCTAGGTGGATGCCTAATCTCTTGGGCTTCTAAAAAGCAACATTCAGTAGCTCTATCCACTGCTGAGGATGAATATTGTAGGATCGAATAGGTGGATGAATCAGACCTAGAAGGGGGGTTGAATAGATCTAATCACCAATTAATGCGGAAGCTTAAGCAATTCAAAATTACTTTGAATCAGAGATCAATTCAAACAAACAATTTACTGATCTGAAGTGTGGGTGTGTGCAGATGATGTGTGAAGCAATTAAACATTTAGTGTGAAAGTGAAATCCTATGCAAGCATCTAGCATAAACAAGCAGATCAAACCATTGCACAAAGGATTTTTAGGTGGTTCGGAAATCACATCAGTGATTCCTACGTCCACCCCTCACACAGTGAGGCTCCATTACTCAAAAGAGTACAACTCACATCGGAGCACGACGACTCCAAACACCCTTGAGCACGACGGCTCAACACACAACCTTGAGTTCAATGATTGACAAACTGAGCATGACGTCTCAAACAACAACCAGAGCACAACGACTCCAAATTGAGCACGACGGCTCAAACCGCACAGTGAGTACGACAACTCACAAACCAAAGCTCGACGGCTCACAATACAAAAGCTAGATCAAAGACAACAGAAATCAGATCCTCTAGCAATGATCTGATTCAAGATAGATTCGTACACAAAAATTTGTGCAGAACTTCATGCACAAATCTCATAGACGAAATAAGGAAGAACAAACTCAGAAGTGAGAGAAATGGATGTAGAATGAGTGTTCTTCAATGAAGATTTCTTGCAGAAGGTTGAATTGAAGAGGCTTGAAGATGCTCCATGTCAATTGGCGATGCTCTGCTTCAATAGCTTCTGAATCGCCAGAAATTCCTCTTCAATTGTTGTGCTTCTTCTGAATCTGCTCCCTTGCTCGGCACTTCAAAGCCCTATCCAGAGATTGGCCTTCACTCCCTTGTACTTTCGCTTGAAAAGATGGATCACAGCTTCTGGAGATGAGCAAGAATTGGAGAGATCCCTTTTTTCCGCCAAAAAGTTTCTCTGGGAATTGCAAGAGCAGCACCCCCTTAGGGGGGCAAGGATTGGGGGTATTTATAGCCCTATAAGTCCATGTGGACCCTTGGAGTGTGTGGGCACAAAAACCTAGGCAGATTCCCTTGATCCCCAAGCGGCCACGTGTCTAGAGAAATTCACATTCTTGAGCTTTAGTCGAAGTGTGTCGACACACAGGCAGATTGTGTCGACACCATAGGCAACTGCTGCAGAACAGGCTTCTGGGACAGTGAACTAGTGTCGACACACAGGTGGACTGTGTCGACACCACTGGCAGACTGTGTCGACACACAGGCAGACTGTGTCGACACCACTAGCTACTGCTCCAGAACAGGCTTCTGGGACAGTGAACTAGTGTCGACACACAGGAGGACTATGTCGACACCACTATGACAAATTTGTGTAAACCTGAAAATATAAATTGTAAACCATTAATACAAGATATTATCATTAAAATGTGAGATATTAAACATTAAAAACATATTGTTTAAGCATTGTTGTGATATGTAGAAAATGTATAATATGTTCAATTAGTCATCAATTAAATATGTACAAAATGTACAAAATGCCATCATCAAAATCAAATTATGAGTGATGTTCATTGGTCATCATTAAAATACAACTTTAGAAAATTCTAAAACACACTCAACCCAACATTCTCCCCCTTTTTGATGATGACAAAATTTATGTACAATCTCCCAATAGTCTGACTCCTCATCACTGCAATAACCCCCCTTGACCATATTCACCCTTTGAACTTCTTTCTCCCATAAGAAACTTTCTCCCCTTTAAAGAACTTTCTCCTCCTTTTAAGGAACTTTCTCCCCCTTTTTGACATCATTAAAAAGATAGATAAGAGAGAGAAGCAAAGAATGGTAGGAGATCAAGAATTCCAGTTGTGAAAATGAAAGTTCAGGAAGAATCAAAATAAGTAAGGCAAAGTGATATGTACATATGAGAGAAATTATTGTGTTTTTTGTATTGTGCAATAAAGTTTAATCACAAAGACACACTCAACACAAAGTATAGCAAAATATAATGATCTGAATGTAGTTAAAATAATGATGCAAATGTGAAGTAAAGTGACCTATATGAGTGAGCAGAAGTATTTAACAAGGATGTCAGGAGCTTTAATTGTAACACAATGTAGAATAATAGGTCTAAACTCAGTAAACATGAACTTTATTAAAGTCTTAAGCTTTTCTATCCTATCTTTTTTATTTTCTTTCAATTTTAGCTGGGAAAGAATACAAGAATAAATTAGTTAAATCTCACTTTTCAGTGTAAGAGATCACATTGATCAGATGCAAGACCTCCTGATTACTCAGTGGTTTAACTTTCTTTATCTTATACAGAGTTGAAATTTTTTATTTCCACTTTTTGACGCGAAACAAATTACGTTTTAGGTGAAATGGCCCAGTTACTCAGTGGTTCAAGAATTTGCATTGCTCTATTTGTATCTTTCCAGACTGTTGATCATTTTCTTTTGATGTTTTGTAGGAATATGTTTGCTTTGACCAGAAAAGTCATGACTATGAATTTAGAAAAATTATTCTTAACATGTGGTAAAAATGAAGCTTAAACATACATATGCTAAATAGTAAAGCCACTCATATGCCTACAAGTGTTTTGCAAGTCATTTTAAAAACATTCAGTATTAAGATTGCTTAACCTTGAAATGATAATGAATCTTTGAAATTAAACTAAATGCACAATGAGTTTAGTTTCAATGTCTTAATTCTCTCATAAGAAAATAGCACAATGACTCAAACATTCTGATGAGTTTGGGGTTCATGATAGACAAGTAAGGTCAAGGAATGAAACAATGACTCCCCCTTTCATGTATCTCCCTCTCACAAGGTGAACATGAGGATTATTGAAGAAATAGGAATGGAATGAAGTGAAAATAGAATGAACAAGAATGTTTTATTGAAAGACAAAGACTCCCCCTCAACAATTGCATACAAGACTCTTGATACTTGGCGGAGACATGTACTCACGCATAGTGAAAGTGTCCAGACAAGCCTGACTTGTCTTTCTTCAAATCACCATTTGATATACCAAGAATGCCAATGCCATGTGAGAGTGAGGAATTTATTTGTAAGAACATGAAGACTTTTATTTGTAAAAAGAGATAGAAGATATCAAGTATGTGGAAATTTTCACAAATCAAGCTCTCTTCTTAAAGATGAGAATTTGTTTTCTGGAAGAGGCTTAGTGAAAATATCTGCAATTTGTTTTTCAATTTCAATGAAGTGAAGTTCAAAAGATTTTTAGCGACCTCATCCCTTAGAAAATGGTGCCTTATTTCAATATGCTTTGTTCGTGAATGTTGAATTGGGTGTTTAGACAAATTAATAGCACTTGTGTTATCACACAAAATAGGAATACAATCCAATTTGTGATTATAGTCTAGGAGCTTATGTTTCACCCAAAGAACTTGAGTTCCACAACAACCAGCCGCAACATATTCAGCCTCTGCAGTGGATAGAGCTACTGAATGTTGCTTTTTGGAAGCCCAAGAAATTAAGCATCCACCTAGATATAAACACAAGCCACTAGCACTTTTTCTATCAAGCTTACAACCAGCATAATCAGCGTCACAGTAAGTAATTAAATCTAACTTGCAACCAACAGGATACTAAATTCTAAGTTCCAATGTTCCAACAAGATATTTAAAAATTCTTTTGACAGCTAACATGTGACTTTATTTAGGATTAGCTTGAAATCTACATACATACACACATATACTGAATATCTGGTCTAGAGGTTGTGAGGTAAAGTAGAGAACCAATCATACCTCTGTAGGTCTTTGGATCTACTGACTTACCAAATGAGTCTTTCTCTAGTCTTACATTTATTGCCATTGGTGTGCTTGAATGCTTGAGGTGCTGAAAGTCAAACCTTTTCAAAAGTTCTTTCACATATTTTGTTTGACTTATAAAAATCCCTTCACTGGTTTGATGTACCTGCAATCCCAAAAAGAATTGTAAGTTTCCCATCAAACTCATTTCAAATTCATTTTTCATGTGATCAGCAAATTCAGTACACAGTTCTTTATTTGTAGACCCAAAAATTATGTCATCAACATAGATTTGGACAGCAATGATTTGATTATTGACAATTCTTGTAAACAATGGTTGATCTACATTACCTCTTATGTAACCTTTATTCAACAAAAATGAGCTCAAACGGTCATACCAAGCTCTTGGAGCTTGCTTAAGACCATAAAGAGCCTTATTGAGTTTGAAAATATGATCAGGATATTTTTTATTTTCAAATCGGGGAGGTTGTTCTACAAAAACATTTTCTTTAATGTATCCATTCAAGAAAGCACTTTTCACATCCATTTGATAAACTTTAAATTTCAGGGATGATGCAAAAACAAGAAATATTCTGACAGCTTCTAGTCTAGCTACAGGGGCATATAATTCTTCAAAATCAATTCCAAACTCCTGATTGTACCCCTTGGCAACTAGTCTAGCTTTATTCCTAACAACCTATCCATTTTCATTCAATTTATTTCTGAACACCCATCTAGTACCAATAACATATTGGTCACTAGGTCTAGGTACTAATTCCCACACTTGATTTCTGTCAAATTGATGAAGTTCATCATGCATTGCATTGATCCAATCCTCACTAGTTAGGGCTTCATCAATTGACTTGGGTTCAATTTGGGAAATTAGTGCTAGTAGGTCTTCATTTATTGCATTCAGAAAAGATGATCTAGTTCTAACTCTATCATGCACATTACCAACTACATTCTCAATTGGATGATCTCTTAAAAATCTGTTTTCAGGAATTACCTCTTGGGATGCATTCAGTTCTGGAACAATATTACCTGAACCACTTGTGGTAGGTGATTGATTGTCCAGATTTTCAAATGGATCTTCATCCTCTTCAATAGTTGGTGAAGATTTGACAACGAAGTCATCCTCTTCATTAATTTGAGGAACCCTGCAAGATGTAGAGTCATCAGTTTGATATGAGTTTTCATCAAAAACTACATGTGGAGATTCCTCCATAGTTTTATTCTTGAGAATGTAAATTCTAAAAGCTCTAGAAATTTCTGAATAACTAAGAAAAATGGCTTCAAAACTTTTCGCATCAAATTTATCAAGATTTGCTTTGTTGTTGTTATGTACAAAACACTTGCAACCAAAGATTTTAAAATAAGACAGAGTTGGCTTTTTGTTTTTCAAAGTTCATAGGGGGTTTTTCTGATTTTTTGTCTGACCAATGCTCTGTTCAAGATGTGATTTGCTGTGTTCATAGCTTCAGTCCAGATGGATTTGGGCAATTTACTTTCCAAGAGCATAGATCTAGCCATTTCCACCAGAGTTCTATTCTTCCTTTCCACAACTCAATTTTGTTCTGGAGTTCTTGGAGAAGAGAATCTATGAAAAATGTTCAGTTCAGCACATAAATCAGAAAAAGCTTTGTTCTCAAATTCTCCCCCATGATCAGTCAAAATGGATTTGATTTTATATGAAAAACCCATTAAGGCAGTGGTACAGAAATTCTTGAATTCTAAACAAGCATCACTTTTGTGAGATAGAAAGATGACCCAAGTGTATCTAGTAAAATCATCAATGATGACAAATCCATATCTTTTACCACTAAGACTAAGAATTCTTGTTGGCCTAAAAAGGTCCATATGAAGTAATTCTAGTGGCTTAGAAGTGAGTACATCATTGAAAATTTTAAAAGATTTTCTGGTTTGTTTTCTTTGAGCACATAACCCACAGAGTTGATCTTCAACATTTGGAAAAGATTCAGGAAGTCCTTTAACCAGATTTAACCTTTAAGAGTTTATTTATTGTGTTGAAACTTGTATGACCAAGTCTTTTGTGTCATGTCCATGCAATTTCATTTTTATTTGCCACCAAACAAATGTTTTCAGCAAAATTTTTATCAAGATTGATCATGTAGACATTATTTTCTCTTTTACCAAAGAAATTTATTTTTTCAGTTGAAGAATCAATTATTTTTCAAAAATCAGATTCAAAAACAACCTTGTGACCTTTGTCACACAATTGTCTTATACTCAAAAGATTATAATCCAAACCATCAACTAACAAAACATTTTCAATTGAGTTTAAGGAGGATTTACCAACCTTTCCAGATCCAATGATTTTCCCTTTATTTTTACCTCCAAAAGTAACAGATCCTCCTTCCTTTTCAATTAGAAATGAAAACTTTGTTCTGTCTCCAGTCATGTGTTGTGAACACCCACTGTCAAGGAACCACACATTGGAGTTGGGTGCACGACTTTCCTGCATAAATCAGATCAGAAAAGAAAAGATTTTGGTACCCAAACATTGTTGGGACCATCAGTTTGTTTGAACAAAAATAATAAGTCTTTTCTGATCCATATTTGAGTTGTTTTTTGTTTTTGTTTTGTTTCAGAAATGATTTCCTTTTTGGGCATTTTAACATTCTGATTCGGAATGAAAACGCCAGTATTTTTCCTTTCATGAGCAGGGAAATTATGCATTTTGGCATGATTGTTCATGTATGGAAATCCAAACCAAGAATTCTGTTGATATCTTGGAACCTTTGGATAAAAAGATTGTGAATGGTACCAATAAGGATTATGATACCATTGATTCCAAGAATTGATCCAATTAGATTGACATGATGTCCTAGATCTCCAATAACCATCATGAAAGTTTGTTTTTGTATTTTTACAATTTTTTAGATTTTTATTTGAATTTCTGTTCAACTGGATGTTGTTTTTCAGAATTGGACAGGTCGACCTGTGTTGGACTGGTGTCGACTCAGCAGCCACAGTTTTCAACTTGTGGTTGACAGGTGTCAACCTAGCAGCAATGTGTGTCGACCTGTTTTGTTTCTTTTGGTTAGAAACATTATTTTTGTTCTGATTTTTTGGTATTTCAGATGTGTTCTTTGACACTTGTTTATTTTTTTTTCTGCACTAGTGCTTTTGATAAATTTTATCAAAGGAATTTTTGAAGGTTTTTCTTTCTTTTCACCAGATTTATTTTTCAAAGATTTTTCTGTGATGAATCCTAGTCCATGTTTTGTAGCATTCATTTTTAGTCCTAACAATGCATCAAGGTTTTCCTTTCCATTTGTGAAATTTTTTATCACTTGTTCCTTTTCATCCAACAACTTCTTGAGTTTCTGAACTTCATCAATGACTTGTTACTTTTCTTTTTGTTGCAATTCTATTCTTTCAGAAAGTTTTTCAAAATTATTGTTAGCCTTTTGAGATGCAATTTTAAATTCATCAATGTCATTCAAAAGATCTTCCTTTTCTTCATTGAGTTCAGTTATTTCATTTTCAAGTTCAGACATTCTTCTATTTAAGGAAGTATCATGCATGACATTTTCAATTTTCTTTTTCAGATATTTGTTTTCTTTTCTTATTTCAGAATATTTTTCAATCAACTCAGCATATGCATCTTGTCAATCTTCAATGGAATATTGTTCAAAAGAAGAACTTACCTTTCCATCATTGTTGTTTGCCATAAAGCATAACTCCTCATTCACAGAACTTGAGGAGTTCTCTTCTTCATCTTCACTTTGGTCTTCATCCGACCAAGTTGCTATCATGACTTTTGGCTTCTTCAATTTGTTGTTCTTCTTGTATTTGTCCTTTTTTATCTCAAGGCACTCACCCTTCATGTGTCCTATCTTGTTGCACCTATAGCAAACAATATCTTCATCAGTTTTTTTATTTCTGCTAGCATTAAATTTGAAGAAGAAGCATTCCTTTTACTAGAAGAATATTTTTTCTTTCCATTGAATTTTCCTCTTCTTGATTTTAAAAATTTTCTGAATTGCCTAGTCATAAGGGAAAGTTCATCCTCATTAGACTCAGACTCTTCAGAACTTGATTTTTCTTGACTTTTCTCTTTGTTGCTTGATGAAGCTTTAAGTGCTACTGGTTTAGCTTTAAGCATATGTTTGTCACTTCTTTTTAGATTTATTTCAGAAGTCATTAAAGATCCTATGAGTTCATCCAAAGAAATTTTGGATAAATCCTTAGAATCTTCAATCACTGTAGCCTTTGTGTGCCAAACAGATGATAGAGAGCGCAAGATTTTTCTTACCAGATCAGCATCAGTGTATTCCTTACCTAGTGCCTTCAGTCCATTGACAATTATCATAAACCTAACAAACATTTCAGAAATTGATTCGTTAGATTTCATCATAAACAATTCATAATCAGAAACAAGTATGTTTGCTTTGGTTTCCCTAACTTGAGATGTTCCTTCATACATTAATTCAAGTTTATCCCACATTTCTTTAGTAGATTTACACATGGATATTCTTGAATATTCTTTAGGATGGACAGCACATTGAAGCATATTCATGGCACTGTAATTAAGAGTAGCTTTCCTAATTTACTCTCTAGTCCAATTCTCCTCATCTCCCTGATTTTCATAAGGACCCACTTCAACTACCTTCCAGATTTCATAGTTTTGAGCCCTAAGAAAAACTTGCATGCGATTTTTCCAATAAGAGTAATCATACCCATTGAAAAATGGTGGCCTATTAATGGAATGACCTTCAGCAACAAAACCTCGAGAATCCATTAAGTAGGAAGCAAAGCAGTAACAAAACAATCAACCAATTCAAGCAAGTGTCACACAAAGATCAGACAAAACACTCAAATCAGATCAAAACAATTGTAAACTTGCTCTGATACCAATTGTAGGATCGAATAGGTGGATGAATCAGATCTAGAAGGGGGGTTTGAATAGATCTAATCACCAATTAATGCGGAAGCTTAAGCAATTCTAAATTACTTCGAATCAGAGATCAATTCAAACAAATAATTTACTGATCTGAAGTGTGGGTGTGTGTAGATGATGTGTGAAGCAATTAAACATTTGGTGTGAAAGCGAAATCCTATGCAAGCATCTAGCGCAAACAAGCAGATCAAACCATTGCACAAATGATATTTTAGGTGGTTTGGAAATCACATCAGTGATTCCTACATCCACCCCTCACACAGTGAGGCTCCGCTACTCAAAAGATAAAAACTCACACAGGAGCACGACGACTCCAAACACCCTTGAGCACGATGGCTCAACACACAACCTTGAGTTCAACGACTCACAAATTGAGCACGGCGGCTCAAACAACAACCGGAGCATGACGACTCCAAATTGAGCACAACGGCTCAAACCACACAGTGAGTATGACGACTCATAAACCAGAGCTCGACGGCTCACAATACAAAAGCTAGATCAAAGATAATAGAAATCAAATCCTCTAGCAATGATCTGATTCAAGATAGATTCATACACAGAAATTTATGCAGAACTTCATGCACAAATCTCATAGACGAAATAAGGAAGAACAAACTCAGAAGTGAGAGAAATGAATGTAGAATGAGTGTTCTTCAATGAAGATTTCTTGCAGAAGGTTGAATTGAAGAGGCTTGAAGATGCTCCCTGTCAATTGGCGATCCTCTGCTTCAATAGCTTCTGAATCGCCAGAAATTCCTCTTCAATTGTTGTGCTTCTGCTGGATCTGCTCCCTTGCTCGGCACTTCAAAGCCCTCTCCAGAGATTGGCCTTCACTCCCTTGTACTTTCTCTTGAAAAGATGGATCACAGCTTCTGGAGATGAGCAAGAACTGGAGAGATCCCTTTTTGCTGCCAAAAAGTTTCTCTGGGAATTGCAAGAGCAGGACCCCCTTAGGGGGGCAAGGATTGGGGGTATTTATAGCCCTATAAGTCCATATGGACCCTTGGAGTGCGTGGGCACAAAAACCTAGGTAGATTCCCTTGATCCCCAAGCGGCCACGTGTCTAGAGAAATTCACGTTTTTGAGATTTAGTCGAAGTGTGTCGACACACAAGCAGACTATGTCGACACCACAGGCAACTGCTGCAGAATAGGCTTCTGGGACAGTGAACTAGTGTCGACACACAGGTGGACTATGTCGACACCACTGGCAAACTGTGTCAACACATAGGCAGACTGTGTCGACACCACTGGCTACTGCTTCAGAATAGGCTTCTGGGACAGTGAACTAGTGTCGACACACAGGTGGACTGTGTCGACACCACTGTGATAAATTTGTGTAAACCTGAAAATATAAATTGTAAACCATTAATACAAGATATTATCATTAAAATGTGAGATATTAAACATCAAAAATATGTTGTTTAAGCATTGTTGTGATATGTAGAAAATGTATAACATGTTCAATTAGTCATCATTTTAATATGTACAAAATGTCATCATCAAAATCAAATTATGAGTGATGTTCATTGGTCATCATTAAAATACAACTTTAGAAAATTCCAAAACACACTCAACCTAACAAATATGTAGCGGCTAGTTGTTGTGGCACTCAAGTCCTTTGGGTGAAACACCAGCTCCCAGACTATAATCATAAATTGAATTGTATTCCTATTTTATGTGATAACACTAGTACTATTAATTTGTCTAAAAACCCAATTCAGCATTCACGAACAAAGTATATTGAAATAAGGCACCATTTTCTAAGGGATGAGGTTGCTAAGAAGTCTGTTGAACTTCACTTCATTGAAACTGAAAAATAGATTGTTGATATTTTTACTAAGCCTCTTCCAGAAAACAGATTTTCATCATTAAGGAGAGAGCTTGGTTTATGCAGACTTCCACATCATTAATCTTTCATCTTCTGTTTGCAAATAAAATCTTTGAGTCTTTCAAATAAAAGCTTTCTTGCTTTCGCAAATAAATTCCCACTTCTCACATTGCATTAGCATTCTTGGTATATCAAATGGTGATTTGAAGAAAAGTAAGTCAGGCTTGTCTGGACACTTTCACTATGCATGAGTATATGTCTCCGCCAAGTATCAAGAGCTTTTACATGCAATTGTTGAGGGGGAGCCTTGCTTTTCAATAAAACATTCCTATTGATATCAGAATTCATGTTCATCTTGTTAGAGGAAGATTCATAACAGGTAGAATTATTTAGTATTAGAATTTTTTTGCTATTTGTCAATTCTTCACTTTCTTGACATCAAAATTCGTGCGCCCCAAAATCATCAGAATTTTTAAGTCTCAGTGATATTTTTATATGAGAGACTTAATACATTTAAAATAAACTCATTGTACATTTAGTTCAATTTTAAAGATTCATTTTCATATCAAGGTTATGCCATCTTAATACTAAATGTCTTTAAAATGATTTGCAAAACACATGTAGGCACATGAGTGGCATTATTGTTTAACATATGCAAGTTTAAGCTTCATCTTTACCACATGGTTAGAATTATTTCTCTACATTTGTTTCCATGACTTTTCTGGTCAAAGCAAACAAAATCCTACAGAACATTAAAAGAAAATGAACAATAGTCTGGAAAGATACAAACAGAGCAATGCAAATTCTTGAACCACTGAGTAACCGGTCCATTTAACCTAAAAAGTGATTTGTTTCGCGTCAAAAAGTGGCAAACAAAATTGTCAACTCTATATAAGATAATGAAAGTTAAACCACTGAGTAATCAGTTGATCTTGCATTTGGCAAATGTGATCTTTTGTACTGAAAAGTGAGATTTAACTAATTTACTGTTGTATTCTTTCCCGGTTAAAATTGAAAGAATATGCTAACTATCAGGATAGAAAAGCTTAAGAATTGGATAAAGTTCATGTATACTAAGTTTAGACCTATTATTCTACATTGTGTTACATTTAAAGCTTCTCACTTCTGTGTTAAAAAATTTTGTTCACTCATATAGGTCACTTTAAATTCACATTTACACCATTATTTTAACTACATTCATATCATTATATTTTGCTATACTTTGTGTTGAGTGTGTCCTTGTGATTAAACTTTCATGCACAATCATAAACAACAATAATCTCTCTCATATGTCAATATCACTTTGTCTCATTTATTTAGATCATTTCTGAACATTCCTTTTTCATAACTTCAGTTCCTGAATTCCTACCTTCTTAGTTTTCATGTCTATCCTTTTGATGTTGTCAGAACGGGGGAGAAATTCTATAGAAGGGGAAATACAATTGGTTAAAGAGGGAGAAATAAAATTGATTGGTACTTTGGTATGAGAAATGGGAGAAACTACAGTCAGGGGGAGTATGAAGAGACCAATGTAGACACCCGATTCTAACTAATGAGTTGAACCATATTCTTGTTATCTTAGTGAGCCCCTAGTTGGTCACTCACCTTGAGCCCATCATTAGCCTTGTTTTGAGCCCATTAACAACTCAAATTGCCTTGAAATCCCGCCTGTTATAACTTTAAGAAAGTCTTTAGGCCTAAATAACCATTATCCTTTCACATGATTGGCTGATAATTCGCAGATAAATGAATTCCTTGAAGCGTCGTATCGTAGCACCGCGTCTCAGTGTCGCGTCGCTACGGGCCGTCGCGACAGCCCATGCACATCCATGCACGTGGGCATACTGTCGCGACGCCCCGCCCCATCGCGTCTCCATGTCGCGGCCCTACAATGCGCCGCGACAGCAGCTGCGCATGTTGGCCTCCACAACCAACTCCTATTTATCCTCCCATGGGTTTATCTTTATCCCCAGGAAATATCTCAACCCCTTGGGTGCGATTTTGATTGACATTTATCTCCCATTTTACTTATTATCCATTTTTATGAGATATTCTCACTCAAAAAATCTATAAAAGCAAGGCCCTCTCCTCATGGACGGGAGAGCTCCGATTTTCACCCCGAAGGGCTGCCGAATTCTCCACTGAGTTATACTTAGCCTCGTAGCCCTCCCATTTCCACTCCTTTGCTCACATTCCATTCCACAAAACTTGCTCATTTCATCATCCATGGAGCATGGAGCGTAAGGACGGAGACTCCAACCCCTTCCAGAAGCCATTGCACGACATTTGGGACTGCATCCACACCAGGAGTCGCCGTCATGGGGCTCATTCTCCTCTGCTTCCCATTCCCTCTATTTCCTCATGCATTTTATGTTATTTCTAGATAGGTTGCATACCACTTTCCCTCCCACGTTTTCACACACCCTAGGGGTTTTAAAAAACCACCCCCAGGTTCGTTCCCACCATGCTCTTTCCCTTCTTTTCACTTTTGAATGGATACTACTCTTAACTCATTCTAATAGGGTTTTTGTTGTTTCTTCTTTATTTTGGCAGGCACCCAAACTATCTTCCATGAGGAGCTCTCATCCTCCAGCCGGATGGAGGACGGGAAGAAAGTCCAACCATCAATCTCCCGCACAACAGATAATGTGACGGCGGAGGGTGACGCGACAAGGAGATGCGTCCAGATAAAGCGACACGTTACCAGCACCATCGCGGCAGGTGCGACTGCCGGATACCAGATCCACCTCCATTCTCTCTCCCTTTCCTAGAATAGTTAGCGAAGACATTTTCTACTCATTAGGCAACTTTCTAGGTGGCGATCACATCCTATTTTCCATGCCATTAGATTTAATACGTGTTTGCGTGTTGAGTGGGGGCACAATCCCCGTGATTACACCTTTTGGCGATCACGGTGGGACCTTCAGTGCTACCCTCGTGGATTGAGTTTGTCGACTTGCCATGTTTCCTTCCTTGTTTCTCTTTTAGAGCCATGTTAGTCTTTTGTTCCATTGTTTCCTGCATTCGTTGTCCCTCGGTTCGTGTCACGGCGTATCGCCTAGGATGCGATAGCAGGTCAGTGTTTTCTCCTCTTATCTGCCTTATCCTGCTTCTGTGTGTTCATGTATGCCTATTCCATGCTTCTCTCCCATGTATGTTCGTGTTTTTGGATGCTAGAATCCTGCTAGGGTTCGGATTTTCCCTTTTATTTTCATTGTAAGTTTTTGGAAACGGTCGCGACGTAGGGCAAGGACGCGACCAGGTCGCATCATGGGGGAGCGTCGCGTCAACAGGTACACTTTGTATGTTAATGTTTTCATCCCTGAATCAATTTTTGGGTGCTTCCTGATCCATGTTGTATTAATTTAGTGATTTTGTGCATTTATCATCTATTAGGGTAGTCTGTTTGAGTATGTGTTTGTGACTTACTTTGTTCTCAGGCTTCTGTTATTATCGCGGTAGGCCGCCCTATCGCGATAGGGTCGCAGTGTACACTGCCGCCGCGACTCTGCCCGAGAGCTTGTTTGTCACCCTGCTTGGTCATCATTTGTTACTCTTGCATACATTTTGGGCATTTAGGCCCTTGCAAACACTATTCATCCTATTGTTTAGGTTCCCCCTTGGTTGAGTGAGCCCTCTCACCTATGAGCACTCGTAGGCTGACTCGGGCCCACCTTCTGAGGACCTCCGTAAGTCCTCAACCATGTACCTGTCGCACCATTAGTCCGAGCCACCCCTCGCATGTGAGTGTGTACCACCCTTAGATACACTGGAGGACTCGAGTCGATTCCTATTAGGGTCCACTTGGCTGAGTGATATCCCCTTAATCAATTCATTTAAAGGTCAAGTGCAAACCTTAAGAAATTTGCGCATTAATCATGACAACTTGGGTGCTTCAGTTCATCCCTCCTCTTCTCAGTCTTTCTTGTTGTGTTAAAGTCTAGGTGTTGTCTATATCACCCCCTATTTGTTTAGGGGTGCATGTGTCACTGTTTGGGGAGACCGAGTTAGTCCCCTCCAATTCTTGTATTCTATCATAATCCCTTGTTCGACATGGACCAATTCTGGGTCCTTGCCGACGATGTCCTGCCCATCGGGTTCCTCGAGGATGTGGCCCAACCCTCTACGGCCATACTCCCGAAGCATATCCAACCTCCCCTCGTCATCGGGAGTCAATCTCGTCCTCCTTCTCCTCCAGGGGGAGATGACCCCCATTCGCAATTCAGTCAGCTTCTCCCGCATCTCACTCTGGACCAAGTCCGCGAATTTCTAGCCGCTGCCAAGGGGAAGCGACCTCTATCCCCCTCGGGTCATAATTCAGTCCGACCGACGGATTCCTCCGCTCATGTTGCCTCAGCACCCCATCGTCCTTCCTCAGGGGCAGATCCTACACCCCTCTGCCCTCGGGCCATCCATTTCTCAGAACCGAGCTACCTTCCAGCGCGAGAGGTCTAGCCTCGATCCCCTCCAACCTCAGCATATTATACCGCCGAGCCTGCTTCCCTTGTCCGTGAGAGGTCCCATAATTTTGAGCAACCTCGCTCCCTTGTCTCTACTCACCATGTCCAAACCCCCTCTAACTTCTTTGCAGAGTGGGCAATTATGAAAAAGGAGCTTCACAACCTCAGGAGGCAAATTGACCCTCGGAAGGTAGCCGACATTGCTCTCCCGCCATTCCAATACCTCCGGGTACCACCCCAGTCAGAGCTCCCTGTTTATCGGCGGTACTCTGGGGTAGGGGACCCTTATGTTCATTTGAAGGATTTTGTTTATGAGTCAGCACCGCACTGCATACTTGTTCAGAAAATCCTTAGATGGTCCAGCCCTGGAATGGTTTTATTCCTTACCACCTAAAGAAGCCGAGGATTTCCAAATCGTCCAAGAGAGGTTTTTACAGCAGTTCCAAGATCGGGTTGGACCCGAATACTCCTTTGTGGATCTAGTAGCTGAAAAGATGAAGTCTGGGGAGGAGTTCTTAACCTATGCCGACCGGTGGCGCTCATTGGCTGCCAAGGTCCGTTGCCCCATGCCGGAGGAGGAGAAAGTCAAGCTATTAATCTCCAATGCTACCCCAACCTACCGAGCCATCTTAGCCATGAATGACATTACTACTATGCACCAATTATATAGCCGAGCTCGTTTCATTCAAACCCAACTTAAGGACTTGCCTATACATTCTATGTTTGAGACCCCTAAATCTCGTTACACCAAGAAGCCTCAAGGCCCAGTCACCGAGGGGATCCAAACCAATGAGCAAGTAGGTGTAGTAAGTAATCCCCAAGGCCCGGTGGGTACGTCCCCATACCCTCAGCAACCTCAGCAGCCATGGAGTAACAACAGACAACAACCTCCCCAAAATAAGAACCCTCCACAAGACCAGCGCCAGTACTCTCAGGTCCCTCCACCTCAGAATGGCTATGCCCCCAGAAAGCCCAACGGACCCAAAAGAGCCCAATATCCTCCTCTGCCCGAGTCTTTGGCCGATGTCTTTGCAGCCCTCATGTCCTTGAATGCCCTTAGACTCCCTCCTAAGAAGGCAAATTGGAATATGGCGGCAGACCAAACGAAGTATTGTGTTTACCATCGCCATCCAGGCCACAATGTGTCGGATTGCTTCCAATTCCGGGACATTATATATGATCTTCATGAGCAGAATCAGATTGACTAGGCAGAAATGAAGAGGCTAATCCAGACCAACAGGGTCAGAAGCAACAACAACAATAGCAAAGGCGACAGCAGCCACAACAACAACAATAGCAGCAGTTCCAACCCTTCCAACAACAGTACCAGCAACAGCAACCACAACAGCAGCCGCAGCAGCCGGCCATTGACCTTGGCATAATCCACAACCCCATGCCTCAACACCCGCCTGCTCCAAACCCCCAACCTGCTCCACCACCTCCTCCACCCGCGCATGTTAACCCAGTCATCCACCACCCACCACCAGAAGCTCAATGGGCCTTCGACGATGAACACGAAGTGGGCCAGCTTTTGGTTATCTCCCATATCACACCCCCTGCCACCACGCCTACATCCACTGGGCCTCCCTCCTTCACACCCACTATTGTCGCCATCACCTCGCCATCTTACAACTCCCCCATCATATCACCCATCATCCCTTCACCCAGAAACATCCCTCTATCCCCTACGCCAACACCATAACTAGCCAACCCCTCCATCCTTGACACCTCACCCTCTCCACTCCACCATAACCTCGCCTTGCGGAGCGGGCGAATGTTCCATCGGATGTACCCAAATGCATCCGTATCTATGCCAGGTCAACCGGCACAACAATCCAGCACCCAATAGTAGCAGGACATGGAAGAGATTGATTCGGTCCCGGGGACCCAATATGACATCCTGAAACATTTGGATCAAACCCCTGCCAAGATCTCCATCCTTAAGCTAATCAAAAGGTCACAAACTCATCAAGATGCCCTAAGGGCCTTCCTGCAAAGGGTCATGGTCAGTGAAGACATGAACCCCGACAATCTGCCTTCTGTGCTTTCAATTGTGAATAGGGGACCCACAATTACTTTCTCTGATGGTGAGTTAGCTGCCCCTGAGGCCAGAAAGATGCCCTTATGTGTGACACTCACAATAAATAAAGTGGCCATTGACGCAGCACTAGAGGATATAGGAGCCTCCATCAATGTATGTCACTGAGCACCCTAAGAGCCTGCAATATCTCAGAGCGCCAATTGCAGCCTACCCCCACCACCATAGCTGCCTACGACAATTCCCGGGGTGCCTGCCATGGAGTTATCACTTTGCAAGCAGAATTGGGGCCACTTGTCATGTCAGTTGAGTTTTATGTTTTGAGTATCGATCGCACTTACAAGGCCATCTTAGGGCGCCCGTGGATTGATTCATTAGGGGCAGTGCCTTCCACGGCACATCAGTGTTTGAAATTCCCCTTCCAAGGGCGGATAGTCAAAGTTAAAAGCGTAGCAACGACCCATACAGTGGAAGCTGTCGAGAGAGTATTGCCATCGGTCTGGCCCTCCAATAAGCCCGTCATTTCAGTGCTCGATGTAAACTATCCCTGGGCTTATACATTCTCTTCTAACTGCCCAATCGGGTCCCCATCTGTGGTAGCTGTCAAAGATGTGACCACAAATACAAAAGGTTGGGATATCATGTTCAGGCTCGGCTATCAAACAGGAAAAGGTTTGGATGCTCATCTCCAAGGGAGGACCAAAACAGTGGCTAGCACAAAGAAATTTACAAAACATGGTCTAGGATACTCAGAATGGGCTACATTCTCATCCTCTTCACAGTTAGACCATGGCCCACTCACCTGGACATTGTATGACCATTTTGTCAGAGGGCCTGTGCAGCCTGGGTACAACACCACAGTGGAAGAGGCACCAAGGTCGGCATACCAAGCCTTAGAAGCTCAGCGACCCAACAAGAAGAAGAGCGCCGAGACAGATATAGAAGCACCAGATATTGAAGATTGGATTTCAGCAGTCAGTCTGTTGTTCGAGGAACCAGAAGCCGAGACGGAAGAACCAGAGTTGGAAGATCTTATCTCTGCAGTCAACCGCTTGTTTAGCAAGGAAGATGTATCGCAGTCTCAGGCAACAGCCCCATCAGCATCAGCAGCCACCACCAAGCGACAGTTGCTTAGATTTGGTGAGGAGATTGAGATCATAAGTCTAGCCAATTTAACAAAGGAGCTCTGGCCAGGGTTTTCCCAGCCTCCCAGTCATGTCGTTTCATCCATCCTTGTCCATAATTTTGATTTTATTCCCTTATCTTTGCCCCTCATTCTCCAAATCTCCCCCGACTCCGTTGAAGCGTTAGTCCACCCTTCACCCCTCTTCACCATCTTCCTTAATGGCTCGGTTCTGTCCTTTTCCTGAAGCCCTTCTGATGTAATGTAGTTCTTTTCCTTAAACAAAAAAATCAAAAAAATAAAAAAAGAAAAGAAAAAAATCAGAAAAAAAATCAAAATCAAAAAAATCAAAAAAAATAAAAAAGAAAAAAATGTGTGAGTGTTTTCTTCCTTAATGTCCCCATGCGTCTTTTCCTCCTTTCTTCGGACGACTATCCCCGCCTTCTCCTTTCCCCTTTCTTCGAACGGCGATCCCCGTCTTCTTCCTTCCCCTTTCATCGGATGGCGATCCCCGTCTTCCTTCTCTTTTCTGACTCATCTTTCCCATTTTCTGCCCTCTGATGTCCGGCTCTCACTCCCTCGACGGCGATCCCCATCACCCTCACGCTTCCCCTCTGCTTTGACGGCGGTCCCCATCATCCTCACACTCCTTCCTCTTGCGGACGGCGATCCTCGTCACTCCCCTTTTCTCCTGGGCGGCAATCCCCGTCCTTCTCCTCCTTCTGCTCAAGCTGTGCTTTCGCCTGTTGACCGACATGGTCATCCTGGGCGATCTGGGTGAGGGGCCTTCTGTTCCCCTGCACCCCAACTCTGCTGCCGGCACCCTGAGCTCGGGTGGCCCGCCTCCTCCTCCAGTCCCATCGGAGGACCTTTGCGGCCCTGCCGCACCCTTTCCTTTCCTTTCCAATAAATCTCCGGATACTCCTTCGGAGCCTTCTGTAAATATCAAGCCTAGTTTAGATTCAGGGGTAGAATCTAGCAAGTCCCCATCCCAGTCTAGGAAGAAGAAGGGTAGTGGCATACCCCATAGGTATCTATTAGACTTGGTGCAAAGGTGTGGCACTCTTCTAGCTGTCAAAGAGTTCGTCCAAGAAGTAGTAGTTCTGAACATAAAGGATATGCACAAAGAGGAAGGGCTAGACGATGGATTCGGAGTGTATGAGATATTAGCTGAAGATGACCCATTGGATGAAAATGATTGTGAGATAGAGGATGCTACCGAGATGTATGCAAGTGGTATAAGGAGATTTGATGAGCCTACCTCGGCAGTAGATGAACCCACCAAAGAGGTAAATGTGGGAACAGAAGAGGACCCAAGGCTTTTGACCATAGCTTCCAGTCTCCCTCCTGAAGAAGAAGAAGCACTCATAGAGATGTTAAGGGAGTTTAAGGATTCCTTTGCCTGGTCCTATGATGACATGCCCGGCATTGACCCCGAATTGGTAGAACATAGGTTAATTTTAAAGCCAGGGGCAGTTGCCGTTAAGCAAAAGCTAAGGAGGTTCCTCCCCCACATTGCTTTGAAGATGAAAGAGGAAATTGATAAACTACACAAAGCCAAGTTCATCCGTGTAGTCCTCTATCCATTGTGGGTGGCGAACATAGTCCCGGTGATGAAGAAGGACGGAAGGGTGCACATTTGCATAGACTTCCAGGACTTGAATAGAGCATGTCCTAAAGATGATTTCCCGTTACCTCATTTGGATGTCTTGATTGATAACACTGCAGGGTTTGAAACTCTATCATTTATGGATGGGTATTCAGGCTATAATCAGATTCATCTAGCCCCGGAGGACCAAGAGAAGACCTCCTTCACCACCCCCTGGGGAACTTATTGCTATGTGGTCATGCCATTTGGATTAAAGAATGTCGGCGCCACCTATCAAAGGGCAATGTTACCTATCTTCCATGACATGATACATATCGATGTTGAGGATTACGTAGATGATATTGTGGTGAAGTCTCAGACCTGAAGAGAACACTCCTCCGTGCTTGCCAGAGTGTTTCGTCACGCACAAGAATATCAGCTGAAGATGAATCCGAAGAAGTGCGTATTTGGGGTTTCTTCAGGCAAATTGCTAGGGTTTATAGTCAGTAAATGGGGGATTCAAATAGACCCGCACAAGGCCAAGGCGATAAATGAAATTCCTCCTCCAAAGAACATATCTGAGCTTCGAGGTTTGATTGGTCGGCTACAGTTCATAAGGAGATTCATATCTCAGCACTCCCAAAGATGTCGTCCCTTCTATGAACTGTTGAAAGGAGGGGCCAAGTTCGAATGGAACGTCAAGTGCCATGAGGCCTTTGATGAGCTCAAGAGTTACCTTATGAATTCACCCGTGCTGCAGGCGCCTGCCCCTAGGAAACCCTTAATCCTATATCTGTCGACCATTGAGGATTCCCTAGGAGCTGTGCTTGCTCAACATGACGAATCTGGCAAAGAAAGGGCAGTCTATTACCTATCTAGGCTCTTTAATCCTTCCGAGCTCAAGCTTACTACAATGGAGAAAACATGTGCAGCGCTAGTTTGGGTGGTGTAGAAATTGAAGCAGTACTTCCTAGCCCATAAAGTGAGTTTGATTTCTAGAATGGACCCTATTAGGAATCTCCTGGAGAAGCCAGTCCTCGCCGACAGATTGGCACACTGGCAAAGTTTCCTCTCTCAATTTGATATCAACTTTATAGTTCAGAAAGCTATAAAAGGGTATGTCATTGCTGAGCACCTTGCTCACCTTCCTCTTCCTCACAGTGACACGGTTCAAGAGGAATTCCCCGATGAAAACTTGTCACTCATCTCTCGCGATCCCTTCTAGTCGCTCCACTTCGATGGAGCTCTCAATTCTAGGGGACGGGGCATAGGTGCTATCTTGCTCACCCCAGAAGGGATCACCATTCCTCTAACCTACCAACTCCAGTTCCATGCCACCAACAATATCTCCGAGTATGAAGCTCTCCTTGCCGGTCTTAAGCTTGCATATCTCTTAGGCGCGCGTCATCTCAAGATCATAGGAGCCTCTCAACTCGTTCTTCGGTAAGTCCTTTCTACTTACCCCATCATGACCCTAAACTCAAGCCCTATCAAGATCTGATCACACTCCTAGCCAAGCAATTCCGTCAACTCATCTACATTCATACTCCTCGCTCTCAGAATATCCTGGTCGATGCCCTGGAATCCTTGGCCTCCTCTCTCTCCTTCCCTCTCAGCCGCAGTACTTAGACAATCACTGTTCAAAGGTTAGAGGCTCCCTCCACTCAAGATCCTTGGTTCATTAATCTTAGGAGCTCTCTAGTTTTGAAGGCAGAGAGAAAAGAAGCAAAGGAGTTAATGCTTGTGGAGCTAGGAGAAATGATGGAAGAAGAAAGGCCGTGGTACCACGAAATTGAGCAATATTGCAAGAATGGTACCTTCCTCGAAGAGGCTGAACCTGAGGATAGGAGAGCCATCCGTAGAGCAGCGTTAAGGTATACCATTGTTGGTGAAGTACTTTACAGACGCGCTCTAAATGGAATGCTCCTCCGGTGTTTGTCGGACAAAGAGGCTTGGAAGGTAGTGGAAGGATCCCATTCCAGTGAATGCGGAGGGCATGTGAATAGCCAAATGTTGGCTAAAAAGATTCTTAGGCAGGGCTACTACTGGCCGACCTTAGAAGAAGATTGTGCCACCTACATTCGTAGGTGCGTCAAATGCCAGATCCATGCCGACAAAATCCATGCTCCCTCCTCCTCTTTACATCCACTATCTTCCCCTTGGCCTTTCTCCATGTGGGCCTTTGATATCATTGGGCCTCTTGGTGATCCTAATGCTCAGATAAAACAAAAATCCTTCATTCTCACTGCTACTGAGTACTTCACCAAGTGGGCCGAAGCTGAAGCGTTTGCGGAAATCAAAGGTTCAACCGTGTGCAGATTTATCATGAGGAACATCATCGCGCAGTTTGGAGTGCCAAGCAGCCTCGTCACCGACAATGGACCCCAGTTCATATCTCAAGAGCTTCAGGATCTATGTAAGAAATTCAACATTTCCTTGCATCATTCGTCTCCATACTATCCGCAGGGCAACGGCCAGGCCAAAGCCATAAATAAAACGCTTTTGAAAATTCTAAAGAAAACTTGTGAGTCTAATAAATTTGTTGATTGGCCAGAGAAATTGGTCGAGGCTCTGTGGGCCTACCGCAACTCCGTCCGCATGCCCACTGGGCAAACTCCGTTCTCACTTACATATGGGATGGAAGCGGTATGTCCACATGAGATCCTCATTCCTTCGCTAAGAGTTCAGCTGGACAAAGAACTTAATCTCGACGAACATCGGGAGGCGTTGCTTACACAGTTAGAACTCTTAGACGAACGACGTTTAGCTGCAGCCGATCATGTACTTTCATATCAAAATAGACTCTCAAGATCCTTTCAAAAGAAAGTAATTGAGCACAAATTCTAAGAAGGAGACATGGTTTTGAAGCGAATTTTCATAAAACTTGGAGGTCCAAGGTCCAAATTGTTAGCAAACTGGGAAGGACCATACGTCGTCAAGGAGGTGTACCCCGGGAACGCATATAGGCTAGTTAATGCTGACGGTGAGGAGCTCTCTCACCCGTGGAATGGGTTGTACCTTAAAAGATTCTACCCCTAATAAACAATTTTGATAACGACACCAATTTGCAAAACGATGTCGTTGGCCATGTATCTCGCTCCCCCTCGTGGTGGTAAATAACCTTTATGTCCAGCCACACACATAACACGGCAACCTAAGGTCAATTCCCCTTTGTGTATGGTGTTTCCGCTTAGCCCTAGTGTAGGGAACCCGAGGTCAGTTCTCTCTTTACTCGGACAAGGTCCAGGGGCAAGGGGGAGGCTAGCCTATAGACAAGCAACGGTATAGATCGTGTCTATGAAGTCTCAAAGAGGGACGGTCAATTCAAAAGAAAGGCAAGAGAAATAATGAAATAACGAAAAGAGAAATGATAAAAAAATAGGGGCATGTCAAAGAGTGGCAGTATAGTTCCCCGCGGGACGCCCTTGAGCCCGGTCGTACACATGCCCCAATTAAAAGAGAGCAATGGCGTTAAAGTCCCTGGACAACAGATGAATTCCATATGTAACATACCCATTGCGAGTCTTACAAGCCAGTAACTCCAACCCTAAGATCAAGTCTTATCTCATCTCTAATCTTCCTGCTCTTCCTAAAAATGACCAAAGAACCCCTACACCTGGTCTGTGTTGAAACATTAATATTCAAGGGGGCAAGAAACCTTAGTAAGCTAAAGATAAATGCACGCTGCATATAGATATTATTTGCCAAACAAGAGATGGAAATGAGGTCCATGGCTAATTAGTCAAAGAGCAAGAGGTGTTGTTATCAGAAAATCTCAAAAATCAAAAAAAAAAATCAGAAAATCTCAAAAAGCCAAAAAAAATCAGAAAATCTCAAAAATCCAAAAAAAAATCTAAAAATCTCAAAAAAAATAGAAATTCTCAAAAAAAAAATCAGAAAATCTCCAAAAAAAATCAGAAATCTCAAATAAAAAAAAAACAGAAAATCTCAAAAATCAAAAAATATCAAAAATAAAAAAAATTGAAAATTCTTTAAAACTCCAAAAGAATGTGTGTACATACCGCTTTCCTTTAGCATGCATTGTTTATTTTCCTTTCCGCCTATTTAATAAGGCTCCGCCCTTTGACAATTACGAAGTCGGATTCATGTTTATTTAAGCGCAAGGGACTGAGCCAAAGAGCAGATCTAACTATTTTGCTAAGTGTGTAGGGATAGGTAATTCTAAGGGATACGCAGCATTGTACTCAGTACTCTCTGTCTCTCTCTCTCTCCCGTGTTTGAAACTCATCTTACACTCATGTCAATTGCAAATCATTCATTCCATAAAGATTGACATAAAATAAAATTTTCGCTAAGAGATGAACAATATGTACAAAAGATAAGGGGGAGGTGGCTCACAATCTCCTCACTGTCCACTGCCACTCTCCTCGGATCCCTCTTGCCTATCTGGTGGTGATAGCATCTCACCACCACCTCTGCCACTCTGGGCACTCGCCTCACCCCGGCAGCGCCTCTCCTTCTCCTCGTTCCTCCGGCGACTAGAGGAACCTGCCAAATACTGACCAACTGAGGCGCCTGTAGCTCTGCTGGTGCTCGCCCCGCTCCCGCTCCTGCTGTGTGAATGGCCTATGGCCGTCACTATCTCCTGAAGGCTCCGTGCTAGAGTCTGCTGCACCTGCAGGTCAGCGCGCAGCCGGGTGAGCTCCTCCTGGTCCACTGGCGACCCCCGCACGCGCAGTTCCGTCAGCTCCCTCGTCGCCTCCGCAACCTGTGCCTCAGCTGACTCCGCCCAGATGCACAGTTGATCCCTCTCTCCCACCACCGAGTCTACCTGCCCCTGTAGCTGGGTAGCTCGGTCGGTGGCGGTCCGCAGTGCTGTCTCCTGCAGGAAAGTATTCATGTCAAAAGCCATAATTAAACATTCTTTTAAATAGAAATCAATGCTATGCTTACCCTCTCGGCCAGCTCAGCATGCGCCTCCTCAGCCCGTCTAACTGTTGCCTCCAGTCAGTCCTCCAGGTCCGATTGGGAGCTCCCTGCTGCCCTCAAGGAAGAAGCACCAGCTGCTGCGGCACTCCTCACCCTCTCCAACTCTCTCTGTTGCACATGAAAACACTTGTCAAATTCTCAAATCAGCATTGAAAAGTGATTAATTACCGAAGTTTGAGTAAGTACTTACCAGCTGCTCTGCCTCCTTCTGTGCCACCTCCCGATCTTGCATCGCCGAGTAGAGTAGGGCCCGGAGCGATGCAATCTCGCCGGCCATGTCCACCTGCAATTCATGTTCTAATCATTAGCTCAATTCCATAAAGTCAAATTCAAAGAGTTTTTGGTTTAGGGGTTTTACCTGGTGTCGGGCGCTCTTGTATACCTTTCCTCCATACTTCAAGGCATATCTTAGAGGTACGCGTCGTCGGTGGTCGCGCTGGACTTGACGGCCTTGCCCCGGCGCTCCCAATTTCGGATCTGTTCCTTTGCCCACTCACGCCAGTCGGTCGTGTCGTGGAGTCCTCGGAAGCTCCGACCGGGTCTGCGGAACCGGTCATGAGTAGGGAACTCCACTGCACTCTGCCAAAGCCTGAGTGAGCGTTGGCACAGGAACAGATGCAGAGGTAGCACGAGGTTGAGTGCATGCACCCACACCGACCTACCAAAGTAGGGGCGGGCTTGCACCAACCAGGGCTATCCCTCATCGCTGTCCCCCAGGTATGGCTGCCACACCACCTGCACGCCAAAGCACAATTAGTCACCAGGCAGTTATATCAAGCATTTAATTCATGAAGAGAAAGGTTAGAGCACTTACATCCAAGTGTGGGTAGCTGTCAATGGCCTCCTGGAGGCGCGCTAGCTGATCGCCTAGGTTGCGGGTGTCCCGGTGAGAATCCCAATAGCATGCAATGGGCACGAGGCCCAGCCATGTGAGGACCCCTCTCCCTAGGGCTGGAAGGTGAAGGTAAGATCAGACCATCAAAATAAGAAGGAGATTAGATCGCAGTTTAAAGCAAAATGCGGTTAAATTCAAGGGTTAGGGAGAAGAAGTGTACCTGGAGAAAGGGGAAGAATCCGCTCGTCGAGGTCTGCCGCTCGGAGGCGCTCAGGTTGTCGAACTGGTGCGCCAGGAACGCTGCTCCCCAGGCGTAGTCCCCCACCTCGGCCAAGTCCTCCAGGAGAGGTAGGAAGCGGCAATGGACTGCGTCGCCCCTCGTGGCAAAGTCTACCAAGAAAGAGGACGAGGAAGCGACGCAAGTCCAAGTCCGCCTCCGCCCCTGGCTCGCTCGCCAGCTCCCTCCTACTCACCCGGACTAGCCTCTGGAAGTGCTCATTTGCTGTCTCCCCTGCCTTCTTCCCCGGCTCGAACAACCCCAGACTCTCCTGTAGCGCTACCCTGGGAACTAGGGAGGACCTACGGTCTACAGGCAGCCCTAGGAGTCGCTCGGTAAGATCATGGTAGCAAGGGTAAGTGAATCCACTCACCGGCCTCCCATACACTCGGAGCCCCGTGATCCAGCTCACATCCTCAAGGCTGGGGATCATGTGTCCCCATGGAAATACGAAGGCGGTCGCCTCCGTATCCCACCTGCTCCACAGAGCCTGGGTGAGCACGGGGTTCGGCCTCATTCTCTCTATTCTCAAAATCTCCCCAAACCCCATCTCCTCAACTCTCTCTCTCTGGAAGGGTGGGAATGCTAGGAAGACAGCCAACACTAAGGTCCAAGACACCCGGGCCCTCATCTCGCCCTGCATTGAGCAAAAAAGTGTTGATAAATAGTCTAGTTTTAGGTGATCGGTTTGAGTCGCGACCCTTGTAAAGGTCGTGACCTTGTCGCGACGGGGCGGTGCGCCGCGACCTTATCGCGTCGCCTTCTTAGGCCACGATAAGGCCACGTCACCCAACTCTGTCGCGACATGGTCGCGGTACTCTGTGTCGCCGCAACTACTGGTGTCGCGGCGGATCGTGCCGTCGCGTCTTCAGGATCGGACCGGCCGGAGCCTCCCTTGTCCAATCCTCTTTCCCATGAACTTCACGCCCTACAACCACCCTCTGGGAGCTTCCTCTACCCTTCCCAATCAGTCATACATGGATTTGAGCTTGGATTACTTACCGATTTCATCGCTTTCTACCTTTTCTTCCTCGCCTCCTCCACGTTCACGGTGGGGCCTTCCGCCTCTTCTTCCACTTCTATATCAACGTCTGTGTCCACCTCCTCCACCGGGGGCGCCTCCATCCGGCGCCGGGAACTCCGCCGCTCCGCGTGCCTCTTCCCCCGGGAAGAGCCTTCTCCGGCATTCTGTCCTCCTTCCATGATCTTGGTGGGTGATTAGGGTCGAGAAAAGGAAGGAGATGGGTGAGGAAAGGAAGCAAATCACAAGGGGATTTGAAGGATTTCAAAGGAAATTTCGCTCGGGTGTTCGAATGCAAGAAAGGGGGGAAGATGGAAGGTTGTTTGTGTTTTGAACGATCGGTTTTAGACGCGACACAGCGGGACGTCGAGTTAATGTCGCGCCTCCTTGGGACGTCGTGACCATGTCGCAACGCCCCGCCTTGTCGCGACCTTAAGGCGACGCCCCGGATTGTCGCGTTATAAACAGAACCATTGTGCAAACAGGAAAATTCATGTCTATTCATTTCAAATCAATCAATACATGTTCCAAATTCTTCCTACATTCAAATAAATGCATGTTTCTGCCCTAGCTACCATCTAACATCATCCCTACAACAGTCTACCTATCCTCAGGCTTCCACAGCAGCTAGTTGGAGCTTCTTCAGTGCCTCCACATATTTTCTGATCACGTCTTCATCTTCTTCTTCCACTCCCGCCTGGACGAGACTTGTCGCACATCCTTCCCAGTGCACCATAGCGCTCCGCACGTCCCTCTCATCCTGCTCGTCATCCATCTTCCTTTGTTGAATGGCTGGGTAGTGAGACAGTGGAAGAACCACAGTGCGTGCCGCCCCGCATTGCAGATAGCACCAGTCTGGGTTGTAGTTGACGAGTGCTTCATTTCCCAGAAGGCAGAGTGCCAGCCCGAGGCACTGAGGTACGTGGATCATTTGGTTGTGGAGGAAGCGCGGGTGAATGTCGAACGCCGCCTCGGTCATATGCCTGAAGTACTCTCGCCACACCTTCAAGCCCTTCACTTGGGCTATCTTGCACTAGGCCTGGGTCATCATATGGAGGGGGCCGCCCACATAAGCCAGGGGGTGATGAAGCATTATCTTGCATTCCGTGCCCAAGTTGTCCATCGTCCGGAAGTTGATGTGCATGCCCATCCATAGCTCGAGGGCGATGACGGAGCCATAGAAGGGGCCCCCGGTGGCTGCAGAGGTTAGCCCGGCATACAAGTAACCCAAGACTGCTTGGCTGATGCTCATACCTTATGAGATGGAGTCGATGATGCTCAGATTGGTGATGGAAACAGCTCCATCTTCAGTCGGGAAGAGTATAATGTCGGAGATGCAGATGGCGGCCGCTTTGGCGATAGCGAGATGGTTTTCGGTCTGGAGCTTGCACTGGGAAGTGATCCATTGGGCGATTGGAAGAAGATGCACGAAGTGCCGGCTAGTCATACTTTGCAAATCTGCCTTTCTCGTGGTTATCTCACCCATAATCCCCCACGAGTTGATGGGCGTCACGGTGTGGGAGAGTGCGTACTCTTCGCTGCGCTTGTACTTCGAGAGGCCGAGCATAATCTCCAGCTCCTCCAGCAAGATCGTAGCCTCGAACTTGGGGAAGATGAAGGTGTCAGTCTGCGGGTGCCACAGCTCCACTAGTGTCGTGATGCTATCCCACACGTGTACGATTTTGTGGTATTGCTTAGTGAGGATGACTAGCATGGAGAGCCCCCACTCTTTCAATTGCTGGATCGATGCGGGCGACAGAAGCTCGATCATGGGAGCCAACCACGGCACTTTAGAGAACCTCCTCTGCCCAGGTAAGATCTGAAGAGATAGAAGAGGGAGTTTGAGAATGGAGAGAAAGAAGAAGAAGAAAATAGGGGAAAACAGAGCAGAAATTCAGAATTTAGAAGAGAAAAGAACACCTACTTGAAGCTCTGGGCGCATGCATATGTGCCCCGGGATGGAGGAGAGTTGCTGGAGCATGGAATAAGACTCCCTAGCTTCTTTTGGACCAGAGTAAGGGGGGATCCCCGCTTGAAAGGCAGAAAAACTCCTCTTCATGGCTGTAAGAGAGAGAAAACTGAAGAAGAGAGTAAGCAGAGAATTAGCTGCGTGATTAGCACCCCTAAACTCTCCTATTTATAGAGCTCTAGGAGGTGCAAACCCATCCCAACCACGTAACTAGGTGATAGGATAAGACTAGGAGAGGTTTAGAAGTCCTAATGGAAGTCTAAGTGTCCTAGGATAGACGTCAACACAGGTTTCCTGCGTTTTTCGAGTTCGGTTCCAGTCGCAACGCCGCGATATGATGCGACAAGATCGCGACATGGCGGGGCGCCGTGACTATGTCGCGGTCACCCAGGGCGTCGCCTCTTTATCTGATGTGTTGTTCCCCGTCTGTGCTTTGTTTACTTACTTTGTTTGATTATGTTTATGTATATATAGTCACTTTTGTGCTTATTTATGTCTATTTGTTGTCAAAAAAAAAGTCATAAAAAATAGAAAATCAGATAATCACAAAAAAGAGGTCGTCACAGGTAAGTCAGGTAAATATTTCTTCCCTTACTCCCCTGCATTAATATATGGTATTCTACCTATTATATCATTTCAAGAACCGGCTGGTTCTCAGTGTGCTCTGGGATTGGAGTTCCCCTTTACCAAAAACAGTGATAATTTAGGTGCACTTTGTTAATTGTTAGATAGGCTGTTGAGTTAGGTAAGTTCGGGGACGATGGATTCAGGCCTGCACTGCGGTTGTAGGTAGTCTCTTGACCTGTTCTTATTGGACTTAACAATATTATCCTTGATATATTTTCTATTTTTTTTCTCTTTTTTGCATTTGTTTTGATGATTTCTTTTTAGCCCAACATGCATCATGTGGGACTTTGAGCTTTCCTGACTCATTCCTGACTATTGATGAGCCCTTGTTGAGTGCCCAATCATCCTTCATATTCCAAACAAGAAATCCACTTCCACTCCAAATCGGAAGGTTTGCCTTCGAGTGAGTTGTTCCCGTCAGTTTGACAAGAATTTCCCTGTCTGGATTCTCTATCAAATTTTCGTCATATTCCTTTGATCCGTTTTGGTTGCGAACTGCTCCCACGATAGAGTCATGAGTTACCTGCCTGGCACGTACATGTCCCTCCAAAAAGAAACCTGCAGGCCAATCGACTAGGGTACCTCTCAATCGAGGGGTTGATCATCCTCTTCTTTTCTCCTTCTCGTCTAGACTTGTGCTTTTCTTTGCATTCTGCTCGAGCAGCTAACTCGAGGCTTTCATAAAGATTCCAATTGCTTGTTGATTAGATCGGGTGTCTCTTTACCTTGGCTCCCACTTTTCAGTTCACTTCGCATCATTTCCATTCCGTCGTCACTTCGTGACACCTCCACTCCACTTCCGCTTCGTTTTCTTGCAAAGTGGAAGCCAAGGAGGGGCAATCTGTAGACACCCGATTCTGACTAATGAGTTGAACCATATTTCTTGTTATCTTAGTGAGCCCCTAGTTGGTCACTCACCTTGAGCCCATCATTAGCCTTGTTTTGAGCCCATTAACAACTCAAATTGCCTTGAAATCCCGCCCGTTATCACTTTAAGAAAGTCCTTAGGCCTAAATAACCATTATCCTTTCACATGATTGACTGATAATTCACAGATAAATGAATTCCTTGATGCATCGTATCGTAGCGCCGCGTCTCAGTGTCGCGTCGCTGCGGGCCGCCGCGACAGCCCATGCACGTGGGCATACTGTCGCGATGCCCCGCCTCATCACGTCTCCATGTCGCGGCCCTACGATGCACCGCGACAGCAGCTGCGCATGTTGGCCTCCGCAACCAACTCCTATTTATCCTCCCATGGGTTTATCTTTATCCCCAGGAAATATCTCAACCCCTTGGGCAGGATTTGGGCCCTAGGGACTCTCTTGGGGATCCCAAGGACTCTCCCATATGATTTTCATTGACATTTATCTCCCATTTTACTTATTATCCATTTTTATGAGATATTCTCACTCAAAAAATCTATAAAAGCAAGGCCCTCTCCTCATGGACGGGAGAGCTCCGATTTTCACCCCGAAGGGCTTCCGAATTCTCCACTGAGTTATACTTAGCCTCGTAACCTTCCCATTTCCACTCCTTTGCTCACATTCCATTCCACAAAACTTGCTCATTTCATCATCCATGGAGCGTGGAGCGTAAGGACGGCGACTCCAACCTTTTCCAGAAGCCATTGCATGACATTTGGAACTGTATCCATGCCAAGGAGTCGCCCTCATGGGGCTCATTCTCCTCTCCTTCCCATTCCCTCTATTTCCTCATGCATTTTATGTTATTTCTAGATAGGTTGCATACCACTTTCCCTCCCACGTTTTCACACACCCTAGGGGTTTTAAAAAACCACCCCCAGGTTCGTTTCCACCATGCTCTTTCCCTTCTTTTCACTTTTGAATGGATACTACTCTTAACTCATTCTAATAGGGCTTTTGTTGTTTCTTCTTTATTTTGGCAGGCACCCAAACTATCTTCCACATGAGCTCTCATCCTCCGGCCGGCTGGAGGACGGGAAGAAGGTCCAACCATCAATCTCCCGCACAACAGAGAACACGACGGCGGAGGGCGACACGACAAGGAGACGCGTCCGGATAGAGCGACGCGTTACCAGCACCATCGCGGCAGGTGCGACTGCCGTGATACCACATCCGCCTCCATTCTCTCTCCCTTTCCTAGAATAGTTAGCCCCTCACATTTTCTACTCATTAGGCAACTTTCTAGGTGGCGATCACATCCTATTTTCCATGCCATTAGATTTAATACGTGTTTGCGTGTTGAGGGGGGGCACAATCCCCGTGATTACAACCAAGTTTGAGTATTTATTTTGTCATCATCAAAAAGGGGGAGATTGTTGTGTTGAGTGTGTTTTGGAATTTCTTAATAAGATTTTCTAATGATAACCAATAAACATCACTCACATTTTAATTTTGATGATGACATATTGTACATATTGAAGATATCACAATAATGCTCAAACAACATGTGCTTGATATTTAATATTTCATATCTTACTGTTAATGGCATGTTTTGATGGTCTACTCTTCATTTGTATAGGTTCACTGAGTTTTTACAAAAGTAGGTCGACTCTAGTTCACAGACAAGTCGACACTACCAGACTGCCCAGCAAGCTCTTGAAGAAAAAGTCACAGACAGGTCGACTCTATCTGATAGATAGGTCGACTCTCAAAGTCTGCACAGCAAGTTCCTGAAGAACAAGCTGCCAGTCAGGTCGACTCTAGCTGAGAGTGAGGTCCACACTAGTTTCCATCTAGTGAACCAGTTTTGGAGAAATACACAGGAGGTTGACTCTATCTGTTGAATAGGTCGACTCTACCTGTTGATCAGGTCGACACTAAGTGTCTGTCAGATCGACACCAGTGTTCTGACCAGTAAGCCTTAGACTGATGTTGTTCATTAGGTCGACTCTCTTGAAGAATGAGGTTGACTCTCTCCTTCTGTGCAAACCCAAAATTGTGCAGAGGATGAATCCGATGGCTGAGATTTCATTCTGAGGTCTTTATGAGAGATGCTATATTTACGAAATTGCCCTTTCATCCAAGTAGCAATATGATGAAGACCTTTTGGACACGTGGCAGCCCAAGATGCTTTCTAGGTTACTGTCCACATTCCCTTTACGTAAAAGGGACTGCACGGAGGCTATGAAAATAATTGTCTCTGTTCTGAAGCAGTAAGTGCCCAAGAGAGCAATTCAGAGCTTGCGAGCCTCCAGCCTCCCAGCAATTACATCCAAAGGGACGTGGTGATCAAGGCGAAGTTGTGATGTGCTGAGAAAGGAAGCAGATCGGGCAGAAGAGAAGCAAAAGAAGAAGAAGTTCTGGAAATTCAGATGCCACTGAAGTAGAGCATCGGGAATTGAATAGGATCTTCATCAAATTCCATCAAGACTCTTCAATTCAAGATTCTACAAGACTTATTCATTGAGGAACATCCAACCCACATCTATTTTACATATTTCTTGGAGTGTTCATCTCTTTTTCATCTGAAAGATCTGTGCATGAAGTTCTGTGCAAATTTCTATGTACGATTGAGTCTGTAAATTAGATCATTGCTAGAGGATCTGATCTCTTATATTTTTGATCTTGCCAGTGTGTGAGCCATCGTGCTCAGTGTTTGAGCCGCAGTGCTTAGGTTTGTGGTTCGTCACACTCACTGTGTGTTTGAGCCGTTGTGCTCAAGTTGGAGTTGTTGTGCTCCAGTTGTCGAGCTCAAAGGTGTGTTGGAGTCGTCGTACTCTAGTTGTGTGTTGAGCTGTCGTGCTCAAGGTGTTTTGGAGTCGTCGTGCTTCGGTGTGTGTTGTACTCGAGTTTGAGTAGTGAAGCCTCACTATGTGAGGGGTGGATGTAGGAATCACTGGTGTGATTTCCGAACCACCTAAAAATCCTTGTGCAATGGTTTGATCTGTCTCCTTACGCTAGATGATTGCATAGGATTTTGTTTTCACTCTCTTTCCAATTGATTCATACATCATATCCACACAATCACACTTACTCATGTCAGATCAGTAAGAGTTTCTGTTTGAATGGATCTATAATTCTAAGCAATTTTTAAATTGTTTAAGCTTCCGCATGAATTGGTGATAGATCTATTCACCCCCCCCCCCCTTCTAGATCTGTTCATACTCTGAATTCAATTCTACAAGAAGTTGTGTTCAATACCTAGATCATCACAGAATTCTGCAAACCTGTCATTTTGAAATTCTCCTCCATGATTTGATTGAATACTTATAATGTTGAACTTCTTATCTTTTTGAACTAGCTTGCTGAACTTGACAAATGCTTCAAATGTGTCATCTTTGTGTTCAAGAAAAGAGACCCATGTGTATCTTGAGAAATCATCAACAATAACGAATCCAAAATTCTTCCCACCTAGACTTGTAGTTCTCATAGGTCCAAATAAGTCCATATGAAGCAGTTTTAAAGGCTTGGAGGTGGTGACAATTGTCTTGTATTTGAAAGAAGATTTGGCATGTTTTCCCTTTGCGCATGGTTCACAGATCTCATCTAGTCTTGAATTTATCTTAGGTAAGCTCTCCACTCGGTCATGCTTAATGAGTTTTCATATTCCATCCAAGCTGGCATGTCTTGGTCTTCTGTGCCATAGTTTGGCATTTTGCTCTTTGTTAGCAGCTAGGCATATATCTTGACCTTTCAAATCTTCTAGACGTAGTACATAGAGATTTCTTTCTCTGTAGGCTTCGAAAATTGTTGTCCCATCCTTGATGATTAAGCACTTGGATTCTTGAAACTTTATTTGATGACCCTTGTCGCATAGCTGACTTAAGCTAATCAAATTGTGTTTGAGACCTTTAACGCAGAGAACTTCTTCTATCAGTATCTTGTCTTTGCTTCCATTTGTTCCACAACCAATGACTGTACCTTTACCATTGTCTCCATATGTGACTGTCCCTTCTTCAGTTTTGATAAATGAAAAAAAAAATTATTTCCTATCATATGCCTTGAGCACCCGCCGTCTAAGTACCACTTTGATGCTCTAAGGCTTTCCTGCAATAAATCAATGAGATTTAGGTACCCAAGATCTTTTGGGTCTTGATTGGTTAGATTCTACAGAATCTATTTTTGGAACCCACATTAGGTGTTTAGTTGTACAAGTACTTTCCGTATGACCTAATTTATTACAATGAGTGCAACAGAAAATATCATTTGTTGTTTTGCTTGGTTTACTGTGTTTATTCACCTTTGTTTTATAACCAGTTTCCTATTCAGCTACAAATCTTGGCAACGGATATATTTTAGGATATACAATTGTTTCTTCATTTTCTGGTGGAGTATACCCAATTCCATATCTCTTCCTACCTAATCTTCTTGCCCCTTTTAATATTAATGAAGATCTTCCATTGGTCAATTTTTCGATTGTGGCTATTAAATACTCGTTGTCTTTTGTTAATACTTCAATTTTATTTATAAATTTGCTTATAGTTTCTTGGCTTTCTAGACTTAATATCTTTTCATTTTTTTTTTACATCTTCACATAACAACTCATTTATCTTTTTTAGTTCTAGAATTTTCTTTTCTAATTGTTTCATTTCTAACTTTAAATCTGAGTTAGTTATTTCAAGACATGCATAATTTTTCTTGATTAATTTTAATTGTTTACATACATCTTTATATTTACCATATAATTCGTAGAATGTTTCTTCTAGACTATCAGAGTCAGAATCAGAATCATTACATGAAGTAAAGGAAGAGTTTGAGGTTACCTTATCGTCAATGTTTGCCATAAAGGCTAGGTTGGCCTTTTCTTCTTCTTCTTCACTAGAACTTGACTCACTGCTTGAGCCTCCTTCATTGTTCCATGCAGCAGCCATTGCCTTCTTCTTGTATCTTTTGAATTTCTTGGTATTATCTTTCTTTTTGAATTATGCCTTCTTAAGTTTCGGACAGTCAGCCTTAAGGTGTCCAGGCTGTTGGCCCTTGTGGTATGGCAGCAAGCTAACCTAGAGGGGGGGGTGAATAGGTTTTTCTGAAATCTGAAATAGAAACTTAAACACAGAAATTAACACTTGAAGGTTTGGTTAGTTTAGTGTGATAAAGAGTAGCAGTGCGGAAGCAAATGAACAATCACATAAAGGACACAAGGAATTTATCCTGGTTCGGCCCTTCCCACATGGAAGTCCTACGTCCAGTCCCCAAGCAACCTCTTGGGATTTCACTAACCAAGGGTACAGTCCCCCTTAAGGACACTACAACACCCAGCACCCCAGCTGGTCTTCTTCTCTTTCCCGGGCAAGAAGGCAGCCCACTTCTCTTACAGGTAAAGAAGCCAACCTCCTGGTACAAACCCCAGTGCGGTTCTGCTAGACACTAACCCCTAGCTAGGTTAACAACTGTATACAGTCCTACAGCCGGACAAGGATCTTTCTTAGAAAAGAAAGAACAGAGCTGAGAGTTGGAACAAATAAAAACCAACTAAAAGAACTCTCAGCAAAAGACTCTCTCCCCAGATTACAAGATGCACAGAGAGAGAGAGAGAAGAGAGGAGAAGGAGCTTGAATGCTTCAGTGCTTCAGATGCTTGAACACTTCTTCTTGGGCTCAGGCTCTTTCTCTCTTTTTCTTTGAGTGTATTTGGAGTTCAGGTTCCTCACTGGTTGTACACTCATTCAAAAGATCTTCAGGAAAGCTCTTCGTTCTTCTTCAACCTTACTTCATCTTTTATATGAGCAATTTGAATAAATCCGTTGGAGTTCTAGCCGTTGCTCATCTTCTCTTTCTTCTGATAATTTGTGGTCTACAAGGTCTGCAAGCATAGAAAAAAGTGTTTAGATAAAAGTGTGTATCTGTCAAAAAGGCTCATACCTCTATGTTTCCTGTTGCCACCCAGAAGTAGTAAGTAATCCCCTTTTTGTTGGCAGGAAAGAAAAGATCTAGAGAGATAAGCAAAAAGATCTCCTGTCAGAAAGATAGAGGATTACGCAAATCAAGAATATTTGACTTTTTCACTAGATGCCAAAAATATTTTGGAATATAAAGGAAATCTATGTTTAAGTGAAATCCATGTTGAAATCCATATTTTACAAAGGAATCCATGTTTCACTTATCAAATCCTTATGAGAGTTACAAAGGAATCCATGTGAGAAGTCTGTGTGAGTTACAAAGGAATCCTTATGAGAAGTCTGTGTGAGTTACAAAGGAATCCTTATGAGAAGTCTGTGTGAGTACAAAGGAATCCTTATGAGTTACAAAGGAGTCTGTGTGAGTACAAAGGAATCCTTATGAGTTACAAAGGAGTCTGTGTGAGTTACAAAGGAATCCTTATGAGTCACAAAGGAGTCTGTGTGAGTACAAAGGAATCCTTATGAGAATTACAAAGGAATCGTTATGAGAGTGAATCCTTATGAGAGTTGCAAATGAATCGTTATGAGAGCGAATCCTTATAAGAGTTACAAAGGAATCGTTATGAGAGCGAATCCTTATGAGAGTTACAAAGGAATCGTTATGAGAGCGAATCCTTATGAGAGTTACAAAGGAATCGTTATGAGAGTGAATCCTTATGAGAGTTTACAAAGGAATCGTTATGAGAGCGAATCCTTATGAGAGTTTACAAAAGAATCGTTATGAGAGCGAATCCTTATGAGAGTTACAAAGGAATCGTTATGAGAGCGAATCCTTATGAGAGTTACAAAGGAATCGTTATGAGAGTGAATCCTTATGAGAGTTTATAAAGGAATCGTTATGAGAGCGAATCCTTATGAGAGTTACAAAGGAATCGTTATGAGAGTGAATCCTTATGAGAGTTACAAAGGAATCGTTATGAGAGTGAATCCTTATGAGAGTTTACAAAGGAATCGTTATGAGAGCGAATCCTTATGAGAGTTACAAAGGAATCGTTATGAGAGTGAATCCTTATGAGAGCGAATCCTTATGGCAGTAAATCCTTATGAGAGCAAATCCTTATGACACTTTGAACTGAAATCGATGTATATTGAATGTACATCGATTTATCGTTTTAGTGCAATTCTCATGGCAATAATGTCATAAATTTATATTTATTAGAAAATCATGATATTTAATTTATTATTAGAAAAATCATGGTATTAAATATATTTAATATTCAATTAATCACATAAATTTATATTTATTAAGAAAAACATGATATTAAATATTTTTAATAATAATTAATTAAACATAAATTTTATTATCACCAAAATAAAAGGGTAAAAATAGGAGTGGTTTAACAATCTCCCCCTTTTTGGTGATGACAAAATTTATGAGAATTTTCTGACAAAAATACGTAAAGCATAGAAAATACAGATAATGCATAACATGCATACTCTCCCCATTTTTGTCACAAACCAAAAAGGAAGGTTCTTACCATTGCATTCTCTCCCCTTTGTGAAAGAAATTCTTACCATTGAGGGGTTCAACAATGATTGACATAAATGAATAACTCCCCCTTAGTCTGTGCTCCCCTAAATGAGAGACTCCACCTGAATGAAACTTGCAAATAATTGTTAGTAATAAAGACTAATTCATTTTTGTGACTACTCTTTCTTCAGATGTGATTTTAATGAAGAATCTGCAGTCACTCCTGCCTTGAGCATTCTTGGTTTTTGATGCTCCAAGGCTAACCTGCAAATAAATTACTCAGTAGTAGATACCCAAATCTTTTTGGGTCCTTGATGGTTAGATGCATAAAAATATCCTTTCGGGATCCATACTAGGTGCCTTGTTGTGCATGTGTTTACAGTGTGTCCTAGTTTATTGCAATGAGAACAACAATGAATGTAGATTGTTTTGCTGTTCTTATTTTCTTTGTGTTGAGTTTTTAGAACATGATTTCTGTAAACTTTTTCTTTTACAGGGGCCTTTTTCTGAGGCAACTTGGTTTCTTTTACAAATTTTGGTAATGGATATTTTTCTGGAATTATGGCTTGTTTTCTCTTTTCAGGAGGTATGTATCCAAGCCCTTGTTTATTATTTCCAGATTTTGACCCTTTTAAGCATAGGGCTAAAGATGTTTTTCCTTTAGTTAACTTCCCAACAGATTCTTTTAAATAGAGATTTTCTTCAGTTAGAGTTTTTAATTTTTCTTCTAACTCTAACTTCTCTTTGTTTTTACTTTTCAAATCTTCATTTAAAAGATAAATATTATCTTTATTGTCCTTTAATTGTTTTTCTAGTTGCTCCAGTTCGGATTTAAGATCAGAATTGGTATTTTCTAAGCAAATAGTGTTGTTTTTCAGACTCTTTAATTCTTTTACAATATTTTTATGTTTTTCATATAGTTCATTAAAGACTTCTTCTAAGTCTTCAGATTCTGATCCTGAATCAGTGCAAGAGCTAAAAGATGGGTCATAATGTACCTCATCTAGTCCTACCATGAGGGCTAGACTTACCTGCTCTTTCTCCAATTCTGAGCTTGATGATTCTGAGCTTGTGGCCTCTTCATTTTCCCAAGCAGCCGCCATGGCTTTTCTTTTGAATTTCTTGTGCTTCTTTTTGGACTTTTCTGGTTGACCAGTCTTCTTTAGTTTAGGACAATCTGGTCTTAGATGTCCAGGTTTTCTGCATTCATAGCAGACTGGTTCTTTCTCTTTTCTGTTTTTCTTTTGAATCCTTTTCGATCCATTTTTCTTCTTCTTGAAAATTTTCTGAAGCTTGGACAGAACTTCATCTACGTCACTATCTTCAGAATCTGCATTTTTGGAGCTAGAAGAAGAAGTGGAAGGAGCAGCTACAACCTTAAGAGCATTAGTACATTTCTTCTTAGATGAGCTTTCAGACAATCGCTCCATATTTATTTCATGTGCCATGAGAGAACCTATTAAATTTTCAATCGACAATTTGTTTAAATCATGGGCCTCTTCAATAGCAATTACTTTAGGTGTCCATGAAATGGTTAAAG
Organism: Colocasia esculenta; assembly: GCA_014218235.1. Lineage (NCBI taxonomy): Eukaryota > Viridiplantae > Streptophyta > Magnoliopsida > Alismatales > Araceae > Colocasia > Colocasia esculenta. The sequence goes on along the minus strand of CM024753.1, from coordinate 126,601,589 downwards.
ACCTAAGTATCTTCCTAACAGTTTCCTCATTAGAAAGAGTTTTACCAAGAGAGCTTAAACCAACTACTATGCTTGAAAATCTATTATACATTTGAGTAATATTTTCGTTTGGAAGCATTTTAAATTGTTCATATTGTGAAACAAGAATATCTATTCTAGTTTGTTTCACTTTATTCGTTCCTTCATAAGTTATCTGCAGTTTATCCCAAATTTCTTTAGCAGATTTGCATGCAGATACTCTACTGAATTCTTTTTTGGATAAAGCACAACATAAATAGTTCTTAGCTTTAAAGTTTAAGGATAGTTTATTTTTATCAGCTATTGTAATAGCAGTAGTGCCTGGAACAGGAACAATAACAAAATCACCTACCTCTATTACCTGCCACAGATCGAAGTCTGTGCCCCGAATGAAGCATTCCATTCGCATCTTCCAATATTGGTAGTCCTCTCCATCAAAGAATTGAGGTCTAGTGACTGATTGACCTTCAGCATATCCTTGAGCTGTCATGGATCTTTACTCTACGATCGTTGGATCTTCGAATGATCAGAGACCCGCTCTGATACCACTTGTTGGCCCTTGTGGTATGGCAGCAAGCTAACCTAGAGGGGGGGTGAATAGGTTTTTCTGAAATCTGAAATAGAAACTTAAACACAGAAATTAACACTTGAAGGTTTGGTTAGTTTAGTGTGATAAAGAGTAGCAGTGCGGAAGCAAATGAACAATCACACAAAGGACACAAGGAATTTATCCTGGTTCGGCCCTTCCCACATGGAAGTCCTACGTCCAGTCCCCAAGCAACCTCTTGGGATTTTACTAACCAAGGGTACAGTCCCCCTTAAGGACACTACAACACCCAGCACCCCAGCTGGTCTTCTTCTCTTTCCCGGGCAAGAAGGCAGCCCACTTCTCTTACAGGTAAAGAAGCCAACCTCCTGGTACAAACCCCAATGCGGTTCTGCTAGACACTAACCCCTAGCTAGGTTAACAACTGTATACAGTCCTACAGCCGGACAAGGATCTTTCTTAGAAAAGAAAGAACAGAGCTGAGAGTTGGAACAAATAAAAACCAACTAAAAGAACTCTCAGCAAAAGACTCTCTCCCCTAGATTACAAGATGCACACAGAGAGAGAGAGAAGAGAGGAGAAGGAGCTTGAATGCTTCAGTGCTTCAGATGCTTGAACACTTCTTCTTGGGCTCAGGCTCTTTCTCTCTTTTTCTTTGAGTGTATTTGGAGTTCAGGTTCCTCACTGGTTGTACACTCATTCAAAAGATCTTCAGGAAAGCTCTTCGTTCTTCTTCAACCTTGCTTCATCTTTTATATGAGCAATTTGAATAAATCCGTTGGAGTTCTAGCCGTTGCTCATCTTCTCTTTCTTCTGATAATTTGTGGTCTACAAGGTCTGCAAGCATAGAAAAAAATGTTTAGATAAAAGAGTGTTTCTGTCAAAAAGGCTCATACCTCTATGTTTCCTGTTGCCACCCAGAAGTAGTAAGTAATCCCCTTTTTGTTGGCAGGAAAGAAAAGATCTAGAGAGATAAGCAAAAAGATATCCTGTCAGAAAGATAGAGGATTACGCAAATCAAGAATATTTGACTTTTTCACTAGATGCCAAAAATATTTTGGAATATAAAGGAAATCTATGTTTAAGTGAAATCCATGTTGAAATCCATATTTTACAAAGGAATCCATGTTTCACTTATCAAATCCTTATGAGAGTTACAAAGGAATCCATGTGAGAAGTCTATGTGAGTTACAAAGGAATCCTTATGAGAAGTCTGTGTGAGTTACAAAGAAATCCTTATGAGAAGTCTGTGTGAGTACAAAGGAATCCTTATGAGTTACAAAGGAGTCTGTGTGAGTACAAAGGAATCCTTATGAGTTACAAAGGAGTCTGTGTGAGTTACAAAGGAATCCTTATGAGTCACAAAGGAGTCTGTGTGAGTACAAAGGAATCCTTATGAGAATTACAAAGGAATCGTTATGAGAGTGAATCCTTATGAGAGTTGCAAATGAATCGTTATGAGAGCGAATCCTTATAAGAGTTACAAAGGAATCGTTATGAGAGCGAATCCTTATGAGAGTTACAAAGGAATCGTTATGAGAGCGAATCCTTATGAGAGTTACAAAGGAATCGTTATGAGAGTGAATCCTTATGAGAGTTTACAAAGGAATCGTTATGAGAGCGAATCCTTATGAGAGTTTACAAAAGAATCGTTATGAGAGCGAATCCTTATGAGAGTTACAAAGGAATCGTTATGAGAGCGAATCCTTATGAGAGTTACAAAGGAATCGTTATGAGAGTGAATCCTTATGAGAGTTTACAAAGGAATTGTTATGAGAGCGAATCCTTATGAGAGTTACAAAGGAATCGTTATGAGAGTGAATCCTTATGAGAGTTACAAAGGAATCGTTATGAGAGTGAATCCTTATGAGAGTTTACAAAGGAATCGTTATGAGAGCGAATCCTTATGAGAGTTACAAAGGAATCGTTATGAGAGTGAATCCTTATGAGAGCGAATCCTTATGGCAGTAAATCCTTATGAGAGCAAATCCTTATGGCACTTTGAACTGAAATCGATGTATATTGAATGTACATCGATTTATCGTTTTAGTGCAATTCTCATGGCAATAATGTCATAATTTTATATTTATTAGAAAATCATGATATTTAATTTATTATTAGAAAAATCATGGTATTAAATATATTTAATATTCAATTAATCACATAAATTTATATTTATTAAGAAAAACATGATATTAAATATTTTTAATAATAATTAATTAAACATAAATTTTATTATCACCAAAATAAAAGGGTAAAATATAGGAGTGGTTCAACACAGGCTTCTTGCATTCATAGAAGATAGGCTCAGGTCTTTTGAATTCTTTGCCTTTCTTGAAGTTTCTCCTTCCTGACTGATACTTCTTTTTGGCCAGAATTCTTTGCAGTCATCTGGAGAGGAAAGCTTCTTCATCTTCACTGTTCTCTTCACTTCTTACACCTTCTGATTTGCTTTCAGATGCATTTTCTGCTGCCTTGAGGGCATTGTTATACTTTTTTCTTGCTGGAGGATTCTCCCAGCCTTTCCATGTTCATCTCATGAGCCATTAGAGACCCAATGAGTTTTTCGAGAGACATTGCCATGAAATCATTTGCTTCTTCGATAGTTGTCACCTTTGGAGTCCATGAAGTTGGCAAGGATCTTAGTATTTTCCTTACCATATATCCAGTCTCATATCTTTTGCCTAGCCCAGCTAAGCCATTTGTGATATCTGTAAAGCGACTGTACATCTGGGAGATAGATTCTCTTGATTGCATTTGGAACCTTTCATATTGTGCTACCAATATATCAATTCTGGTTTTTTTTACCTTATCTATTCCTTCGTGGGTGAGTTTCAGCTTTTCTCACATTTCTTTAGCCGACTTGCATGCAGATATTCTGTTGAATTCCTTCTTACTTAGAGAACAGCACAATATACTCTTGGCCTTGCTGTTCTGAGATAGTTTTTTCTTGTCATCATCTGTCCACTTAACTTTGGTGTTGGTGACTTCCAGATCTCCATCTTCTATTATCGCTTGTATTTGAAAATCAAGACCTTGAAGAAAGAACTCCATTCTTGTCTTCCAGTAATTGTAATCTTCTCCATCGAACAGTGGAGATCTGTTGACAAATTGTCCCTCTGCATGACCTTGGGCTGCCATTTATCTTTGATCTTCAGATCGTGAGATCTACTTACTCGAAGAGACTCGGCTCTGATACCACTTGTTGACCAGGTTGCAAGCTCAGAGGGGGGTGAATGGATTGCTAAAAATTCATCTTAGAGATATTCTGAGACAAAATAACATTAGAAACACTAAACGAAATAGTTAGATTTAGTGAGCAGCAGATAAGGAGATAAAAGCAATCACATGAACAATAGAAGTTTTATCCTGGTTCAAATCTCTTATCACAAGGAGTCCTACGTCTCGTCCCCAAGCAACAACTTGAGATTCCACTAACCAATGGTACAGACCCCCTCAAGGACACTTACACATCTAGCACCAGCTGCCCTTCTCTTCACTCCACGAAGAGGCAATACACCACCTGTTACAATAGGTCTTCCTTTCTACAAAAGGGAAGAAACCACCCACTCCACAGTAGATCCTCTCTTCACAGGTGAAGAGGAGTACTCAAAGAAGAGTAAAGAGGTGATGGCCCCTAGACCAAGCTAATAGAAACAATACAATGCTTGATCTGAGGCAGAATCTGAGAGACAAAAAGAATTACACTAAGAAGGGGTTCTCTCATATCTAAAACAAGCTCTCAACCTCTAGAAGAAACAGAGGAACAGTGCTTTGTGGAGAGCTAAGAGCAAGAGAATTTTTCTGAATGAAGGATCGAGTTCTTCTATCTTTCTATCTGAAAGAATAATCTTCCATAGCATCAACACACTTCTATTTATCTTCTCTTGAGGAAGTATTCGTTGAAGTGTATGTTGTCTCTCATCTTGAAACGTGTCTCCTGACAGTTGTAGCAAGTCTATCCTAAGAAACCCAGAAAGTCTGCAGATAATAAATGCTTGGATAGAGACATAGTGAGAGGGAGATCATGTGGATATCTTCTTCGTTCCAATCAACACGATACATCAAACATTGTAAACATGTGTGACTACTGGAAACCTGTAGACAATAAATGCTGGAAGATAGACAACTCAAATGTATCTAAACTATCAGTCAATGTCACTGGCCATACTGCAGGAGGATATACAAAAGAGGAAATGTCATTCTGTCATCATTTAATGTTCTAGCTGATATGTCATGAAAGTGATAACCAGTAAAAGATGATGTGCATAAATATTGTACCCATGATAAACAATAAATGCCTTAGTGCAAAGGATATGCGACAATTTGTGGGATGATTTGAAACACTCAACATTTCAAAATTAATTTAAAAGGAACTGCAAGGCAAAATAATTTTATCATGTTTAATGAGACCTCATCATAATCAACATAATAATTATAAGGGTTATTATCAAGGTAATACAGTTATTGTCTAAAATATAATCGATGTTCGAAGAGAGTTGATGTTCAGAGACAGTCGATGTTCAAAGAGAGTTGACGTCTAAACTTAATCGATGTTCATAGGGAGTCGATGTTCAAAGGCAGTCGATGTCTAAACATAATCGATGTTCATAGGGAGTCGATGTTCAAAGACAGTCGATGTTCAAAGAGAGTCGATGTCTAAACATAATCGATGTTCATAGGGAGTTGATGTGAGCATAATCGATGTTGGGATGAAATCGATGTGAACATAATCAATGTTAAAATGTAATCGATGTTTAAGTAAAATCGATGTTGAAATGTATTCGATGTTGAAATGTAATCGATGTTGAAATGTAATCGATGTTAAAATGTAATCGATGTTTAAATGCAATCAATGTTTAAATGAAATCGATGTTGAAACATAATCTATGTTTAAGTGAAATCGATGTTTAACTGTAATCGATGTTTAAATGAAATCAATGTTGAAACATAATCGATGTGATGTTTAAGTAGACTGTAATCGATATAAAGGTAATCGATGTTGAAACATAGTCGATGTTTAAGTACACTGTAATTGATGTTTAAGTAGAATTGATGTGTTGTTAAAGCAGTAGTCGATGTGAACTTACAACAGTAGTCGATGTAGACTTAGATAAATCATATGCATTTGACTTCTAATTTAAATGAGTGTAACCAACTTACAGAATTTATTTTATTTGATACATGTTGACAAACTTGAGAAAAATATGTTAGTCAAATATTTCCATGGTTTTGTTTATCACCAAAATATAGATATATATATATGGAGATAGGCTGTTCATCATCTTTAATATGATAATTTTTTACTACGTCAATAATTCAGGGTGAGTTAAAGAATTCGCTGATTTTTCTTTCATCAAACCTCAAACAATTTAGTGCTTTGGAAAGGCTCAAATCTTGATCATTAAATCTTCTGAGAACATCCACAGAGTGAATGTTTAATAGCCTTAAAATACTCTTCAAGTTCACATTCTCTTATTGTCTAAAATTCAAGAGTAATATAATTTCATTGGTTGAAAATCTTGAACCCAATATTGTCCTTAAACACCACTTGTTTGTCTTGAGAAAGGTTAAAAGTGTATCCAGTAAATTATCATTCTCTCTTGGCAGATCAATGGCTTGAATACTGAGAAACGACAAACCTTCTCAAAAAGTGATGAGCCATGTATGTCATGAAGTGCCTTGCTATCTCTGCTATAAGGGGTACAATAAAAAATTGTGCAATTATATGTTAACTGAGAATATTGGTATCTAATAAACATATATTCTCATGTCAAAAAGTTTATATCAACCCCTTGAGGTAGAATGATTAGTGCTCTCAAGTAACCAGGGACTCTAGTGTGTAAAAAGCATGTGTCCTTGTATGAAAAAGGGAGTGTTATATCTGACTGCTCAGTAAAAAAGCTACAAAATAAATTCAAGTAAATTCCTTCCAAATGGTAAACACTTTGATTAACTCAGATCATCTAGAATGTTTAATTTCAATACTGGTCAAAATTTATCCTGAATAAATTATTATGAAATTGATGAGTAAGAATTAAGAGAATTGTTTGCTACTTAACAGATGTATTTTAATTCTATTAAATCTTTCCTCAGGTCTTTCAAATCTCTTAATGGTTAAACATTGTCTTACAATTTTTCAAACCATTAAATAGAAGAAAGGAAAAGATGATAAGAAATTTATAGTGTTTTCTTTAAACATTCCTAAAACTTTTATAAGAGTCACTTTATATCATATTCAAGATTCTCTTTCTTCTCTTTCAACAAAGTACTAATTTCTTGTCTCAACAAGTCGACACACTCACATCTTGTGTCGACACACTCTGCATCTCAGGTCGACACACTCTCATCATGTGTCGACACAGGTTCATCCAGAACTTGTTTCTGGTTTAGGTCAGATGTACTGTCGGTTCATCTTACCATCCTTCTGTGAGTGTCGATTCCTTTTTCTAATACTCCAACCCTAAGTCGACACTCCATCTTCAAGCTTCCCTCATTTGGACTTTCCTACTCTCTTCCGTTTCCGGAGGAAAGCAACCCCACGGCTCCCAGATTCTCATCCAGATTCTTCTCTTCCCTTACAAAATTCCATGGCTCCCAAGCAAACTCCAAAACATGGAGGAAAAGCAAAAGCGGCAGCAAAAGGTGTGATCATCCAAGATGAACCGGTCGAACGGAGATCAAAGTTTAGAAATGATCCTACCAAGAGGAAAAGTGATACCATCCTTTATGGTACATCCTCGAAACGTACCAAGTCCACACCACAGAGCAAAGGCAAGTCTGTTGTGCCACCCAGGTACCCTAAACGTAGAATACTTAGGGACACCAGTTCTTTTGAGGAAACCAGTTCCTCATTAGACGAAAGTACAAATAGTCCAAACTCTAACACAGAACAACAAGCATCCTCTTCATGATACAGATCTATCAACTGCTTTTCCAGAACTCCTTCCTCTATTTGAATTTCAAGGATGGCTCAAGTTCATTAATGAGCACAGGAATTTTTTTCCAACATTGGTCCAAGAATTTTACAAAAACCTTGTTGATACAACAGAAGGGCTTACATCTGAAGTGAAAGGTGTGAAAATCTGTCTCACCCATGGCTTAGCACATCAGATCTTTGACATTCCTAATTCTGGTGAAGATTTCTATACTTTTCAACTTGATCTTCATGATGCTTATTCACTACCTACTGGATTACCTCATGATAAGCAAGATTCAAAGTAAACACATGTTACAAGTCTGAATGCTAACACCTTTCCACCTCTACATCGGTTAGTGCATTGCATGTTTACTACCATTCTTACACCTCATGGTGGTGGAAGAAACAGACTCACAGACATAAAGATTCTTGCTATTTTGTATGCTAAGAAAAATTAAGGTTGATCTCACAGAGATCATGTTTTAGATAATGTCTGAAACAACAAGGAAAGAATTACATAGATCTCTTCCCTATGCTGCACACTTAATTGCTATTTTTGAAAAGGAAGGTGTCTCATTTTCTCACGAGAAAGTTCAGAGAATACCTCAGTATAATATATACTGTCTAAACAATGTGGTGAGATACATGAAGTTCAAGATTCAAGCTTAAGTTACTAGAGGTACAGTATTGGAACAACAACCAGAACCACTAGTTGATCAGCAACTTCCTACTGAGGAACCACATGAAAGTCAGTCCCTTCCTACTGAGGAAACATAGGTAGATCAGCCACCACTAGAACAAGCATTACCTTCAGAATTGCCAGAGCAGTCCATTCCTCAAGACATCCCACAATCTTTCTTTCCAGCTATCAGTGTGCCTAATCAAACTCTAGTCCTACAAACATCATTCTTTCAACATCAAGGCACAACTTCCATATCACGTCCCGAGAATTATGTAGCGGATATTAATAATGCAGAATAATTTAAGTCGATATCCCGAGACGTGAACAGTCAGCAAATAAGCCTCTAGCTAGCACGCACTAAATGTATAACAACATACATCATCATAGGGCCCAAATATTGAACTCAATGGAAATTGTATTCAAATCTCATATATGTTTCAAAGGAACTAATACAGGACTAAGACTCAATAAAAAGAAAAAGTACATTTATTCCTCACTTCCTACTACATGAATCTAACACTCAAAATAAACTACTATAACTAGACTTATAGTTGGAACACTCATCACTCGGACGCATTCCCATCCTCGACTTGCTTCTCCTCTCGATCATCATAGTCACCTAGATTGGGTAAAAGTAGGGGATGAGCAAACTAGCCCAGTAGGATTTATATCTCAATGTGCGGGCAATGATATAAGTGATTAACAATTTAGAACTAGGTAAGCACGATGAATGTCATGATATGCATGTACGAATAAAACTCATTGAAACATGATACATGAACAAGCTAGATAGAGTGATCATGATAGAACAAGATCTAGAAGGATATAACAAGATAGAATTAGCAATATATCACTTTGTACAAGCACGCAAGATTTCACTTGATGTCAATAGCTTTCAAGAACGCGAGATATCACTAATTGCAATAAATGTAGGATGGTCATATCATGCAAGCAAGCAAGCAAGAATGCATGAGCACGATCATGTAACACTAATCAGGCACGTAGACACTAATGTACACCAAGAAAAGATCCACCAAGAATGTACACCAGGACACGTGTATGTGGTTATTGTATCTATCATTCAACACGACACACACAACTCCCAGCGCAGATGCAACGCCAGTAATCATTATACCCCATGGTTAATAGTATATTTATGACTCTCCGTCATTGGGGCTAGACTGGAGCCCTTGGACACTCGCCGTGCCCAGTCAACATCTCACTTAAATTTAAATGTAGATACCCACAGTCATTAATAATGGCCAATGAGAGTTTCAATAAGTAAGCATGTGTCATGTCATGTTCATGATGATGATGAGAACAAGTAATAAGTAAATTGAACATGATTTCATGATAACAATGGTCAAGAGATAAATTTGGCAGCATAACAGCACGATTTATACTTTAGTTCAATCTTTACATTGATGGCTTTAGTCTAGATTGTAAATCACACTCACGAGAACAAGATGAGAGAGGAAGTGCACGCTATCTCCAGAGAACTTCAATGGTACAACCAACTTGGTCTCCATGTGGGAATCCACGGAGAACGAAGATTTACGGAGGTCTTAGAGAAAAGGTCGCTAGTCTACCAATTCAGAATGACCGATAGAGAGCTTCCAAATCCCCAAGAAAGGGCTGCCTAGATGTGCAAGTGTGTAGTGATGTACGCATCTCAATCCACAATCCACCGGTTTCAAACTTGCGGAAAGCACTTAACATGATGGCATGACATGAAACTATGCACTTTAACTAATCATGGTTTGCAAGATTTTAAGATAACAAATTATCATTTTTAATCAAGCTAGAATAGTAACAAGAGCGAATCACAAGTTCCATAAATGATCATATCATTAAGAAAGTAATTAGAATAATATTCATGTAATTATAACTTTTAAATGGATTAAACACTTTTAAGCCATTAAACAGACATCATGTAATGATCAGACTCAAGATGTGCAAATCACACACTTGATACCCTATTAAACAGACCTCGAGTAAGCTTGTAAATACGCGTCCTATACAGTAGATGCATTTAAGAACGTAGTGTATAGTCAAAATAGTCGAAACAGTGAAGAAGCCAAAACGCGTCCACAGGCCTGGCCAAGTTAATGATCAAATCGCGTCAGGGTGAAGCGACGCATTCATGAAAGTGGGAAAACCTCTTGAAACGTGTCGGGGTCTGCCGCCACATTTCAGACCGGCACTGACTCCCAGGCGAGCGCGAAGACCCACGCAACGTTGATGGGTCAACGCCTTAAATGCATCGAGGTGCATGGACGCCTTTCAAAGGATCGCATCGCCAAACAGCGATGCGATACTAGACACTTGAAACGCATCCTCTGAACCGGACGCGGTTCAAGGTTCAAACTGAAAACGTAGAAAAACTGCACTTAGGGGGGTTCGATCCATGCAACACTTATATCTTCTAAACTAGGGTTTTCGGATAGAAGTCTCAACATGAAAGTTGTTGGGAACATGACACAGGAGAGAATTATGATTTTTAAATAATTTTAAACAACCTCGAGATGTGTGATAAATCAACACGAACGTAAAAAGTCTCAGACATGCACGACTTTGGCAAAACGCCTATAACTCTACATGTACTCATTGGAATTCAATGAAATCGGTGGGAAACAAAAGTTAACTTCATGCTCTACACATTGGTATAGGATTTGTTAAGGTTTTTTCCAAGAAAACCTACCTTTTGGGTTGATGAAGTTTCGTTCTTCAGAAGACCCTCGTTCTGACCGTCTGTTGAAGAACGCCTAATACTCCCAGTGTACTACATGAATATTGTGCATTCCACTTGGGTTAGAACGTAGACTTGACCCTCTTTCCAGGGGTATAAGTCTTGCACGATGGGATTTAGGTTTACCCTAACTTTGCTCGACTCCAAGGGAATGGGTTGCACAAGCTGAAGCAGACGAAAAGGGGAAGAAGATGAGCTTCTTGTGGTCGTTCCACAGCTCCCCAGCCACCCAGCACTCCTCCACACGACCCCAGCAAGTTGTAAAACTCATCCCTAGGGTTTGGTGAAGAGTATTTAAACATCTATGGTATTTAGGAGTCCTATTGTAACAAGGAAACTATGGTTGCGGTTTTGGCTTGTGTCTTTCCATATTTTGAAGATCTCTCCCTCCATTGAGCTAGGCATGAATTTGGGTTTCCAAGAGTGCATGATCTCCTCCCAATTCAACTCTAATTGCCTCTTTCTAATTTCAGCCTATTTAAGTTACGAATTTCCATGCATTTTCTTGCTTCATTTGATTTTTGGGCCAAATGTTGTCCATTGGCCCAATTATGATATTGGGTCATTAATATATAATGTTGGGAGTCTTTTCAAAATTTTTATTTAATTTATGTTTGCGTCGTATTTTCGTGTTAACGGTTTTCCGACTTGTTTCTTTATTTGGATAATCGGTCACCATGTGATGTACACTTGGTTAATCAGATTTTTCGTTGCACAAATTTCTTCGTGGAACACTTAGAAATAATGTGTGGGGTTGATTTATAATTTTTACGGAATTTTTTGATGTGTTTTAGCACATACGATAATGATACGTATGTTTTAAATACTTTGATATTATGGAAATTATTCATTTCTATTTATTTGAATGTTTTTATGTAATTAAAATTTTCGAGGTGCTACATTCCACATCTACAGGTGGATCTACTATGCCACCTAAACTATACAATTTCCTTCAAGTGCAGTTTGACAATTTAAATTCCTCTATGAGAGAAATGTCAAACAACTTTGAGCTCAGAATACAGAGACTAGAAAACACTATCACCAATCATTTCCTAAGGCAACAAGAAAATGCTGAACATGCCACAAGAAGGTTTAATAGACTGGTTGGAACACTTGGTGATGCATCTACTCAGCTGTCCTTTCTATAGTTTAGACTTCATGATCTGCTCACAAGAGTACTTGGAAACACACAACAAGGAATTCATAATGGACAGGAAGCTGTCACACAAATATCTAAGTGTAGACTATCTTTTGCTCACTTTTTTAGTGATATGGAACAAATGAAAGAACATACGGGACACATTGACTAATAGATTGAGGAGCTCAAGAATGATTTCAATAGTGTATGGAAATTGAGAGATGAAACAAGTACTGGAGACAGTCGATATGCTACCTCTTCCACAGCTATACCTCCTATGCCCTATGGCATTGATCAAATGACTGTTCATATTTTTGAGAATCTCAAGAAAATGGAGGAAACACTGCATACAAGACTGACTGTTGTTCACATCTTAATGCGAAAGAATTTGGAAAATTTGGAAGCGAAAATGGAAAGCATTGAAAGTAGACTCTTCTCTCCTCCCCCAGCTCCACCTCAGTAGTTTGTTTATCTTTTTGATGATGTCAAAGGGGAGAAAGTGTGAATTTTAATTTTAGGTTGAGGAGAATCGTATGTCAAAAGAATTTTGTTAAGGGTCATTTATGAGAGTCATTAGTCATGAATTTCATATGCATATTATACTCTTGTACTTAATTTCTCAATGAATGATATATTTATGACTTACTTTGTGATTACTCCTCACATGCAAAATGAAATGGATGATTGATTGACATACTTTGTCCATTTATGTTGAAATGCTTAATGAATCATAGTTGTCATCATCAAAAAGGGGGAGATTATTGTATCTCTTGTTTTGATGATGTTTAACTATGATCCATATAATTCAAATATTTTGCTCAAGTCATGCTTAACATAATATTTTATGTTTAACTCAAAGAAGAAAAGCTAGTGGTGTCGGCACAGGTCTGTCAGGGTGTCGACATAATATGCATTTCTAGTGAAGAAATTCAAGAAGAAAAGCTAGTGGTGCCGACACAGTTCTCCAAGCAGATTATGAAGAAAGGAGTCAGTGGCGTCGACACACCTCTGTCAGGGTGTCGATGCATGATGTTTTTCCATGAGCCTATATTTATAGTTCAGTCAGGTGTGTCGACACAAGTCAATTGTGTGTCGACACGGGTTAACTTCCAGTGAAGAAATCACTGTAAGTCAAACAACATGTGTCGACACACAACATGACTGTGTCGACACACAACATGATCATTGCTTTGATTTGTTTTTGATGATGACAAATACTCACTGACTTGATCATTGCTTTGATTTGTTTTTGATGATGACACAATTCTGGACAATCTTGTTAACCACATAACTTCAAACATATTTGTGCTTTGATGAAGACATATTTTTCTTGTTGATGAAGAACTTTTTGATCATGTTGAAAAATCTATGTGTCAACCTGACATGTTGATATTTTACATGAATACAACTCACATGTCAACTCACTGTCTAAGTGTGTCAACACATGATCTTCAAGGTGTCGACACATGTGCATTCTTACATTGTTGTGTCGACACACTCTTGTCTTAGTGTCGACACATGATTGGTTTTCAATGAACCTTTATTAATGAAATGAATGTGTGTGTCGACACATACCATGAGTGAGTCAACATGAGTTTGAATTGCATTACTTAAGTAATCTTGAATAAATGCTTCATTAACACTGATGATTTGTGTTTGAAGGGCCAATGGGTAGAATGACCAAGAGCATCTCCAGATTGATGTATGTTGAACTCAAAGAGTGCATAAAGTCAAGTTAAAATCAAATGACAGACATATGAAGAAAGCTTTTTATGATATTTCTTCTAGATAGACAAGTTTTAGCAGTAGTTGTCAACAACCAGAAATCACCTGTCGACAACCCAGATAAGTTCTCAAAACTTAGCTTTTGGAAGAACCAAGTTGAGCAGTGGTTGTCGACAACACTGGGTCATCTGTCAACAACCCAAACAAGCCATCAAGATCATGGTTCTGGATAGAAGATCTGTGGTAGTTGTTGGCCCTTTTGGTACGGCAGCAAGCAAACCTAGAGGGGGGGTGAATTGGTTTTTCTGAAATCTGAAATAGAATCTTAAACACAGAAAATAACACTTGAAGGTTTGGTTAGTTTAGTGTGATAAAGAGTGCAGTGCGGAAGCAAATAAACAATCACACAAGGACACAGGAGATTTATCCTGGTTCGGCCCTTCCCACATGGAAGTCCTACGTCCAGTCCCCAAGCAAACTCTTGGGATTTCACTAACCAAGGGTACAGTCCCCCTTATGGACCTTACAACACCCTGGATCCCCCACCAGGTCTTCTTCTCTTTCCCGGGCAAGAAGGCAGCCCACTTCTCTTACAGGTAAAGAAGCCAACCTCCTGGAACAAACCCCAGTGCGGTTCTGCTAGACACAAACCCCTAGCTGGGTTGACAACTGGAACAAACCCCAGTTAGGTTCTGCTAGACACCAACCCCTAGCTGGGTTAACTACTGTATACAGTCCTACAGCTGGACACAGATCTTTCTTAGAAAGATCAGACTGAGAGACCTTACAAGATGAACACTCATGTAAAGCTCACAGTCCCAAACTCTCCCCAGATATACAATAAGCTCGGAGAGAAACAGAAGAGAGAAAAGAAGGCTCGAATGCTTGAAAGCTTGGAAGCTTGAGAGCTTGAAATGCTTTGAATGCTTCTTCTTGGCTCAGGCTCTTTCTCTCTTTCCTTGAGTGTATGTGGCGTGAAGGTGCTTCTCACAGATGTACACTCCTTCAAAGATATTCAAGAAAAGGCTCTTATTGTTCTTCAGCAATGCTCCATCTTTTATATTGAGCAGCTTTGAACAAATCCGTTGAAGAGATAGCCGTTTGAGTTTTGGATCCGTTGGAGTTCTGACCGTTGCTTATCTTCTCTTCATTTGTCTTAATCAGACTCTGATGGTCTTCGATGTCTGTGAGCATAGAAGAGAGTGTTAGCATAAAAGAGTGTTTATGATAAACGATGCATGGTACTGTGCTTCTGCTAACATACTGAAAATAGAGGTCATATCTTTTTGACAAGACTCTGAAATATGCATGCAGCTTTTTGTCAGAAGATATTTGACTTTTTATTTAAGCGCCAAGCATATTTGAAATATAAAGGCAATCTGTGTTTCAACAGAATCCATGAAGAAATCATTATGAGCATGACTTATGAAATCGTTATTGTGAAGAGTCGTTGCTCATTTAAAAACAAGTCGATGTGAACAAATCGTTGTGAGAGCAAGTCGTTGCGCTCACTTATAGAATCGTTATGAGATCGACTTCTTAGAAAATCAATGCGCTTAAAGAGGAAATCGTTATGGCATCGACTTCTTAACAAATCGTTGCGAACACTTATGAAATCGTTGCGAACACTTATGAAATCGTTATGGCATCGACTTCTTAACAAATCGTTATGGGAACGATTTCTTACCAAATCAATGCGCTTAAAGAGGAAATCGTTATGGCATCGACTTCTTAACAAATCGTTATGGGAACGATTTCTTACCAAATCAATGCGCTTAAAGAGGAAATCGTTATGGCATCGACTTCTTAACAAATCGTTGCGGCGCTTGATACTTTGGCACTTTAAACAGAAATCGATGTATATTGATTAAACATCGATTTTATCATTTTAGTGCGCCAAATATTGCATCAATGAAAGACTTAGCTTTTGCTATGAGATTGATGCGACACAGATGAAACAAAAATATTCATTATGTTATCATCATAAGTTTTGTTATCACCAAAATACAAGAACAAATAGAGAGTGGTTCAACAATCTCCCCCTTTTTGGTGATGACAAAATTTATGCGAATTTTCTGACACAAATATATGAAGCATAAAAAAAATGCAGAAAATTCATAGAACATACAAATTCTCCCCCTTTTTGTCATTAACCAAAAAGGAAGGATCTTACCATGCATTCTCTCCCCTTTGAGAAAATTTCTTACCATTGAGGGGTTCAACAATAATAGATATTCAATGAATAACTTCCCCTTAGTCTGTGCTCCCCCTGAGTGAGAGACTCCCTCTTAATGTGAGGCAAGTCTGATCTTGTTGCTCTTGACCTTTGACATGTTGTTTGTCAAGTCTTCAGGATTTTTATCTGCATACATCTTAACAGAAAAACTTGCAAACACTGTTAGTAGCATTGTAGCTTACTGAATATAACAAACATAAATGTACATTAAAAATACAAAACTAAAACTAAAGGATGACTACTTCCTCTTCAGATTAGAATGAAGTGAAGAGTTGGTAGTCACCAATTGGATGTTTTT
This sequence comes from Colocasia esculenta, assembly GCA_014218235.1. Lineage (NCBI taxonomy): Eukaryota > Viridiplantae > Streptophyta > Magnoliopsida > Alismatales > Araceae > Colocasia > Colocasia esculenta. Next base: position 126,585,277 of record CM024753.1, on the reverse strand, counting down.
GAGCATCCTCTAACCATACCCATTTGAATGCCTTTTCCTTTTGTTCATCAAGAGTAGATAGGCATTTTCTTCTTTAATGTTGAAGCTACCTGAGGAGTTGTTTACAGAAGATGTCTCTTGAGAAGTTACTTGGATTTTATGAGCTTTATCCTCAGCTTTTTCATTGTCAGAAGCTTCTTCAGTGCTTATTTCCTCAGAGATGTCCTTTTCGAAAAGGATATGAGGCTCCCCCTCACTCTGAGGTTCCTCCTTTAACTCTTCTTCTTCAGGTGGAAGGATGACATCATGAGGTCCTTCCTGTTGCTCCTTTTGAATGGCGACAGTTGAAGATGATGGAGTTATAGCTTCCTGTCTTGTTTCTTTAAACACTTGAGCATCAGTAGGTATTTCGTCCGTGGTGGGTATTTCTTCATATGTGAGCTTCAATTTTTCCCACATATCTTTAGCAGATATACATGCAGATATTTTACTAAATTCCTTTTTAGATAAAGCACAACATAAATAATTTTTAGCTTTAAAGTTTAGTGATAACTTTATCTTATCTGCTGCTGTGATAGTAGTAGTGTTTTCAGCAGGGATAAAAACAAAATCACCTACCTCAATTACCTGCCACAGATCAAAGTCTGTGCCTCGAATGAAGCATTCCATCCTTATCTTCCAGTGTTGATAATCTTCTCCATCAAAGAATGGAGGTCTGGTGACTGATTGTCCTTCAGCATATCCTTGAGCTGCCATGGATCTTTACTCTAAGATCGTTGGATCTTCTTTGAAAGTTCAGAGACTCGCTCTGATACCACTTGTTGGCCCTTTTGGTACGGCAGCAAGCAAACCTAGAGGGGGGGTGAATTGGTTTTTCTGAAATCTGAAATAGAATCTTAAACACAGAAAATAACACTTGAAGGTTTGGTTAGTTTAGTGTGATAAAGAGTGCAGTGCGGAAGCAAATAAACAATTACACAAGGACACAGGAGATTTATCTTGGTTCGGCCCTTCCCACATGGAAGTCCTACGTCCAGTCCCCAAGCAAACTCTTGGGATTTCACTAACCAAGGGTACAGTCCCCCTTATGGACCTTACAACACCCTGGATCCCCCACCAGGTCTTCTTCTCTTTCCCGGGCAAGAAGGCAGCCCACTTCTCTTACAGGTAAAGAAGCCAACCTCCTGGAACAAACCCCAGTGCGGTTCTGCTAGACACAAACCCCTAGCTGGGTTGACAACTGGAACAAACCCCAGTTAGGTTCTGCTAGACACCAACCCCTAGCTGGGTTAACTACTGTATACAGTCCTACAGCTGGACACAGATCTTTCTTAGAAAGATCAGACTGAGAGACCTTACAAGATGAACACTCATGTAAAGCTCACAGTCCCAAACTCTCCCCAGATATACAATAAGCTCGGAGAGAAACAGAAGAGAGAAAAGAAGGCTCGAATGCTTGAAAGCTTGGAAGCTTGAGAGCTTGAAATGCTTTGAATGCTTCTTCTTGGCTCAGGCTCTTTCTCTCTTTCCTTGAGTGTATGTGGCGTGAAGGTGCTTCTCACAGATGTACACTCCTTCAAAGATATTCAAGAAAAGGCTCTTATTGTTCTTCAGCAATGCTCCATCTTTTATATTGAGCAGCTTTGAACAAATCCGTTGAAGAGATAGCCGTTTGAGTTTTGGATCCGTTGGAGTTCTGACCGTTGCTTATCTTCTCTTCATTTGTCTTAATCAGACTCTGATGGTCTTCGATGTCTGTGAGCATAGAAGAGAGTGTTAGCATAAAAGAGTGTTTATGATAAACGATGCATGGTACTGTGCTTCTGCTAACATACTGAAAATAGAGGTCATATCTTTTTGACAAGACTCTGAAATATGCATGCAGTTTTTTGTCAGAAGATATTTGACTTTTTATTTAAGCGCCAAGCATATTTGAAATATAAAGGCAATCTGTGTTTCAACAGAATCCATGAAGAAATCATTATGAGCATGACTTATGAAATCATTATTGTGAAGAGTCGTTGCTCATTTAAAAACAAGTCGATGTGAACAAATCGTTGTGAGAGCAAGTCGTTGCGCTCACTTATAGAATCGTTATGAGATCGACTTCTTAGAAAATCAATGCGCTTAAAGAGGAAATCGTTATGGCATCGACTTCTTAACAAATCGTTGCGAACACTTATGAAATCGTTGCGAACACTTATGAAATCGTTATGGCATCGACTTCTTAACAAATCGTTATGGGAACGATTTCTTACCAAATCAATGCGCTTAAAGAGGAAATCGTTATGGCATCGACTTCTTAACAAATCGTTATGGGAACGATTTCTTACCAAATCAATGCGCTTAAAGAGGAAATCGTTATGGCATCGACTTCTTAACAAATCGTTGCGGCGCTTGATACTTTGGCACTTTAAACAGAAATCGATGTATATTGATTAAACATCGATTTTATCATTTTAGTGCGCCAAATATTGCATCAATGAAAGACTTAGCTTTTGCTATGAGATTGATGCGACACAGATGAAACAAAAATATTCATTATGTTATCATCATAAGTTTTGTTATCACCAAAATACAAGAACAAATAGAGAGTGGTTCAACAGTAGTGGCTGTTGACAGCTGCTAGGCGTCTATCAACAACCGCAGGTCCAGCACCAACAGTAAGCAGTATGTGCACTCACTTAGGGCGTCCTTTTCTCATACACACGGATTCCCACATCGTGTAATGATTAGGACACACCTATAAAAATGTGTCCCTTGCCCCTTTTCAAAGTAAGAGCCAACACAACTCCAAGAAAGGCTGAGGTGGCAAGAAGGGACCTCTCCAGTACTCTGTTCGAGTTCCAAAAGTTGCAGACCAAAGGATTTCATCTGAGGAGATCGATTGAAAGCCAAATTTGCCATCAAGGCTCTAAAATAAGAAGGTGAAGAAGAGGAAGATCAATCCAAGTAGCAAAAGAAGCAAAGGGAAATTAGAGGAGAGTTCAGAGCAGACTACACCTGCTTGAAGCTTCTGAAGATCGAATTGCTCAGGGACTTCATCGAAATCCAACTCCAGTTCAAGCAGCAGTAGTATCAAGGAAGAAACAGTGTGGATCGGTGATCATGGTGATCAGATCAATATTTGAAAAGATATTTCTTCCTTCACTCACACCTTTCTTTATTCATTTCATATATCTGTGTGTGTGTGTACTAAACTGAGATCAGTACTTGGATTATGTTTGAGTTTGTGCCTTGTGATCTGTACAAGTGTTATGTACAGATCATAGTGTGTGTGATGTGATCTACGCTGGCTTATGCACAGATCTGATTTGTGTGTCTTGTGTTGATCAGATCAAGGCTAGAGGATCTGATCTTTTGTAGACTTGATCTAGCGTGTGTATCTGTGTGTGAGCTATTATGCTCAAGTGTGTGTGTTGTACTCAACTTTGAGTAGTGTGGCCTCATTGTGTGAGGGGTGGATGTAGGAGTCACTGGATGTGATATCCGAACCACCTAAAAATCCCTTGTGTACTATGGTTTGTATTGTGATTTGATCTTGTGTTGCGCTAGATGCATGCATAGGGATTTCGCCTACACACTTCTTATTAGTTTGTTCACACACATCAATCACATGTTTAATGCTTAAACTAATTGATAAAATGTTTCACACATTTTAATCACACACATTGCATCAGTTCAGTGGGGTTTTAATTGAATAGATCTCTTAATCTAAAGTAATTTTAAAATTGCTTAAGTTTCCGCTGCAAATCTATTCAACCCCCCCCCTCTAGATTTTGCCATTACGAATATCTGATCCTATCAATTTTGAATGACGATTCAAAACCTGAATTTCCTAAACATGTGTCAGCTTGTGAATCAAGGGATTTGAGCGAAACTTCTCTACCCTCACACCTCAACGTACCACATGGACACATGGGACTATAAATGCCCATGATCCTTGTACTACTGGATATACACACATTAATTCACAACTCCCTAGAAGTAGAAAGTGGTGGCCAGAGAGAAGTCCCATCTGAAATCTGATGTTGCTTCAGATCTAAAGAATTGGAGATCCAATTGCTGAAGTGATCATAGATCAAATTGAATTCTTAGATTCGAGAGTCTGAATCATCTGTCTGGAGTTAGAAACCAGAACTCTCAACCAGGAGCAAAAGGGGGAAATCGAACCAGTTCGATCTATTCTACTGCTCTTCATTGTTTAACTGGTTCTACATCTTAACTTCATATCATTCAGTGTGTAGTGTGAAATTTGAGCAATCTTTCTGCTCAATTTCATGTGTGTGTTCTGATTTGAGATTTTGATCATCTCAAATCGTGTGTGTGTTTGTGTATGTTGTTCAAACTTGCTACATAAGCATATTTATGGTGGATGTAAGATACACAATTGTGTTAGCCAAACCACCTTAAATTCATGTGTTACTGTGGTTTGATCTCTCTGAACGCTAGATGATTAATAGGCATGCTTACTAATTAGTTTGCTATCATCCAATATCTCTTAGATTCACATTTCACACACTCAATTTATCCTGATTGGTATATGTGCACAATTCAGAATTCTATAATTTTCATAGATCTTAAATTTGATAATAGTTTGTTCTAATTTGGTAGAAATCTATTCAACCCCCCCCCCCTTTAGATTTCTTCATAGCTATCTTTCGCTACTTTTCAGTCTTGGGTTGTTGGTGCAGTTGTGTGTACTACACCTTGAGCGTTTTTCGATGCTTCGTGTTTTTATGCCTCAAAGGCTGGGGCCTGTGTGGCCTATTGTGCTCTTCAAGGTTCACGGTCCTTTGCATGTGGCTTTTTAGCAGGTCTCTGGTGAAGAGTCCTTCCTATTAGCCCATGTTGTTTCAGCCGCAGGAGCACCTGTGTTGCACTTTGCCTAGTTTTGGTGCTTATGGTAGCACTGTGTGCTCGTGTTCGAGTGTTTCTGTTTTGTGTCATTTGAGGCCTTGGCGCATTTTGTTGCACCTTGGGTGGCTCTTGGTGCTGAATTTAGCACCACGTATTGTGTCATGTACCTTGGTCGTGAGCTTCGTGCATCATTTCATGTGTTTGCTTCATGTTAGAGGCGTTGAGCTTTCCGCCTCTAGGGTACTTTGTGCTGACCTGTGCCTTGTGGTTGTACCATTACCGTTGTGGGGTGACTGCTTTTCCTTGTCTAGATAGCCCTATCGGTGGTATGCTAGGCTTTGGTCGTGGCCTGTGTCTGGGTTTTCCCTCTTGCTTTGGGAGCAAGCGTGTTCGGTTGTGGTACCCTGCTTCGGTCTGGGTCCCTCTGATGTCATTATATTATCCTCGACCTCTGCGGTTGTTTTGATTCCTGTGTGGTTGTGCACCTTTCTAGTGGTTGGCATGTTGGTACGCACACTGAGCCTTGTGTGCGCCTGGCGGGTGTGCTACCAACTCTTAGTTGGTTCTCCAGTTGTGTGTGGTGTTGGTGAGTCTAGAAGCCAATGGCAGAGTCTCCTGTTAGTTCGTCTGGTGATAGTGAGGCCCATTGGCTCACTAGTACTTGACCGCGTGGTTTGTTGACGTTGTGAGGTGTCCAGTTTCGACTTAACCTCAAACATCTTCCGTGCTTCCGTCGCGATGTGTCGCACTGTGGAGCATGTAGTTTCCTAGTTTTGTGGCTCCACGTGCATTTGGTGTCCTTGTCGGACCAAAAGGAAGGTCTGGGTGAGACCTAGTGGTGGTTGTGGATGTCGTTCCGTGTGTTGAGGATTCTCCACGAGCGTGATGTTGCTCTAGTTATCGTCATTTGCATGGCTTCTCGATGGGGCTGGTGACCAATGCTAGCTGCTGCTAGTAGTGTGAGGTTGTTCTCCTGAGTGTTGTGCTTGGTTCTTAGACGTTTCTCATGTTTCTGTCGGCAACTGTGTACCCTTTTGGGTTTTGTTGGCGACATAGTGGGTTGATGATCGGTTGGTCCCAAGAGCGGAGTCTGTTGGTGGCTACGGCCGTGGAGTTTTCGGCTAGTGTTTTCTGCCATTCAGGTTGGTTTTGGCGTTGTTCAACACCTATGGGGTTTTTATGTTCCGTTTGGACTCCCTACATTGCCCGGAGTAAGCCATTGGTTTTTTGTTTGGTGCTCCTCGTGCGTTTGGATCATGTTGTATAAGCCTTTGGTTTTCCAGCTGGTTGCTCTGTGCTTGTTTAGCAGTGTGGTTGTTGCCACGAGGAGGTCGTGGTCAGACTTAGTGGTTGGCGGTGCCATTGTTGCCACGAGGAAGTTGTGATGAGACTTAGTAGCTTCTTCGCACCAGTGTTGCATCCGCTCCCCATATTTCATCTCATTCCTCGGGATCTCTTGGGAGTGCCCTAAATTTCGATGACAAAATTTTGTTAACGGGGGATGGATGTAGCATCCCGGCATTCCAGCTTTCCGATCTGGCATCTTGGATGACTGGCTCCTAACGCGTCCGGTCTGGGTGACGCGTTAGTGTCGCATTGGGGGTGTCCGACATGACAGTCATTCTTTTTATGCCCAGCTTGTGCTTCGTGTTCTTGTAGCGCCCAACTTTCCTATCACGTTCTTGTCACTCCTGGTCAACGAGACGCGATAGTCTTCCATGGCTTTGGTCGTCTGACATCTATCAAGGTGGCAGGAGTGTCAGTACGACTTGTCAGGTTGTCGCAGCATCCCTGCGAGACGTCTTGGTGTTGCGGTCAGCTCCCGTCACGTTAAGGTTCTTAACGTGATGCATCGCCCTATCAGGACTTGGGTGTCGAAGGCTTATAGCCTTGGCCGACACTGTTTCTCTTCTACTCCCCCTTTCCTCCCCTCCGACGGGAGCTCCGCCTCCCTCTCTTCTCTTTGTGTGTTTCAGGCGAGGAGGAGGGTCGTGTTCGTGTTCCCGGCATCGTGGAGCTTGCGTGGACCGAGGATGTAAGACCCTGCTCTCTTGGGCCCTTAACCCTGTCCTCAGGTTCACGATGGACACCTTGGTCACGATATGGTCATGCCAGGGGAGCCTGCCGCGATAGGCTTCTGGACATGGCGCACCTGGCCGTCGCGACATGATCGCGACGGGGGTGGGCGTCGCAATCTTATCACAGTGTCTGGTGGCGTCGCAACTACTTTTTTGACCGATTTGATTACTGTCCTTTCTGTCAGAACGGCTTTATTGGGTGTTAGGTGCGTATAGCGTTGACGCGACCAAACAGACCGTCACGTTCTAGTTTCCCGATCTTCGAGGTTTGACTGCCTTTTTGGTGGCGCGCTGGGGATGGCTGTCGCGACATGGTCGCGACGCCCGGGGGCATCGTAACATGTTGGTTGTTGCTCCAGGCCGACTCGTCACATCTCGGGGCCCATCGGTTTAAAACTGAGGTCGGCGCCCCTTTCTTCTTCCCCTCCCTTTCTTCTTCTTCTTCTTCCTTCTTCTTCCCCCTCCGAGCCCTTGGCTTCTCCGGCGATTCTTGGTGGTTTGGGCGAGGAGGTGACGCCTAGTTCGTGTAGGCGGCGTGCTCATGGTGCTTGGAGCGAGGAGGAGGTGGTCGATGTGAAGGCCCCAACGGGTCGGCTCTACTCTTGGAGGTAGAGACCCTCATCTCCCACTTGTCCTAGCATGCTCCCCTCCCCTTGAGATCCTTGGTGAATCATGGCCTTGGGGTTGTGGGGTGAGTGAGGATCATGCTCAAGGTGAGTGAGGTTTCCTTCGAGCGTAGATTCCTTGTAATCCATGTTTTATGGTGTTTGAGGGTGGTTTGGTGCATTTACAAGCTTTCTTAGTGTTTCCCCATGCTCCCCTCCCCCTATAGAGATGGTTTGTACTAGTTTTGGGGCAGTCCTTGGGAGGATTGTACCGGGACACCCCTTGGCTAAGATTGCGACCAGTATAGAGGTCACAATGATGTCGCGACCAGCTCGGCTGCTGCGACATCATCGCGGCGCTCTAAGGCGTCACGACAGTGTCACGACACCTGTGGCGTCACGACAAGGTTGCATCGGCTTGTGGTATCGTGACAAGGTCATGACGGCCTGTGGCGTCATTGTAGACGCGAGATTTGGCCCATCCCCACATGGTTCCATGGCCCAATAAGGTCCATTTGACCATTTGTTGACTTGCCTCGGATCCCATGTAGATGGCAGCATCGACGGCCGCTGACTGCATGTTGGCGGCAATCTCCCTGGACGCTGACTACTGTTGGCATCCACCAATGTGGACGCCTATATGGGGTTGGCAGCAGGATCGTTGGACGTCAAGCAGGGTTTACCTGGTCTGCGCAACTGCCCGAGATTCCAGCCCACTAGTGCCATTCTCTCGGCGATGCAATGCATGTAGCCGTTCCCAACGGGTATATGGGCCACCTTGGCACCCCATTGACCCAATAAAAATCCTATGTGGCCCCCTCCCATTGGTTGGAGCTTAAACTTATAGATTGCCATGTGTACAAGTGCATCCTAGGCACCCTAGATCCGACCCCCACTATCTATATAACTCACCCTCTGGCCTTCTAAGTAGAGGGGAGAGGCTGGACGTCCACGTTATGCTACTTTGAGAGAGGAGAGAGAAAAGTGCAACCAAGCTCACACCCACCCTTCCTTCTCTTCTTCTTCTCATCATCTGGGGCATCTAGGAGGCTTCACCAAGGATTGGAGGAGCCCAGCAAGGAGTCAACCACGTCCAGAAACGAGCTTCATCTCCCTCCTCTTTCTCTCTTCCCCTCTTCTCTTCCTTTAGTTTTTTGCATGTCACACACATCCACAAACACACCCTAGGCACGTAGGGCACCCTCTGACACACCTACAAAGGGGTTTCCCAACCAAAAACGGAGGGAAGAAGGGTGGTCATAGAACTTGGCCACCCCTCTTCTCAAGTCTGAAACCAGTCCGGGGCTCTCCTTTTGGGCTTTCTTCTTCTGTTTAGGACGTTTACCACACCTCCTTTAGTCTAATAGAGTCTCTTTTTATGGCAGGAACGCATCAAAAAAGACCGTGGAGATCTCATTCTTTGGCCGGCCGAAGAAGGAGAAGTTGGAGTCCCACAATCCACCGCTGTGCGAGGCTACTGCATCGACGTGATCACAACACCTCCTTAGGCACAGGTAAGGCTCTGGCGATCGCAATCTCTTCTTTTCCTTTGTGGTTTTCCTTATTTTCTCCTCAGTCAACTTAGTCAACCGGGGAGTCAACGAGGTCAACCGGCAACCCCTTCATCGCCAACGAGGGAGCAGCGACGTTCGTGAGCCTCCGGAGGACACCACAATCACCGGGGTATGGCCCAAGGATCGTCCACAGTCTCTCTTTTGGCGATCGCGATGGGACCAGCACTGCTGCCACGGTTTCAGTCTTCACCGAGGTAAGCGGCAATCGATACTGTCGTCTACCCAGGTAAGCGTCCATCTTTCCTGTCGTTTAGTTCTTATGCACGTCAATCTCTGTTGTCGTCTACTTCTCTTCAGCGTCCGTCGATCATGTCGTTTACATGCTTTTGAGGAACTTGACGTCGCTGGCCTTGCCGTTTATCTCCCAGAAGCTTGTTTTTGTCTGTTTTGATCTATTTTTCTTTCTGTTTGCTTCCTGTTTGCCTTCTAATGGTTCTGTGTCACGAGGTGGGTCCTTTTCTCATATGTTCTAGTCTCCTCACACGTTCTAGGATAGCCCCTCCTTGTTCTATAGCCTTTTACTCGGGGATTCCCTCTCGAGTAAATCGGGTTGATTCCAAGGAGAACTCCATAAGTCCCTAAATTCCGTGGATTCCCTCACGGTACGGGGCAGGAGAGCCTTTACCCTTCCCACTTAGTCTGCCCACTCACCCAGCTTTGAGTAAGGAGTGAGAGAAATTGGCCTTTTACAAAGTTATTTAACATACAACTTCAATCTTTAAAATTTGGGGATGTTGTTTGACAATATTGTTTGGTAGAAATCCACTTTCTTCCTGATAATAGTGTAATTAATCAACTAAACCATCTTAAAATTGGTAGGATGTATTGTTAAATGGACTCTTGGTTGAACTCTTACAACATGTCTAACAATCTGGCTTTCGAATATGACGATAACATTAATGATGAATTTTTCAGAATGGTCAACACTGATATGCAACCTGAAGAGTCCGTTCAGTCCTCTTCTCAGGCCGACAATGAGGAGAGTGTGAGTTTGAGGGTCAACCCAACTTATGCCCAAGATGTTCAAGAAGACCCCGAATTCTCTAAACTCCTCTCTCGCTATTCGCCCGAGGACATCATTTCTATGCTTTCTAAGCATACTGTCCGGGCAGCGGCCTCTCCTTCCCCTCCATCCCCTTCTTCTTTCCATGCTTCTTCATCTAGGCCCGTTCCTAGGCCCGTCACTCCTTCACGGGTTCCCATCTCCCCCGTCCCCATTTCCACTCTGAATCCTCCCACTCCTTTACCTACTCCTTTCCCAACTCCTCCTTTCTCCTATCCACCCAATGTTCAGCCCACACCCCCCACTCAATCCAAATCCATCTCTCGGTCAGAGATGGAGGGTCTTATTAAGAAGCTCTTGGCTGAATCTCTATCTCTTTCCAAGCCTCATTCCCTTCAGAACTACTGCAAGCATTCCAACGCCTACTTTCCCCCGAGTTTCAAGGCCCCGAAATACTGCAAGTATGACGGGACCTCCGACCCTCAATTCCACCTTGCTGGCTTTACCATGGATTCCCATCAGTGGTTATACGATCGGGTCCTCTTAGTTCACCTCTTCCAACAATCGTTAGAGGGGGAAGCTTTGAGGTGGTTCACCTCCTTACCCGCATCGGATCTTATTAATTTCGACATAGTCTCCGAGCGATTCATCTCGCATTTCTCATACATGGCCACTCAAGTCCCTACACTTCCCGACTTGGTGGCAGAAAAGATGAAGCCAGACGAAGACTTTGTTACCTTTGCAAACCGATGGAGATCCATGGCTTCAAGAGCCGACATACCCATCCCAGAGTCCCAAGCCATAACCATGCTAGTCACCAACACCACCCCTTTGCTTCGCTCTGTTTTGATGCTAAGTGAGTTCTGTTGGGTTGAGTGTGGATTTAATATTTTTCTCCTCATAGTTTTGATGATGACATGTTGTGATTTTAATGCTTAATGGTTGGAACATTTTACATACATCACTTATATAATAACAATGCTCAAAAAGCATGTTTCCAAACACATTAGATCACATACCTTCATGATAATCCCTTGTACTAATGGTTTATGTGTTTAATTCTCAGGGACATAATTTTTGTCATGGTAGTGTCGACACACCCATTGATGGTGTCGACACTGGGTATCAATACCTGAAGCAATTTCATGAAGACAAGGTCCAGTGTGTCGACACAGTCCCTGACAGTGTCGACACTAAACCCAGTCTCCAGAAGACCCAGTTGCCAGACTGGGACAGTGTGTAGACACAGCCAGTGAGTGTGTCGACACTAGACCCATCTCCCAGAAGACCTATTTTGTGCAATTGGGACAGTGTGTCGACACACTCAGTGACAGTGTCGACACACTCCGGCTAATTTTTCAACTTAAGTTCCACCTGGACACGTGGCCTTCTAGGGATCAATTGGATTGACCTTGGATCATGTGCCCACGCACTCCAAGGGTTCTTTTGGTCATGTTGGGCTATAAATACCGATCTAATCGGCCCCCAAGCTGTAGAACTCCTCCAGAGCATTCCTGCAAAGGCTTTTTGGCGGTAAGAAAGAGGACTCTCTCGCTCCTGCTCCTCTTGGTGCTTGGTGACCCTTCTACATCCTTGAAGAGCACCAGAAGGTGAAGTGAATCTCTGAAGAAGAGGTGAGAACACTTCTTAAAGGAGCAGATCCAGCAGAAGCAATCAATTGAGGAGAATTCAAGGGTGATCTAGAGGCAATTGTTACAGAGCATCGCCCAGTGACTCAAAGCTACAAGGATTTCCTCAATTCAGCCTTCTGCAAGGGATTTCTACTGAAAAACATGATCTGTATCTAATTCCCCCAATTCTTTAAGTGTTCTTCTGATTCATTCATGAGATTGTGCATAAATTGTTGCACGAGTCTCTGTGAATGAACTTATTCTGAATCAGATCATTGCTAGAGGATCTGATTTATGTTGTTCTTGATCTAGCATGTTTCTTGTGAGCCTTTGTGCTCAGTTGTGTTGAGTTGAACTCTTAGTGTGTGCACTTGAGCAAGTGTGCTCAGTTCTCTGGAGTAGTTGTGCTCTAGAGTTAGTGTGTGAGTTGTCTAACTCAGTGGTGTTGGAGTTGTCAAGCTCCAGTGTGTGTTGTACTCGGGTTGAGTAGTGGAGCCTCACTGTGTGAGGAGTGGATGTAGGAATCACTGTGTGATTTCCGAACCACCTAAAAATCCTCTGTGCAAGTTGTTTGAATTGTGGTTTGATTTTATCTTGCGCTAGATGCATGCATAGGGATTTCGCTCACACTACAAATTGATCTACTCACACACTCTATTCACTCAATTCACACATTCATACATCAGATCAGTGAATTGTCACTCTGAATTGATCTCTGATTCAAAGTATTTTTCAAATTGGTTAAGCTTCCGCATTAATTGGTACTAGATCTATTCAACCCCCCCCCCCTTCTAGATCTGGTCCATCCCATATCCGATCCTACAATTGGTATCAGAGTGGTTCATGTCTGTATCTGATATGATTTGAGTGTTTCTGTCTAATCTCTGTGTTACACTTGCTTGAATTGTTTGAGTGTTTCTATCACTGCATTTCATCTTGCTTAATGGATTCTCGAGGCTTTATTGCTGAAGGCCATTCCATCAATAGGCCACCATTTTTCAATGGGACTGATTACTCTTATTGGAAAAATCACATGCAAGTCTTTCTTAGAGCCCAGAATTATGAAATCTAGAGGGTAGTTGAGGTAGGTCCTTATGAAAACCAGGGAGAAGAGGAAACCTAGACTAGAGAACAAATTAGGAGGGCCACCCTTAACTACAGTGCCATGAACATGCTTCAGTGTGCAGTCCATCCTAAAGAATATTCAAGAATATCCATGTGTAAATCTGCTAAAGAGATGTGGGATAAACTTGAATTATTGTATGAAGGAACATCCCAAGTTAAGGAAACCAAAGCAAACATACTTGTTTCTGAATATGAATTATTCATGATGAAATCTGATGAATCAATTTCTGAAATGTTTGCCAAGTTTATGATAATTGTCAATGGACTGAAAGCTCTAGGTAAAGACTACACTGATGCTGATTTGGTAAGAAAGATCTTGCGCTCTCTTTCATCTATCTGGCACACTAAGGCCACTGTTATTGAAGATTCTAAAGATTTATCCAAAATCTCTTTGGATGAACTCATAGGATCTTTAATGACATATGAAATAAACTTGAAAAGAAATGAAGAGCATATAATCAAGACCAAACCAGTAGCACTTAAAGCCTCATCAAGTAACAAGGACAAAAATCAAGAGAAATCAAGTTCTGAAGTGTCTGAGTCAAATGAGGATGAACTTGCCCTCATGACTAGGCAATTCAGAAAATTTCTAAAATCAAGAAAAGGAAAATTCACTGGGAAGAAGAAATTTCCATCTGGAAAAAGAAATACTTCTTTTTCAAATGTCAATTCAAACAGAAATCAAAGAACTGATGAAGTTATTATCTGCTACAGGTGCAACAAACCAGGACACATGAAAGGAGAATGTCTTGAGAATAAAAAGGATAAGTACAAGAAGATCAACAAAATGAAGAAGCCTAAAGCCATGGTAGCAACTTGGTCAGATGGTGATCCAAGTGAGGATGAAGATGAGAAGACCTCAAGTTCTGGAAATGAGGAAATATGCTTCATGGCTAACAGCACTGATGGAAAGGTAAGTACTTCTTTTGAAGAATATACCATTGATGATTGGCAAGATGCTTATGCTGAATTGGTTGAAAAATATTCTGAAACAAGGAAAGAGAATAAGCATCTGAAGAAGAAAATTGAAAATCTCTTGCATAACAATTCCTCAAACAGAAGAATTTCTGAACTAGAAAATGAACTATCTAAACTTAATGAAGAAAAGGAAAACTTTTTTAATGAAATTGATGAGCTCAAACTTGCATCTCAAAAGGCCAATGATGATTTTAAAAAACTTTCTAAAAATTTGGAATTGCAACAAAAGGAAAAAAGAACAAGCTGTTGATGAAATTAACAGTTTAGAAAATCTGCTGAAAGAAAAAGAACAAGTCATTGAAACTTTTACAAAAAGAAAAGACAATCTTGATGCTTTGTTAGGAGCAAGAATGAAATCTGTGAAACATGGACTAGGATTTACCACACAAAAATCCAAGAAAGACAACTCTGGTGAAATAAGGGAAAAAGCTCCCTTGATAAAACTTGTTAAAAGTCCTAGTCCTGAGAACAACAAAAACAAGCAAGTGTCAAGCAACACATCCAAAACTTTGAAGAATCTGAACAAAAAGAAACTAAATAGGTCAACACCAGTCAACCAAAGAATAAAAACTGTGACTGCTGAGTCGATACCAGTCAAAAATAGGTCGACCTGCCCAAGTTTAAAGGCCAACAATCAGTCAAACAAAAAATCAAATAAAAACTTGAAAAATAACAAAACACAAAAGGAAACCTTCATGATAGATTTTGGACATCCAAAACAACACCTCAAACTGATTGGATCAATTCTTGGAACCAATGGTATTACAATCCTTTTTGGTACCACTCTCAATTCTTTTATCCAAATTTCCCAATGTACCAACAATATCCTTGGCTTGGACCTCTACACATGAATGATCATGCCCAAATGCATAACCTCCATGCTCATGAAAGAAAGAACACAGACGTTTTCATTCCAAAAGAAAATGTTAAATTGAAAAAGATAAAAATCACCTCTGAAACAAAACAAATGCAAAAAATAAATCAAATTTGGATTAGAAAAGATCTATTGTCCATGTTCAAACAAACTGATGGTCCCAACAATGTTTGGGTACCAAAATCTTCTCTTCTCTGATTTGAATTTTGCAGGAAGGTCGTGCACCCAACTCCAATGTTTGATTTCTTGATAGTGGGTGTTCACAACACATGATAGGAGACAAAACAAAGTTCTCATTTCTGATTGAAAAGGAGGGAGGATCTATCACATTTGGAGGTAAAAATAAAGGGAAAATCATTGGATCTGGAAAGGTTGGTAAATCTTCCTCAAACTCAATTGAAAATGTTTTGTTAGTTGATGGTCTGAACTATAACTTGTTGAGCATTAGCCAACTGTGTGACAAAGGTCACAAAGTTGTGTTTGAATCAGATTTTTGCAAAATAATTGACTCCTCAACTGACAAGATAAAATTCTTTGGAAAGAGAGAGAATAATGTCTACATGATCAACCTTGATAAAAATTTTGCTGAAAACATTTGTTTAGTTGCAAATAAAGATGAAATTGCATGAATATGGCACAAAAGACTTGGTCATGCAAGTTTCAACAAAATAAACAAACTCTTAAGGCTAAATTTGGTAAAAGGACTTCCTGAATCTTTTCCAAACATAGAAAATCAACTTTATGGGATTTGTGCCCAAGGAAAACAAACCAGAAAATCTTTTAAAACTTTCAATGATGTACTTACATCTAAGCCACTAGAATTACTTCATATGGACCTTTTTGGGCCAACAAGAATTCTCAATCTTAGTGGCAAAAGATATGGGTTTGTCATCATTGATGATTTTACTATATTCACATGGGTTATTTTATTATCTCACAAGAGTGATGTTTATCTAGAATTCAGGAATTTTTGTACCACTGCCTTAACAGGTTTTTCACATAAAATAAAATCCATTTTGAATGATCATGGGGGAGAATTTGCAAATAAAGCCTTTTCTGATTTGTGTGCTGAACTAAACATTTTCCACAAATTCTCTTCTCCAAGAACTCCAGAACAAAATAGAGTTGTGGAAAGGAAAAATAGAACTTTTGTGGAAATGGCTAGATCCATGCTCTTGGAAAGTAAATTGCCCAAATCCTTCTGGGCTAAAGCTGTAAATACGGCAAATCATATTCTCAACAGAGCATTGGTCAGACCAAAAATCAGAAAAACCCCTTATAAACTGTTGAAAAACAAAAAGCCAACTCTTTCTTATTTTAAAGTCTTTGGATGCAAATGTTTTGTACATAATAACAACAAAGAAAATCTTGACAAATTTGATGCTAAAAGTTATGAAGCCATCTTTCTTGGTTATTCAGAAATCTCAAGAGCTTTTAGAGTCTACACTCTCAAAAATAAAATTGTGGAAGAATCTCCACATGTAGTCTTTGATGAAAATTCCTTTTCAACTCACTATTCTAAATCTTGCAGGGACTCTCAAGATAATGAAGAGGATGCCTTCATTGTTGATTCTTCACCAACTGTTGAGGAGAATGAAGACTTATGTGAAAACCTGAACAATCACTCACCTACCCCCAAGTGGATCAGGTAATATTGTTCCAAACTTAAATGCACCTCAAGAGGTAATTTCTGAACACAGATTTTTGAGAGATCACCCAATTGAGAATGTGGTTGGCAATGTGCATGATAGAGTGAGAACAAGATCATCCTTTTTGAATGCAATCCATGAAGACCCTCTAATACTAATCTCCCAAATTGAACACAAATCAATTGATGAAGCTCTAATGAGTGCAGATTGGATCAATGCAATGCATGATGAACTTCATCAATTTGACAGAAATCAATTGTGGGAATTAGTACCTAGACCTAGTGACCAATCTGTTATTGGCACTAGATGGGTATTTAGAAATAAACTGAATGAAAATGGTCAGGTTGTAAGGAATAAAGCTCGACTAGTTGCCAAGGGGTATAATCAAGAGTTTGGAATTGATTTTGAAGAGTCTTATGCCCCTGTAACTAGACTAGAAACTGTGAGGATATTTCTTGCTTTTGCATCATCTTTGAAATTTAAAGTTTATCAAATAGATGTCAAAAGTGCCTTTTTAAATGGATACCTCAAAGAAAATGTTTTTGTAGAACAACCTCCAGGCTTTGAAAATGAAAAATTTCCTGATCATGTCTTCAAACTTCATAAAGCTCTTTATGGTCTTAAGCAAGCTCCAAGAGCTTGGTATGACCATTTGAGCTCTTTCTTGTTGGAGAAAGGATACTTTAGAGGTAATGTTGATCAAACCTTGTTCACAAAAAATGTAAATACATAAATAATTACTGTCCAAATTTTTGGATCCACAAATAAAAATATGTGCACTAAATTTGCCAATTAAATGAAAACTGAATTTGAAATGAGCTTGATGGGTGACTTACAATTTTTCTTGGGACTGCAAGTTAACCAAACCAGTGAGGGGATCTTCATAAGCCAAACAAAATATGTCAAAGAACTTCTGAAAAGGTTTGTAAAACTAGAAGAAGATTCACTTGGTAAGTCAGTAAACCCAAAGACATACAGAGGTATGATTGGATCTCTACTCTATCTCACTACTTCTAGACCTGATATTCAATTTAGTGTATGCTTGTGTGCAAGGTTTCAAGCTAATCTTAAAGAAAGTCACATGCTTGCTGTTAAAAGAATTTTCAAATATCTTGTTGGAACATGTGAACTTGGCATTTGGTAACCTGCTAGTTGTAAATTAGATTTGATTGCCTATTGTGATGCTGACTATGCGGGTTGTAAGCTTGATAGAAAGAGTACAAGTGGCTTGTGTTTATATCTAGGTGGATGTCTAATCTCTTGGGCTTCCAAAATGCAACACTCAGTTGCTCTATCCACTGCAGAGGCTGAGTATGTTGCAGCTGGTCGTTGTGGCACCTAAATTCTTTGGGTGAAACATCAGCTCCTAAATTATAACCATGAGTTAGGTTGCATTCCCATTCTTTGTGATAACACAAGTGCCATAAATTTGTCTAAAAGCCCAATTCAGCACTCTCGCACAAAACACATTGAAATAAGGCATCATTTCTTGAGGGATGAGGTAGCCAAGAAATCCTTTGAACTACTTTTCATTGAAACTGAAAAATAAATTGCTGACATCTTCACTAAACCTCTTCCTGACAGCAGATTTTCATCCTTAAGGAGAGAGCTTGGGTTATGCAAATGTCCACAATCTTCTTGACCTCTCTTTATTTGGGTTGAGTGTTTAGGCAATTTCTGAGGGGGAGTCATTGCTTCATCTTGTAAATATTCCCTTCTTCTTATTTGTTTCCTTGATTCATGATGTACAAATCTCTCATAAGCCAATTTCCATTTCTTTTTGTCAAATAATTCTTCAATCTCACATTGTATTGACATTCTTGGTATATCAAATGGTGATTTGAAGAAGGACAAGTTCTGCTTGTCTGGACACTTTCACTATGCAAGAGTATATGTCTCCGCCAAGTATCAAGAATCAAATATACAATTGTTGAGGGGGAGTCTTTGTTCTTCAAAAAGAATGATTTCAATTTTTCAAAATTCTTGAATCTCTTTATTCTGATGAAAGATTTCTGGAATCAACAACTCAGGGGGGGTTAAAGAATTCTTCACTCATTTTTTTTTAAATTCAGGATTCCTTCTTGAGTTATCACAACTCCCATTCATGATATGCTTATTCAATTTGTTAAAGAAACTCCAAAATGACTTTTTAACTGATCTACAACATTTTTACAGTCAACTCTCAACCATTTTCTACAATCCTATAGCAATTCAAATCTCTTTCAAAGATTGAAGGATCATGTTTGTATTGACTTTGAACAACTCTTTTGCAACTGATGTGGGAAAAGATTGCTCTCAATTTTATAATATTCTCCTTAATTTATTATTCAACAGAGCAATGGCACAAATGCTGAGAAACTACAAACCTTCACAATGAATGAAGTGCCATGTATGTCATGAGGTATTTCTGCTATCTCTGTTCAAAGAGGTTAAACTCATCACAAAAATAAAACAAAAGATTTTCTGAAAATATTAATGATGACTGAGTAACTGGAAATATTGGCGTCTTATAAACGTATATTTTCAGGTCAAAAGGTTATCATTTTCCCCTTGAAACTGGATAATGAGCAAATCTTTAGTAACCAGGGACTATGGTGTGTAAAAAGCATTAGTTCTTGAGTGAACAAGATTTACTACATTTGATAGTTTGATTAAACAAAAAAAAATGTGTGACCAAGGAGAATTACTCAAAACAAACATATATATCTTCCATCAGTTTGCTTAAGACTGTTTAATTTCATCAAAACTGATGTCAATCTAAAAGATATTTTTATTTCTTTGGATTGAAGAATTTGGAAGATTGCTATTGACTATGTGGAATGTCCTATATCATTCAAACTGTCATTTCAGTGTTTCAACTCACTTAATGACCATATCCTGTAGGTTGATGTTGTTGGGTTGAGTGTGAATACAATTCATTTCCCCTCATATTTTGATGATGACAAGGTGTGATTTTAATGCACAATAATTGGAACATGTTAGATGCACCACACATGTTACGACCACATTTAAAAAGCATGTTTCCAAACACATTTATCATTTATATTCATGATAAATCAATGGACTAATGATTTATGTGTTTATTTCTCAGGGACAAACATTTATTGCAAGGGTAGTGTCGACACACCCCACACTGGTGTCGACACAATGCTCCAAGCCCTAAGCCAAAAGATGAAGAAATGGTCAACTAGTGTCGACACTAGACCAGGGCAGGTCGACACTAGAGACAGATCCCAGAGAAATAAGTCAACAGACTTCTATCTCAGGTCGACACTAGATGCAGTCAGGTCGACACTAGAGACTTCTCCCAGAAGGCCTGTTTTGCAGTATTCACCTGTGTGTCGACACGAGATGAAGTAGTGTCGACACTAGATGGCTCTCCCAGGGAACTGTTTTTCCCTGTCTGGGACACTGTGTCGACACACCCTATGGGCAGGTCGACACACTCCGAAAACTTTGTGACTTAAAGTTTGTCCTGGACACGTGGCACCCTAGGGAATTGATGGATCGGCCTTGGATCTTGTGCCCACGTACCCCAAGGGTACCTTTGGACTATTTTGGGTATAAATACTCTCCAATTGGCCATCCAACGTAAGAGAACCCTTTCAGAGCCTCCAAGAACTTTTGTTGGTGGCAAGAAGAGTTCTCCTCCCTGCTCCTGCTCTCCTGGTGATTCCTCAAGCCAATTCTCATCTGCCCAAGCATGAGAAGTGGAGTTTGATCATTGAAGATGCAATTGGATCACTTCAAGGAAGCAGATCAAGTGGAAGCAATCATTTGAGAAGACTTCAAGGAAGATCCCAAAGTTCAGAGTGCAGAGCATCGGCCAGGGACTTCAAGAACTCAAGCCTCTTCCCAATTCGATCTTCTACAAGGGAGTATAGTTGAAGAGCAAGGACTTTCAATACAATTTGTCGTTTCTCTTTGTCTCTTCTGAGTCATTGTGAGATTGTGCAAGAGTTGCTGCATAAGTCTCATGAATGAACTCTTGTTAGACTAGATCTATTACTAGAGGATCTGAGTCTTGTGTGCTTTTCTAGCAAGTTGTTTGTGAGCCTTTCCGCTCAGTGGTTTTGAGTCTTGTACTCAAGGTGTTGTTGAGCAGTCTTGCTCAGGGTTCTAGAGTAGTCTTACTCTAGAGGTTGTGTGAGTTGTAAACTCAGGTTGTTGGAGTTGTCAAACTCCAGTGGGTGTGGTGTACACAAGTTGTTTAGTGGATCCTCACTGTGTGAGGGGTGGATGTAGGAATCACATGGTGTGATTTCCGAACAACCTAAAAATCTCTGTGCATTGGTCTGATTGTGGTTTGAATTTACCTTTTGTTAGATGCATGCATAGGATCGTTCAAATTCATCTAATCAACTTGTTCACACACTCCTTTTGCACAACTCACTCAATTTCTCTTCAGATCTGTGAAATTCATTTTTCAAATTGTCTCTGATTCAAAGAGTTTTTCTAAATCAATTAAGCTTCTGCAATAGTTGGCATTTGGCATAGATCTATTCAACCCCCCCCCCCCTTCTAGATCTTGTCCACATCATTTCTCGATCCTTCAATTGGTATCAGAGAGGGTTTACACTTGATCTGATTTGATCTGAGTAATTTCTGATTGTTCTGTGTGTCTTGATTGTTTGCTTGTTTGTTTGCTAAGTATCTCTTCTTTGCACCTTTTAATTGTCTTAATGGATTCAAGAGGGTTCATGGTTGAGGGTCACTCTATTAATAGGCCACCCTTTTTCAATGGGACAGACTACACCTATTGGAAGAATAGAATGTAGGTCTTCCTTAGAGCCCAAAACTATGAAATATGGAAGGTAGTCGAAGTAGGTCCCTATGAGAATCAGGGGGAGGAAGAGACCTGGACTAGGGAACAGAATAGGAGGGCCACTTTGAATTATAGTGCCATGAACATGATCCAATGTGCAGTCCACCCTAAGGAGTACTCGAGAATCTCAATGTGCAAATCTGCCAAAGAGATGTGGGATAAATTTGAGTTACTCTATGAGGGAACATCTCAAGTGAAAGAAACTAAAGCTAACATTCTTGTCTCTGAATATGAATTGTTTATGATGAAATCTAATGAGACAATTTCTGAAATGTTTGCCAGGTTTATGATAATTGTGAATGGACTGAAGGCCTTAGGTAAGGATTATACGGATGCTGACTTGGTAAGGAAAATTCTACGTTCTCTCTCTTCAATTTGGCACATAAAGGCCACTGTCATTGAAGATTCTAAAGATCTGTCCAAAATCTCTTTAGATGAATTGATAGGATCTTTAATGACATATGAAATTAATCTAAAGAGAAATGAAGAACATATAATTAAAACCAAGCCAGTAGCACTAAAGGCCTCTTCAAGTAACAAAGACAAAAAATAGAAGAAAACAAGTTTTGATGAGTCTGAGTCAAATGAGGATGAAATTGCCCTCATGACCAGGCAATTCAGAAAATTCTTAAAATATAGAAAAGGAAATTTTTCCGGGAAAAAGAAATTTTCTTCAGGTAAAAGAAACACTTCCTTTTCTAATACTAACTCCAATAAGAATCAAAAATCTGACGAAATTGTCATTTGTTATAGGTGCAACAAGTCAGGACATATGAAGGGAGAATGTCTTGAAAACAAAAAGGAAAAACACAAAAAGATTCACAAGTTCAAGAAGCCAAAGGCAATGGTAGACACTTGGTCTGATGAAGACTCAAGTGAAAAGGAAGAAGAAGAAAAATCCTCAAGTTCTGAAAGTGAGGAAATCTGCTTCATGGCGAATAGTTCAGATGGAAAGGTAAGTACATCATTCGAAGACTATTCAGTTGAGGATTGGCAAGATGCATATGCTAAACTTGTTGAAAAATACACTGAAATGAGAAAAGAAAATAAACATCTCAAAAAGAAAATTGAAAACTTCTTGCACAACCAATCCTTCAACAAAAGAATTTGTGAACTGGAAAATGAAGTAACATAACTTAATGAAGAAAAAGAAAATCTCCTGAACCTAATTGATGAGCTTAAGCTTGCCTCTCAAAAGGCCACCCATGAATTTAAAGAATTGTCTGAAAAGCTAGAAATGGAAAACAAAGATAAACAACAAAAGGTTGAAGAAATCAAAACCTTGGAAAACCAGCTAAAGGAAAAGGATGAAGTCATTGAAACCTTTACAAAAGGTAAGGACAATTTGGAGGCATTGCTGGGAGCCAAAATGAACTCAATTTCTCATGGACTAGGGTTCAATAAACAGAAACCTAAGAAAGACAAATCTGGTGAGAAAAAGGGTAAAGCACCATTGATTAAATTTGTCAAAGGTCCTAGTCTTGAGAACACTGAAATCAAGCAAACATCAAGCAAAACACCAAAAATTTCAAAAGCTCAGAATCAAAACAAGGCAACCAGGTCAACACAGTCACCTGACAGGTCGACACCAGTCCACAAGAAGAAGGATTCTGTGGCTGTTGTGTCGACACCAGTCAAGGAGAGGTCGACCTGCTCAACATCAACAAAAATAAACCACAAAATCAAAATTCAAATAAAATTTTAAAAAATAAGAAAAATTCAAAGGAAATCATTCTTAAAAAACCTTGGACCCCCAAGACAGCATATCAAGCTGATTGGACCAATTCTTGGAGCCAATGGTATCACAACCCATGTTGGTATCATCCCTAATTCTTCTATCCAAATTTTCTGATATACCAACAAAATCCTTGGATTCCACCTCCTCATCTAAATTCTCATGTTCAAATGAAAAACTCCCCTCCTACTGAGAACAAAACACCGGTGTCTTCATTCCTAAGGGAAAGAATAAATTGAAAAAGACAAAGAACACCAATGTAACAACACAAAAATAAAAAACAAATCAGATTTGGGTGAGAAAAGATTTGATGACTGTGTTCAAACATTCTGATGGTCCCAACTCTGTTTGGGTACCAAAATCTTCTCTCCACTGATTGATTTTGCAGGAAGGTCGTGCACCCAATTCAAATGTATGGCTTCTTGATAGTGGGTGTTCACGACACATGACTGGAGACAGAGCCAAATTTTCATTCATGTTGAGAACGAGGGAGGTTCAGTAATTTTTGGAGGTAAAAATAAAGGAAATGTCATTAGATCTGGAAAGGTTGGTCAATCTTCCTCAAACTCTATTGATAATGTTTTATTAGTTGATGGTCTAGATTACAATTTGCTCAGTATTAGCCAACTATGTGACAAAGGTCACAAAGTTGTGTTTGAATCTGATTTATGTAAGATAATTGATTCATCAACTGATAAAATAATTTTTTTTGGAAAAAGGGAAAACAATGTTTACATGATCGACCTTAATAAAAACTTTTCTGAAAATCTTTGTTTTGTTGTTAATAAAGATGAAATTGCATGGACTTGGAACAAAAGACTTGGCCATGCAAGTTTCAGAACACTGAATAAATTGTTAAGGCTGAATTTGGTCGAGGGTCTTCCTGAATCTTTTTCTAATATTGAAAATCAAGTTTGTGGGATTTGTGCCTAAGGAAAACAAACCAAGAAATCCTTTAAAACCTTCAATGAGGTACTCACATCTAGGCCGCTAGAATTACTTCACATGGACCTCTTTGGCCCAACAAGAATTCTAAGTCTAAGTGGCAAAAGATATGGGTTTGTAATCATTGATGATTTTACCAGATTTACTTGGGTTATTTTTCTATCCCACAAAAGTGATACTTGCCTTGAATTCAGGAACTTATGTACCACTGCCTTAACAAGCATTCCATATAAAATCAAAAACATTTTTACTGATCATGGGGGTGAGTTTGAAAGCAAATCCTTTTCTGATTTATGTGCTGATCTTCACATATTTCACAAGTTTTCTTCACCAAGAACTCCAGAACAAAATGGAGTTGTGGAAAGAAAGAATGGAACTCTTGTGGAAATGGCTAGATCCATGCTCCTTGAAAGCAATTTGCCCAAATCCTTCTGGGCTGAAGCTGTAAATACAGAAAACTACATTCTCAATAGAGCATTGATCAGAACAAAAATCAGAAAAATCCCCTATGAATTATTGAAAAACAAAAAGCCAATTGTGTCTTACTTCAAAATCTTTGGGTGCAAATGTTTTGTACACAACAATAATAAAGAAAATCTTGACAAATTTGATGCTAAAAGTCAGGAAGCCATCTTTCTTGGCTATTCTGAAGTGTCAAGAGCTTTCAGAGTGTACATCCTCAAAAACAAAACTGTTGAAGAGTCTCCTCATATTATCTTTGATGAAAATTCCTTTTCAACTAATAGTTATAAATCTTGCAGGGAAAGTCAAGACAGTGAAGAGGATGATTTCATTGTGGACTCTTCACCAACTGTTGCGGAGCTTGAAGACATTGGTGAGAACTTGAACATCCATTCACCATCTTCAAGTGGATCAGGTAATGTTGCACCAGATTTAAGTACCCCTCAACAGGTAATTTCTGAACATCGAATTTTGAGAAATCACCCATTAGATAATGTAGTTGGCAATTTGCATGATAGAGTTAGGACTAGATCATCATTCTTGCATGCTATTGAAGAAGACCCACTAGCTCTAATTTCCCAAATTGAACCAAAGTCAATTGATGAAGCTTTATCAAGTTCTGATTGGATCAACGCAATGCATGATGAACTCCATCAATTTGAAAGAAATCAAGTATGGGAATTAGTACCTAGACCTAGTGACCAAACAATCATTGGCACTAGATGGGTTTTCAGAAATAAATTGAATGAAAATGGTCAAGTCATTAGAAATAAAGCTAGGCTAGTTGCAAAGGGGTATAATCAAGAATTTGGAATTGACTTTGAAGAATCATATGCCCCTGTAGCTAGACTAGAAGCTGTTAGAATTTTCCTTACTTTTGCATCCTCCATGAAATTTAATGTTTATCAAATGGATGTCAAAAGTGCATTTTTAAATGGATATATAAAGGAAAATGTTTTTTTAGAACAACCTCCTGGATTTGAAAATAAAAAACATTCTAACCATGTTTTCAAGCTTCATAAGGCTCTCTCTGGTTTTAAACAAGCTCCAAGAGCTTGGTATGACCGTTTGAGTTCTTTTTTACTTGAAAAAGGATATTCTAGAGGAAATGTTGATCAAACATTGTTCACAAAAATAGTCAATAATCAAATAATTGCAGTCCAAATTTATGTTGATGACATAATATTTGGATCAACCAATAAAAGCCTGTGTACTGAATTTTCAAATCAAATGAAAAATGAATTTGAAATGAGTTTAATGGGAGACTTAAAGTTTTTCATGGGATTGCAAGTTAACCAAACAAATGAGGGGATCTTCATCAGTCAAACCAAATATGTCAAGGAACTTCTGAAAAGGTTTGACTTTCAGAACCTCAAGCATTCAAACACACCAATTGCTATTAATGCTAAGCTAGAAGAAGACTCACTTGGTAAGTCAGTAGACCCAAAGACCTACAGAGGTATGATTGGTTATCTACTCTATCTTACAACTTCTAGACCTGATATTCAGTTTTGTGTGTGTTTGTGTGCTAGATTACAATCAAATCCTAAGGAAAGTCACATGTTAGCTGTTAAAAGAATTTTCAAGTATCTTGTTGGAACATGTGATTTAGGAATTTGGTATCCTGCTGGTTGCAAGTTAGATTTGATTGCCTATTGTGATGCTGACTATGCTGGATGTAAATTAGATAGAAAAAGCACAAGTGGCTTGTGTTTATACTTAGGTGGGTGCCTAATTTCTTGGGCTTCTAAAAAGCAACATTCAATTGCTCTGTCAACTGCAGAGGCTGAGTATGTTGCTGCGGGTAGATGTGGAACTCAAATTCTTTGGGTGAAACATCAACTTCTTGATTATAACCAAGACTTAGGTTGTGTTCCCATTCTATGTGATAACACAAGTGCAATAAATCTGTCTAAAAACCCCATTCAGCATTCAAGAACCAAGCATATTGAAATTAGGCATCATTTCTTGAGAGATGAGGTAGCAAAGAATTCCTTTGAACTCCACTTCATAGAAACTGAAAAACAAATTGCTGATATCTTCACCAAACCTCTTCCTGATAGTAGATACTCATTTTTGAGGAGAGAACTTGGCCTTTGTAAATGTCCATTTTCTTGATCTCTCACATTGGGATTGGGTTGAGTGTTAGGCATCTTCTGAGGGGGAGTTCTTTGCATCATCATTATCATTTGCTTCCTTGATTCATACTGATCATATCTCTCTCCATTTCACTTCTATTTCTTTTTGACAATGAACTCTTCAACTCACATTGTGTTGAACTTCTTGGTATATCAAATGGTGATTTAAAGAAGGACAAGTTCTGCTTGTCTAGACACTTTCACTATGCGAGAGTATATGTCTCCGCCAAGTACCAAGAAATGAATATGCAATTGTTGAGGGGGAGCTTTTGTTGTTCAAAGAGAATTATTTCTGATTTCAAAAAACTTGCATATCTTTATTCTGATGAAAAGTGGTTGAAATCCTCATCTCAGGGAGAGCTAGAGAATTCACAAGTCATGTCTTTTGAAAAATTCAAAACTTTTCTTGCATTACATCAATTTCCTTGCATGATGTCCTCATGCAGGTGTCTAGAGTCTCAAAATGATCCTTTGAGTGATCTACTATATTCATTTGTCAACTCTCACCTATATTCTTCAAAACTACAGAAGTTCAAATCACTTTCAAAGTCTAAAGGATAATGTGTGCCTTGAATTTAAACATTTCTTTGTTTGCAACTGATGTTGGATATAAATGATTTCTATCTTATAAAACTCTCCAAAATCTGATAATTCAACAGAGCAATGGCACATATGCTGAGAAACTACACACCTTCACAATGAATGAAGTGCCATGTACGTCATGAGGCATTACTGCTATCTCTATTCAAAGGGGGTCAAAATCAAAAATAAATGCAAAACAAAATAAATATGCCCTATACTTTTTGATGATGACTGAGTAACTGGAAATATTGGCGTTTGATAAATGTATATTTTCATGTCAAAAGGTCATCATTTACCCCTTTGAGACTTGATAATGAATAAATCTTTAGTATCCATGGACTATGGTGTGTAAAAAGCATTAGTTCTTGAGTGAACAAGATTTATCACATTTAATAGTTTGATTCAAAAACAAAATATCTATCAAAGGAGAATTGTTTAAAAAGAATCATCTCTATCCATCATCAAGTTGTTTTTAAGAAGTTGTTTACTCTCAACACACTTGATCTCAGTCTAAAAGATGTTTTTATTTCTTTGGAGTTGAAGAATATGGTAGTTTGTAGTTGATTGTTAGATGTATTATATCCCTCAAATCATCATTTTATTGACTCAAGTCACTGAATGCTCATATCCTGTTGGACGTTGTGTAAAACTTGAATTGTGTTGGATTTCTGAAAAATATGACAAATGAATTTTTAAGCCTCTTAAAAATCCTTGAAATGTTAATTCCACTCATTATTTATCATTTTAAAGATGTTCCCAAGCTCACCAATTTTTCCCATTCTCATATCTTAAATTTTCATCAGGCCAGGTCGACACTACCTACATCTAGTGTCGACACACTTTAGCTCAGGTCGACACTAACCTCTTCTAGTGTCGACACTAACCCCCTGCCAGAGTAATTTAAGCCGTGGGCGCCGGTTAAGGGTCAGATTGTACCTGCGAGGTATTGTACCTCTAAAAACCCCTTTTTGTTCTGCAGGTCGACCCGATGGTCGTCTTCCACCTTTGAATCCGGCGAGCATTTCACCTTCTTCCCTCCTCCAACCTATCCCTATCCTTCTTCTTTCATTCCTTTCTCTCCATACTCTGCTATTCCACTCTCTCTTGCTCCCATGACACACAAGCAGGCCCCTCGCCGTGGAGCAAGATCCAGGGCTACAGCTAGGCCCATTCCGGTGGACGATGCACCTCCTACTAAAAGGAGAAGCAAGAGGCGCCATGACCCTGCGGAGCAGCCAGGGCCTTCCTCTGCATCCCCTTCGTCTACTAAGAGAGGTAGGACTTCCTCTGGTCGAGGTAGAGGATCAGCAAACCCTAGACGAAGAATCTTGGTTTCTTCTCCTGATGTGTCTGAGGAATCATCGTCCTCTTCATCTTCTGACGCCACTCCTTCCAAGTCAGTTAATGAAGGGAAGATAATTTTGAAACCTAGGGCAGTTGATTTGGCAGATACTCAGTTAGCAGCTGCATTTCCAGAAATTCATAGTTTCTTCTCATTTCAGACTTGGTTACCTTTTATCTCTGAATTTCGGGTCATTTATCCTCATCTTGTTCAAGAATTCTACATGAATTTGGAATGCACTGATGTCGGTTACAAATCTGAGGTCAAAGGTGTTGTGATTGATATGCCCACAGCCTTAGCAGCCACTCTTTTCAAAATTCCAGATGAAGGAGCCGATTACCACAATTTTGAGTTTGACCTTCATGAAGCTTACACTATGTTGACTGGACTGCAAGCTGATGAGTCTGATCCCAAGCAGACACATGTCACCAAGTTTAACACAAACACCTTTCCACCTGTGTTGAGACTTATCCATCACATCCTCACCACCATCATAACACCTCAAGGTGGTGGGAGGGATAGACTCACAGATATTCAAAGATTTGTCATTTACTGCATGAAAAAGAACATCAAGGTCAATCTCCATGTCATAATGTATCAAATCATTTTCGAGACAACCAGGAAAGATCTCCATAGATCTCTTCCTTATGCAGCCCACTTAACTCCAGTCTTTAAGCATTTTGATGTGTCTTTGGACAATGAAAAATCTCAGGCCATTCCCAAATCCAACATCTACTGCTTCAAGCATGTTCAAAAATTTATGGGATTTAGGCTAGAGGGTGATCGGGTTAGGAGAGGGCCAGTTGTAGTTTAGGCCCCTGTGGTTCCTGAGGACCAGCCTCCAGCTCAAGAGGACCAGCCTCCAGCTCATGAGGACCAGCCTCCAGTAAATGAGGATCAGCCTCATGTTGAGAATGAAGTTGATGTACCTCTGAATGCCCCAATTTCACCTCAACTTCAGCCCTCTTCCTCACTAAACCCTGACATGGAAATTCCCTCTTTTTCTCCACAACCTCAAGTTCAAGCCTCCACATCCTTTGGTGGACCTTCTATTCCACCAGAGTTGTACTCTTTTCTAAATGAAAATTTTGATGCCTTGAACACTTCTATTCAGCAAATGACAGAAAATTTTGAGTTGAAGGTACAGAGGTTAGAGAACACAATGTCTGCAAAATTCATTGAGCAAAAAGCAGCTTCTGACCATGCAGTGCAAAGATTCAACAGGCTAATTGGAACATTGGCAGATGCTTCTATTGAACTGAAAGAACATCAAGAGAAGTTGGAAAGGGTTCTTCAGGGAATTTTGGCAAATTCCAAGGCTGATGTATTCAACACCAAAGAAATACTCTCTCAGATTTCTAAGACCAAATTATCCTTTGCTCATCTGGTGGATGACTTGGAGAGCATGAAGAACTTATCTGCTCATATTGATGAAGAAATGTCTGATCTGAAAAAGGAATTCAAAGCTTTGCATAGACATGGTGGGACAGCTGGTTCCTCTTCATCTTCTCAGCCCATCTCAACTGACTTTAGTGGGCTTCAAGCAACCATGTCAGAGAATTCAGAAAGAATGGAACATCTCTTACATACCAGACTCTCAACTATCCAAGCTCAAATGAAGTTCAGTTTGACTTCTATGGAGAAAAGATTGACGGATATTGAGACCATCTTGCTACCCATTCCTCCTCCTCCTCCTTCCACCTAATGTCATTTCTTTTGATGATGTCAAAGGGGGAGAAGATAGCAAGAAAGAAATATTGTAATGTCTTTTTGAAATGTGTTTTTGAAAGATTGTAATGTTCATATCCTTGAATGAAATGAATAGAAACTTTTGTGTCTTCAATGTGATTGAAAATTCTTTGAATGAATGTGAATGTGAATGTATGAATGCTTGTCCAGCTGCTTGACCTTTGTGTGAAAATAGCTCATTTCTAGTAACATTGTGTCTCTAATGTGTGCAAATCTCAAATGTTACTAAATATTCTCAAAGGTCCTTGACAAGTGTGAATAAAAAGAAAATGAAACATAGCTCATGTTTATCAATGTCTTTCAAATTGAGTGATTGAATAAATAGAAGCTTAAAATCACATTTCATTGAAACTTTGAATCTTCATATGAACTTAATGTTGCCATCATCAAAAAGGGGGAGATTGTTGGGTTGAGTGTGAATACAATTCATTTCCCCTCATATTTTGATGATGACAAGGTGTGATTTTAATGCACAATAATTGGAACATGTTAGATGCACCACACATGTTATGACCACATTTAAAAAGCATGTTCCCAAACACATTTATCATTTATATTCATGATAAATCAATGGACTAATGATTTATGTGTTTATTTCTCAGGGACAAACATTTATTGCAAGGGTAGTGTCGACACACCCCACACTGGTGTCGACACAATGCTCCAAGCCCTAAGCCAAAAGATGAAGAAATGGTCAACTAGTGTCGACACTAGACCAGGGCAGGTCGACACTAGAGACAGATCCCAGAGAAACAAGTCAACAGACTTCTATCTCAGGTCGACACTAGATGCAGTCAGGTCGACACTAGAGACTTCTCCCAGAAGGCCTGTTTTGCAGTATTCACCTGTGTGTCGACACGAGATGAAGTAGTGTGAACACTAGATGGCTCTCCCAGGGAACTATTTTGCCCAGTCTGGGACACCGTGTCGACACACCCTATGGACAGGTCGACACACTCCGGAAACTTTGTGACTTAAAGTTTGTCCTGGACACGTGGCACCCTAGGGAATTG
Source organism: Colocasia esculenta (assembly GCA_014218235.1). Taxonomy (NCBI): domain Eukaryota; kingdom Viridiplantae; phylum Streptophyta; class Magnoliopsida; order Alismatales; family Araceae; genus Colocasia; species Colocasia esculenta. Next base: position 126,554,130 of record CM024753.1, on the reverse strand, counting down.
ATGGATCGGCCTTGGATCTTGTGCCCACGTACCCCAAGGGTACCTTTGGACTATTTTGGGTATAAATACTCTCCAATTGGCCATCCAATGTAAGAGAACCCTTTTAGAGCCTCCAAGAACTCATGTTGGTGGCAAGAAGAGTTCTCCTCCCTGCTTCTGCTCTCCTGGTGATTCCTCAAGCCAATTCTCATCTGCCCAAGCATGAGAAGTGGAGTTTGATCATTGAAGATGCAATTGAATCACTTCAAGGAAGCAGATCAAGTGGAAGCAATCGTTTGAGAAGACTTCAAGGAAGATCCCAAAGTTCAGAGTGCAGAGCATCGGCCAGGGACTTCAAGAACTCAAGCCTCTTCCCAATTCGATCTTCTACAAGGGAGTATAGTTGAAGAGCAAGGACTTTCAATACAATTTGTCATTTCTCTTTGTCTCTTCTGAGTCATTGTGAGATTGTGCAAGAGTTGCTGCATAAGTCTCATGAATGAACTCTTGTTAGACTAGATCTATTGCTAGAGGATCTGAGTCTTGTGTGTTTTTCTAGCAAGTTGTTTGTGAGCCATTCCGCTCAGTGGTTTTGAGTCTTGTACTCAAGGTGTTGTTGAGCAGTCTTGCTCAGGGTTCTAGAGTAGTCTTACTCTAGAGGTTGTGTGAGTTGTAAACTCAGGTTGTTGGAGTTGTCAAACTCCGGTGGGTGTGGTGTACCCAAGTTGTTTAGTGGATCCTCACTGTGTGAGGGGTGGATGTAGGAATCACATGGTGTGATTTCCAAACCACCTAAAAATCTCTGTGCATTGGTCTGATTGTGGTTTGAATTTACCTTTCGTTAGATGCATGCATAGGATCGTTCAAATTCATCTAATCAACTTGTTCACACACTCCTTTTGCATAACTCACTCAATTTCTCTTCAGATCTGTGAAATTCATTTTTCAAATTGTCTCTGATTCAAAGAGTTTTTCTAAATCGATTAAGCTTCCGCAATAGTTGGCATAGATATATTCAACCCCCCCCCCTTCTAGATCTTGTCCACATCATTTCTCGATCCTTCAGATGTGTAACACTTGAGTCACTCTTGGATTTTTGTGAAAAAAATAACAAATGAATTCTTTGGCATCTTAAACATCCTTGTCAAGTTGATTCTATCCATCTTTCATTATTTTAAAGGTTTCATTTCATTTACAAATTTTCCTCACACACATATTATCACTTTTCCTTCAGGACAGGTCGACACACTTCCCTTCATGTGTCGACACAGTCCCTAATTAGGTCGACACAGTCTCATCCTGTGTCGACACAGCCACTGTTCCAGGTGATATTTTTTTTCTCTGTGCGATATCGTTTAAGGGTTAGATATTCCCGCGGTTCATCTTACCATATCAACCCTTGTTTCTTCCCCAGGTCGACTCACCACCGTCATTCCACCCTTGGAAACGCCCAATTCCTCTCTTCTTCCTGCCATCCTCTTCCTCTCATCCTCTTGCCTCCATCTCCTGCTTCCATCTCTACCTGGACGATGCCTCCCAAGCAAACCCCTCGTCGAGGCGCCAGGTCTAGGGCAACTGCCAGGGCGGCTGCTGTTGAGGAACCTCCAATTGAGAGGCGAAGCAAGCGCCGCCATGACCCTGCTGGGCAACAGGGTTTGTCTTCCCCTTCTCCTACTCCATCCAAACGAGGTAGGATGCCTTCCTCAAGCCGTGGATCATCTCAGAGGCAGTCTCATCATCCTAGGAGGAAGATCTTGTCTACCTCTCCAGAACCTTCTGAAGCATCCTCCTCCACTTCTTCTGGATCATCTCAACCCTCTAATGGTACACCCTCCAAGGTTCTTTCTGAAGGCAAATCTATTCTCAAGTTCAGGGCTGTTGATTTGACTGATGAAGACTTTGCCACTACATTTCCTGATGTCTCTCGTTTCTTCAAGTTTCATGGCTGGCTGCCTTTCATTTCTGACTTTCGGATCTTTTACCCTAGACTAGTGCAAGAGTTCTACAAGAACTTAACTGTCTTGCCAGAGGGATATCAGTCTGAGGTTAAAGGAGTTTCCTTTGTACTATCTACTGATCTAGCTTCTACATTGTTCAAGGTTCCAGATGAGGGTGAGGATTATCATGCTTTTGAATTTGATTTGCATGAAGCATATTCTCTACTTACTGGACTCCCTGCTGATGAGTCAGATTCCAAGCAGACCTATGTTACTAGGTTTAACACCAACACCTTCCCACCTGTCTTAAGACTGATCCATCACATTCTCACTACAATAATCACACCACAGGGTGGTGGAAGAGATAGATTGACTGAAATTCAGCGATTTATAATCTACTGCATGAAGAAGGAAATCAAGATAAATTTGCATGTGATAATGTATCAAATCATGTCAGAAACTACAAGGAAGGATCTTCATAGATCACTACCCTATGTTGCTCATCTCACTGCCGTCTTTCAACACTTTGGTGTGTCCTTTGCAAATGAGAAAGCTCAGACAATTCCAAAATCCAACATTTACTGCTTAAAGCATTTGCAAAAATTCATGGGTTTTAGAATTGAGGGTGATTAGGTTAGAAGAGGTCCAGTCATTGAGGCCCCAGCTGCACCTGAGGAAGTGGACCCTCCTCCTGTTGAAGAGGATCAGAATGCTCAAGAGGATCAGCCTCCATCTGAGATTGGAGCCTCAATCCCTCAGGATATCCCTCAGTCACCGACATTTCATGCCTCTTCACCACTCATTCTTGATGTGGAACCTCCTTCATTCTTTCCCCAATTCCATGGATCAGCTTCCACTTCCACTGGTGGACCTTCTGTTCCACCTGAGTTATATTCATTCTTGGAAGACAAGTTTGGCACCATTACCTCCTCCATCCAACATATGTCAGAAAACTTTGAACTTCGCATTCAAAGATTGGAAAACTCAGTGAATGGTCAGTTCTTCAAGCAAAAAGAGGCAGCTGATCATGCAACCCAGAGATTCAACAGGCTGATTGGCACATTAGGTGATGCTTCTATTGAGTTGAAAGAACACCAAGACAAGCTTGAAAAAGTTCTTCAAGGGATTCTTGCAAACACTCAGAAAAATCTCTTCAATAGTTAGGAAGCTGTCACTCAAATATCTAAGACCATACTGTCTTTTGCTCACCTGGTGGATGACATGGAAGGTATGAAGAACCTATCAGCTCATATTGATCAAGAAATATCTACTCTCAAGAGTGAGCTTTGTACTCTCAAAAGACATAGTGGCTTTGCTAGCTCATCTTCAACCTCCCAACCTATGTCAGCTGATCTTACTGCTTTTCAAGCCAACATGTATGACAATTCTTGGAGATTGGAAGAACTGTTGCATACTCATTTGGCAACTATGCAATCTTAGCTGAGATCCAACCTATCTGCCATGGAGACAAGACTGAAGTCCATCAAGTCTATTCTACTTCCTATTCCTCCTCCAGCTCCATCCTCTTGATGGCTATTGTATTTTGATGATGTCAAAGGGGGAGAAGGAATGTTCCTTTTTGTGAATGGATGAATGGATGTTTGTTTGCAAACACTTTTTGAATGTAAATGTCACAGTTTGTATGGCTCTTGTGGTTATTTTTTAAAAGACTTGGTTGTTAGTAACAATGTGTCTTGACTGTGAAATTTGTCACATGTTACTAAATCTTGTTCAATGACATTTGATGAAGTCAATGGAGTTGTTGAAATTCATTGTCATTCAATGTATGTGCTTGGATATTGTGTGAATGAATGGCTTAAAATCACATCTCTTTGAAAATCAAACCTTCATGTTGACTTAATGTTGTCATCATCAAAAAGGGGGAGAATGTTGGGTTGAGTGTGGATTTAATATTTTTCTCCTCATAGTTTTGATGATGACATGTTGTGATTTTAATGCTTAATGGTTGGAACATTTTACATACATCACTTATATAATAACAATGCTCAAAAAGCATGTTTCCAAACACATTAGATCACATACCTTCATGATAATCCCTTGTACTAATGGTTTATGTGTTTAATTCTTAGGGACATATAATTCTTGTCATGGTAGTGTCGACACACCCATTGATGGTGTCGACACTGGGTATCAATCCCTGAAGCAATTTCATGAAGACAAGGTCCAGTGTGTCGACACAGTCCCTGACAGTGTCGACACTAGACCCAGTCTCCAGAAGACCTAGTTGCCAGACTGGGACAGTGTGTCGACACAGCCAGTGAGTGTGTCGACACTAGACCCATCTCCCAGAAGACCTATTTTGTGCAATTGGGACAGTGTGTCGACACACTCAGTGACAGTGTCGACACACTCTGGCTAATTTTTCAACTTAAGTTCCATCTGGACATGTGGCCTTCTAGGGATCAATTGGATTGACCTTGGATCATGTGCCCACGCACTCCAAGGGTTCTTTTGGCCATGTTGGGCTATAAATACCCATCTAATCGGCCCCCAAGCTGTAGAACTCCTTCAGAGCATTCATGCAAAGGCTTTTTGGCGGCAAGAAAAAGGACTCTCCCGCTCCTTCTCCTCTTGGTGCTTGGTGACCTTTCTACATCATTGGAGAGTACCAGAAGGTGAAGTGGATCTCTAAAGAAGAGGTGAGAACACTTCTCAAAGGAGCAGATCCAGCAGAAGCAATCAATTGAGGAGAATTCAAGGGTGATCTAGAGGCAATTGTTGCAGAGCATCGCCCAGTGACTCAAAGCTACAAGGATTTCCTCAATTCAGCCTTCTGCAAGGGATTTCTACTGAAGAACATGATCTGTATCTAATTCCCTCAATTCTTTAAGTGTTCTTCTGATTCATTCATGAGATTGTGCATAAATTGTTGCACAAGTCTTTGTGAATGAACTTATTCTGAATCAGATCATTGCTAGAGGATCTGATTTGTGTTGTTCTTGATCTAGCATGTTTCTTGTGAGCCTTTGTGCTTAGTTGTGTTGAGTTGAACTATTAGTGTGTGCGCTTGATCAAGTGTGCTCAGTTCTCTGGAGTAGTTGTGCTCTAGAGTTGGTGTGTGAGTTGTCTAACTCAGTGGTGTTGGAGTTGTCAAGCTCCAGTGTGTGTTGTACTTGGGTTGAGTAGTGGAGCCTCACTGTGTGAGGGGTGGATGTAGGAATCACTGTGTGATTTCCGAACCACCTAAAAATCCTCTGTGCATGTGGTTTGAATTGTGGTTTGATTTTATACTGCGCTAGATGCATGCATAGGGATTTCGCTCACACTACAAATTGATCTATTTACACACTCTATTCACTCAATTCACACATTCATACATCAGATCAGTGAATTGTCACTCTGAATTGATCTCTGATTCAAAGTATTTTTCAAATCGGTTAAGCTTCCGCATTAATTGGTACTAGATCTATTCAACCCCCCCCCCTTCTAGATCTGGTCCATCCCATATCCGATCCTACAAGTTCCCCTCCTTCACACATCTTTATAATCGAGCTAGGGTGGTTTAGAATCAGATCAAGGACTCCTCTCTTCCACATTTCTTCGAAGGGAAGCCCAAGGGACGTAAGGCTCCCGCGGCACCTACCACCGAGGGGGTGACTGTCAATGAGTCTATTAGTGCTTGCAGCCAGCCATTGAGGCCTCCTAACAAGTCTTCCAACCCTCCTTCCAATCCCCATCAATTCCTGTCACACCCCTCCAAGCCTTATTCTGCGGTTCCTCTTCCTTCTGGCTACACCCGGCCCGGTCCCAAAAGGTCTCACTATCCTCCTCTCCCTGAGACCCTCGAGGACGTATTCTTCGCCCTCATGTCTTGTGATGCTATTCGACTCCCCCCACAAAGGGAAAACGTCAATCCAAGGGCGGATACCTCAAAATATTGTCCTTATCATAGGGCCCATAGTCACGAACTCAACAATTGCTTCACTTTCCGTGACTGGGTGTACGACATGAACGACCAAGGTAGGATTAATTGGGAGGATGTCAAGGTGGCCATAGCCAAGTCTAGGTACACCAAAAGGGACCTTGGTATTGTCCAGAACCCTCTCCCCAACCACCAAAGCAACAATCCCTCCTCCTCCAGACCCCAAGAAAATGTTCATACCTTGACACATTCGGAAGCACGGGTCGTGAGGAGAGAACAACAATGGGGGGTAGAAGGTTTTGAGGAATGGTACCCGTGTCCCTCCATAGAGTCCAAAGAGCCCTCCATCACCATAGATGCCATTTTAGAAGAGCGGCCTTTGGTTCTTATTCGACCCGCGTATCAGGATGCATACCCTTCCATTCCCGCTACCCCTGCCTACGAGTTGTCTACCCATGGGACTAAACCTCTCCAACTCATCCTCCCTAAGGCTCAGGAAGACGTTCATGTCACACTCAGGAACCGGATTGTTCCTCCTCTCCCGCGGCCATCTCAAGATGAGGAGGATAATGGACCTCCACCCCCTGTCGGCACCGAATATGACATTCTGCAACACTTGGATAACACCCCCGCAAGGGTGTCTATTTTGGAATTGATTTGGAGATCGTCGTTTCATCAGTCCACCCTCCTCCAATTCCTCCAGAAAGTCATGGTCAATGATGACCTTCCTCCCAGTGGGGTCACCAATGCTATCCTCTCCCTTACCCAAGGACCCTCAATCTCTTTCTCAGACAAAGATCTTGCCCCCCACCCCCCCACCCCCTGAGTGTCGATCTCTTCCTCTCTGTCTTACCATTAACCTCAACGGGGTTTCGGTGGACTCCACCCTCATTAACACCGGGTCATCCATCAACGTGTGTCTAATGAAGACCCTCAAGCAATTGGGTTTGAGGGAGGACAATCGGGAGAAAATCTGCTCCACAATTGCTGCCTACAACATTTCCAAAAGGGTTGCCAAAGGTAAGATCGCTCTTCAAGTCGAGATTGGACCCATCACCATGTCTTCTGAATTTCTTGTCCTCAATGTCGATCCGACCTACAAGGCCATCCTTGGTCGTCCTTGGCTAGAACAAACTCTAGGGGTCCCTTCTACTACCCACCAATGTTTCAAATTTCCCTTCAATGGGCGAGTTATCAAAATCAAGAGCATTCGTACCTTGGAAACTCTCAATGCTATCACCTCAGAGCAGATGCCACATTTGTTCATTCCAGACAAGGGGAAGAAGCCAGTCATGTCCATCTTTGACTTCCCCTTACCCTTTGATCTAAACCAACCTCCCCAGTCAAATGAAGAGTTTGAGCATATCCCATGTCCTCAAGGGAAGGGTTGGGAAGTGATGGCCAAGATCGGCTATATCCATGGCCGAGGATTAGGTAGGAATGAGCAGGGTCCTATCCGTAGTGTCTAGACGAGAAGGTTGCTAGATATGGCTGGTCTAGGATTCCATCCGGACCCCATTCACCCAGATCCATTCATTCCCTATTAACCTCTCACTTGGACCCTGAAGGAGCACTTAATTCAGGGACCCCTCCAGCCGGGAACGCGGGAACCCGTGATAGAAGAACTATCCGACTCTGAAAGTGAAGGAGAAGGAGAGGAAATTGCCGAGGCTGAGAAAGTCTGCGATGACTTCGGCCTTCTCTCGCTCTTTGGTTCGGATCTCCCCTTCTCATCACCTTCATCCCCTCCATCTCCTTCACAATCTCCCACCGCTGAGATGTGCCCGGCACCTCACTATCCTCCTCCATCCACTTCTTCCTCTCTTCTTTCTCTCCCTATCCTTCCTCCATCCCTCACTTGGCCAATCGGTGCATCATTGAGTCAACGACTCATGGTTTTGAGCCTTGACTCCCAAAAAAAAATGCCGATTTTGAAAGGTGGGAATGCGAGCTCTCCATCGTGCACCCTTCCTCTTTGGAGTCCCTTCCGCTCGGCCAGGGGCCGACCCTTTCCAGCCTAAATTCCCGCTCCCGCCCCTCTGAGGGTACTTCCCCAGTACATAGTTTTGTACATAGTAGTCCTGTACATAGTGGTCTAGATTCTAGCTTAGAGTCGGGTTTAGAGTTTAGTCTAGAGTCAGGTCTAAGTTTAGAAGAGTCTAGTTCCCCTCAGCCATGTGTTCATAAGGAGAAGGGTAGGCATGTTCCTGCCCGTTATGTCATGGCCTTGGCTGAGAAATGTGTTAAGTTAAGTCAAGTCCCAGAATTTCTTGAGGAGCCTACCCTTGTAGAGTCTGATTTTGAAGAAGGTGACTCTATAGACGATGGTTTAGGAGTCTATCTGCTAGATTTCGATGAGAAGGGTGAGCCGGGAGATCTTGGGTCAGAAGAAGAGGACCCAGTGAGCTCCTATATGGATGGCACCAAGAGGTTTGACGAGCCAACCATGGCTGCGGACGAGCCCACCAAAGAGGTCAATCTTGGTATTGAAGAGTCCCCGAAGGTAGTCTTGGTTAGTGTCAACTTGAGTGTAGAAGAAGAAGGAGCCCTTGTAGCTATCCTTAAAGAATTCTCCGACGGTTTTGCTTGGTCCCCGGGACTTGACACCTCTTTGGTCGAACACCAGTTGGTCTTAAAAGCTGATGCAAAGGCCGTCAAACAAAAGCTAAGGAGGTTACATCCCAAGCTTGCACTCAAGATCAAAGAGGAGATTGACAAATTACATAAAGCCAAATTCATCAGGGTTGTGCTTTATCCACAATGGGTAGCTAATATTGTCCCTGTTATGAAGAAGGATGGTAAGGTTAGGATCTGCATAGATTTCCGTGACCTTAATCGTGCTTGCCCAAAGGACGATTTCCCTCTTCCACACATAGATGTCCTAGTGGACAATACTGTCGGCTTTGAGATGTTGTCGTTCATGGATGGTTTCTCTGGGTATAACCAAATCCGGCTGGCGGAGGAAGACCAGAAGAAAACTTCTTTCACAACACCTTGGGGGACCTATTGTTATGTTGTGATGCCCTTCGGATTGAAGAATGCCGGAGCAACTTATCAAAGGGCAATGATGGTGACTTTCACGACATGATGCATGTGCACATGAAAGTCTATATAGACGATGTCTTGGTTAAATCAAAGACTTGACATGGCCATGCTGAAGTCCTCCGAGCAGTTCTCCAACGGTCTAGAGAACACAAGCTTAAAATGAACCCCAAGAAGTGCGTCTTCGGAGTCTCTTCTGGGAAGTTGCTCGGGTTCATAGTTAGCAAGCAGGGAATTGAGATTGATCCCAATAAGGCCAAAGCAATAATTGACATGCCTCCTCCTAGGAATATCAGAGAAGTTAGAGGGCTGATTGGCAGACTTCAGTTTATTAGGAGATATCTCTAAGCATTCAATTCGTTGTAAGCCCTTCTGTGAGATGCTTAAAGGAGAGGCAAAGTTTGATTGGAACGATAAGTGTCAAAAGGCCTTTGAAGAATTGAAGAGTTATTTATTCAATCCCCCTATTCTCGCTCCTCTGGTCCCGAGTCGGCCTTTATTGCTCTATGTGTCAACCACTGAAGATTCAACTGGAGCAGTCTTGGCCCAATATGACGACGAGAAGAAGGAGAGGGCGGTGTACTATCTGTCCAAGTTGTTCAATGAAGCCGAGAAAAAGTACACTGCCATGGAAAGAACATGTGTGGCCATCGTCTGGGTTGCCTAGAAGCTGAAACATTATTTTCTAGCTCATGAGGTGAAGCTTCTGGCGCGCATGGACCCAATTCGGTATTTGCTTGAAAAGCCCGTCCTGACTGAGCAGTTGATAAGGTGGCAAAGTTTTCTTAATCAATTTGATATCGCATATGTCAACCAAAAGTCAATCAAGGGGCATGCTATTGCTGAGCATTTGGCCCACCACCCCTTACCTTCATATTCTCCTGTCGATGAAAGTTTTCCGGATGAAGAGTTAGGAACCATTATCGATGGTGAACCTTCATGGATACTTTACTTCAATGGGGCTCTTAATTCCAAAGGGTGTGGAATAGGGGCAGTCCTCCTCTCACCGAAAGGGGTAGTCATTCTGCACGCCTATCAATTAACCTTCCGTGCCACAAACAATATGGCCGAGTATGAGGCACTCTTAGTTGGGCTGAAAATGGCATTATTGCTCGGAGTTAAAGAGTTAAGAATAATTGGAGATTCACAATTGATACTCCGGCAGTCCCTCAGCAAGCACCAGACCCGGGATCCCAAGTTGAAACCATACCAAGAATTGGTAGGAAAAGTAGTCTGGCAGTTTAGGAAGCTCACCCTAGTCCACACTCCTAGGGCTCAAAACATTTTGGCAGATTCTCTCGCCTCCCTGGCTTCTTCTATTCCCATTGTGTTAGGAAGATCTTCTGAAACCATCTCCGTCCAAAGATTGAGAGTCCCTTCCCATGTCGATCCTTGGTTTTCTCAACTCAAGTCTCCCTCCCTTCGGGTCCATGCACTCTCAAAAGAGCCAGATATCGACCTCGAAGATGGTCATCCTTAGTACTTTGACATCGAAAACTTTCTCAAAGATGGATCCTTCCCTGATTATGCCACCTCTACTAACAGACGGGCCATTCGCCGCATCTCCGAGCGTTATAAGATCATAGGTGGCGACCTCTACAAGAAATCTCTCAATGGGTTTACCTCTGTTGCCTTGATGAAATCGAATCCCAGAACATTGTTGAAGCCGCTCACTCCAGTGAATGTGGTGGTCATGTCAACAGTGGACCAAGCAGAGCTGACCCGACTACGTGTTGAGACATCTGCACAGCAGATCCGCATCTACGAGATCCATAGCCTGGTGACAGTGATCAGCCAGAGCCAGAGTAGGAGTAGGAGCGGAGCGAGCGGTGCCTTGGTGAGGCAGTATTTGGCAGGTTCCTCCAGTCACCGGAGGAAGGAGGAGGAGGAGAGGTGCCGAGAGGGGGAGATGAGTGATTGGAGTGTGAGGAGCGGTGGTGAGATGCCACCTCCACCCGAGAGGCACGAGGGATCCGGGGAGAGTGGTGGTATACAGTGAGGAGCTTGTGAGCCACCTCCCCCTTATCTTGTACTTGATGTTCATATTTAGTAGATCTTTTACTTTCGTGCCAATGTTCGAAATGTGTTGATTGGAATGTGATTGACACGCGTGAGAAGTGAGAGAGAGATATTGAGTATTTCGCTGCTTTGTTCAAAACATCTTGTTCCTGCCACTTAACAAACCAAGTTAGATCTGCTCTTTGGCTCAACCCCTTGCATTAAACAAGGTTTGACTTTAACTTCATGATAGTCGAGGGGCTGATCCTTATTAAATAAGCGAAAATAGAAAGTAACAATGCATGCTAAAAGAATGATATGTACACCTTTTTTTTAGATTTTTAAAATTTTCAATTTTTTTTATTTTTGGGTGTTTTCTATTTTTTAAAAAAATCTATTTGTTTTGGATTTTTGGATTTTCTATATTTTTGTTTTTCTATTTTTTTGGAATTTTTGTTTTTGTTTTTATTTTATTTTTGGATTTTCTATTTTTTATTTTCTATTTTCTACAACGACAATACCTACATTCGAGTGATTGGCTAGGAATCTTATCCCCCCTCTCTTGCTGTTAAACATCCCCTGAGCGCAGTGTGCGTTTATTCTTGGCAACCTTTTGGTTGATCACCCCTAGACATCTATGTTCTCACACAGACTGTGTGGGGGGATGATCTGGCCATTAGTGAGGGTAGGAAGATGCAGGGGTAAGAGTTAGCATTGGTTCTTGGGATGCCGATTTATTGACTGGTTAGGGTGTACTTCATGTGGATTCCATCCGTTGTCCAGAGACTTTGTAGTCATTGATTTTTATTTGGGACATGCATATGACTGGGCTCAAGGGTGTCCCACGGGGAACTATAGTGCCACTCTTTGCCATTCCCCTATTTTTCACTTTGGCTCATTTGTTTTTTTGTATTTTTCCTTCATTTCTTTCTTTTGAAGGTTTAACTGACCATCTCTATTTGAGATTTCATTCACACATGATCTACCTCCCTTCTTGTTTTCAACTAGCGATCCTTTTGCCCCTACACTTTGTCCGAGTAAGAAGAGAATAGGCCTTCACACATCCCACACAGGGGCTAGGTAGGAACACATTTGTCTAGACGATGATTGACTGTGGGTTGCCGTGTAGTGTGTGTTGGCCGAACAGAGGGGTTATTTGGCAATCATGAAAGGGTAAGAGACCCCCAAACTGTTGATACTTCTTGTACAGTAGTGCCGCTATAGAAATTCTTTTATTAGGGTAGAATATTTTAAACTACAAACCATTCCAAGGGTGAGAGAGCTCCTCACCATTGGCATTTACTAGCCTGTAAGCGTTCTCAGGGTACACTTCTATGACTATATATGGACCTTCCCTATTAGCTTGTAATTTTGACCTAGAACCTCTAGGTTTTATGAAAATTTGCTTCAAAACCATGTCTCCTTCTTGAAATTTATGTTCAATCACTTTCTTTTGAAAAAATCTTGAGAGTCTGTTTTGATATGAAAGCACATGATTGACTGCGGCCAGACTCCGTTTGTCTAAGAGTTCTAGTTGTGTAAGTAACGCCTCTCGACGTTCATCGAGATTAAGTTCTTTATCTAGCTGTACTTTTAGCGAAGGAATGAGTATCTCATATGGAACCACTGCCTCCATCCCATAAGCAAGTGAAAAGGGAGTCTACCCTGTGGGCATGCGGACGGAGGTACGGTAGGCCCATAGAGCCTCAATCAGTTTCTCAGGCCAATCAACAAATTTGTGAGACTTACAAGTTTTCTTTAAAATTTTCAAAAGTGTTTTATTTGTGGTGTCAGCTTGACTGTTGCCCTGCGGATAGTATGAGGATGAATGATGTAGAGAAGTGTTGAGTTTCTTACATAGGTCTTGAAGCTCTTGAGATATGAACTAGGGTCCATTATCGGTGACGATGCCGCTTGGCACTCCAAATACTGAGATGATATTCTTCATGATGGATTGGCACACGATTGATCCTTCAATTTCTGAAAATGCTTCAGCGTTGGCCCACTTGGTGAAATACTTAGTAGCAATGAGGATGAATGATTTTTGTTTGATTTGAGCATTAGGATCACCAAGGGGTCCAATGATATCAAAGGTCCACATGGACAAAGGCCAAGGAGATGATAATGGATGTAGGGAGAAAGATGGAGCATGGATTTTGTTGGCATGGAGCTAGCACTTGACACACCTACGAACATAGATGGCACAATCTTCTTCTAAGGTTGGCCAGTAAGAGCCCTGCCTAAGGATCTTCTTAGCTAACATCTGGCTATTCACATGCCCTCCACACTCACTAGCTTGGGCTCCTTCCACTACCTTCCAAGCTTCTTCGTCAGGCAAGCATCTAAGGAGCATTCCATTTAGGGCGCGTCTGTATAAAACTTCTCCAACAATTGTAGACTTTAGCACTGCCCTATGGATGGCTCTCCTATCCTCTCATTCTACTTCTTCTGGGAAGGTACCGTCCGTGCAATACTGCTCAATCTCATGGTACCATGGCCTTTATTCTTCCATTATTTCTCCAAGCTCCATAAGCATCACATCCTTCGCTTCTCTTCTCTCTGCCTTCACAATTGAAGAGTTCCTGAGGTTGTCGAACCAAGGATTCTGAATTGATGGTGCTTCCAACCTCTAGACAATGGTAGTCTCAGCACTCTGGCTGAGAGGGAAGGAGAGGGATGAGGCTAAAGACGCCAAGGCGTCAGCCAAGATGTTCTGAGAGTGAGGAGTATGAATATAAATGAGTTTGATGAATTGCTTAGCTAGGAGTGTGACCAAATCTTGATAAGGCTTGAGTTTAGGGTCACGAGTGCGGTAAGTAGAAAGGACATGCCGAAGGATGAGCTGAGAGTCTCCTATGATCTTGAGTTGATGCGCGCTTAGGAGATAGGCGCGTTTGAGACCAGCTAGGAGAGCTTCATACTCGGAGATGTTGTTGGTGGCAGGGAACTAGAGTTGGTATGCCAAGGGAATGATGATTCCTTCTGGGGTGAGCAGAATAGCTCCTATACCCTGTCCCCTAGAATTTAGAGCTCCATCAAAAATGAAGCGACCAGAAGGAATTGCGAGAGATAAGTGACAGGTTTTCATCTAGAAAATCTTCTTAGACCATGTCACTGTGAAGAAGAGTAAGGTGATCCAGATGCTTGGAAATAGCATACCCCGTTATAGCCTTCTGGACCACAAAGGTGATGTCAAACTGAGATAGGAAGCTTTGCCAGCGTGCCAATCTGTCGACGAGGACTAGCTTCTCTAAGAGGTATCTAATGGGATCCATCCTAGAGATCAAACTCACCTGATGGGCTAGGAAGTAGTGCTTCAGTTTCTACACTACCCACACTAGTGTTGCACAAGTTTTCTCCATGGCGGTGATTTTGAGCTCGGCAGGATTGAATAACCTAGACAAGTAGTAGACTGCCCTTTCTTTGCCAGTTTCATCATGTTGTGCAAGGACAGCTTGTAACACCCCATATTAGAATATGTTAAATGGACTAAATCAGCAAACTACCAACAACTAAGACTGGTCATTTTCAGAGCTCGAGTAGGAAAAGAACTCTGAAGTTAAGCGTGCTCAGTTGGGAGTAGTCCCAGGATGGGTGACCTTTCTGAGAAGTCTACCAACTAGCACGGTTGTTGGGCCAGTTAGTTGGTTGGGTCATCACAGTTGGTATCAGAGCCTTGCCCAGCCGAAAGTGCAGGAACTAAGTGCCATACAGAGCAAAGTGCTATGCTATGGGAGCCACCTCTTGAGGCCATAATGGCGCAAAGTGCTACATAGTGGGAGCCACCTCTTGAGCCCGTGGGGGCCACCTCTAGAATCCTACCTGCCTGGGGTTTGATTGTGTGCTATATGTGAACAGCGACGAGGACCTCGCTTATATAAGAGGGGTAGATTATAACACCCCATATTAGAATATGTTAAATGGATTAAATCAGCAAACTACCAATAACTCGGACTAGTCATTTCAGAGCTCGAGTAGGAAAAAAAACTCTGACGTTAAGCATGCTCAGTTGGGAGTAGTCCCAGGATGGGTGACCTTCTTGGGAAGTCTACCAACTAGCACGGTTGTTGGGCTAGTTAGCTGGTTGGGTCGTCACACAGCTCCTAGAGAGTCCTCGATAGTTGACAGATATAAGATCAGGGGTTTTCTTGGGATAGGAGCCTGTAGTACGAGTGGATTCATTAGATAATTCTTGATCTCATCAAAGGCTTCTTGACATTTATCATTCCATTCAAATTTTACCCCTCCTTTCAACAGTTCATAGAAGGGATGACATCTTTGAGAGTGTTGAGAAATAAATCTCCTTATGAACTATAGTCAACCAATCAATCCTCGAAGTTCAGATATGTTCTTAGGAGGAGGCATCTCACATATTGCTTTGGCCTTGTTTGGGTCTATTTGAATCCCCCGCTCGCTGACTATAAACCCTAAAAGCTTGGGCGACGAAACCTCAAATATGCACTTCTTCATATTCATCTTCAATTGATATTCTCGTGCACGTTGAAACACTTTGGCAAGTACGGAGGAGTGTTCGCTTCGAGTTCGAGACTTCACCACAATGTCATCCACGTAAACTTCGACGTGAATATGAATTATATCATGGAATGTAGCCAACATTTCCTTTTGATAAGTGGCACCGTCATTCTTCAATCCGAACGGCATGACCACGTAGCAATAAGTTCCCCAAGGCGTGGTGAAGGATGTTTTCTCTTGGTCCTCGGGAGCTAGATGGATCTAATTATAGCATGAATAACCATCCATGAATGAAAGAGTTTCGAACCCAGTGGTGTTATCAATCAATACATCTAAATGAGGTAATGGGAAATCATCTTTAGAACATGCTCAATTTAAGTCCCAGAAGTTTATGCAAATCTGCACCCTTCCATCTTTCTTCATAACTAAAACTATGTTGGCCACCCATAGGGGATAAAGTACTACACGGATGAATCGAGCTTTGTGTAGCTTGTCAATCTCCTCTTTCATCTTCAATGCAATATGAGGGTGGAATCATCTCAATTTTTGTTTAACGGCTCCTGCCCCTGGCTTTAAGATCAACCTATGTTCCACCAATGCAGGGTCAATGTCGGGCATGTCCTCGTATGGCCAGGCAAAAGAGTCTTTGTATTCCCTTAGCATCTCTATAAGCTCTTCATCTTCCTCCGGAGGGAGACCAGAGGCTATGGTTAGCAGCTTGGGTTCTTCAGCCATTCCAACATTTACCTCCTTGGTAGGTTCATCCACTACCAAAGTAGGTTCATCAAATCTCCTTATTCCACTAGCATACATTTTGGCAGAGTCCTCTACTTCACTATCTTCTTCATCCGATGTGTCCTCATCATTCATGATCTCATAAACTCTGAATCCATCGTCTATCCATTTCTCCTCATGCTGGGCTTCCATATTCAGGATGACTACTTCCTAGACGAACTCTTCGACAGCTAGAAGAGTGCCACACCTTTGTGCCAGATCTACAAGATACCTCAGGGGAATGGTACTACCCTTGCTCTTCCTAGAAGGGGACGAGGACTTTCTAGATTCTACTCTGGAGCCTATGCTAAGATTTGAACCTAAGGGGCACTCTGGGGAAGGATCCAGAGGTTTATTGGAAGGGAAAGCAAGGGACACAGCACAGCCACAGGGGACCTCCGGTGGGTCTGGATGTGAAAGTGGGCCGCCCGAGCTCAGGGCTCCTGAAGCCGAGCTGCGGTGTAGAGGAATGAAAGGCCCCTCACCCGGAGAGTTCATGGTGATTAGTGTGTGTAAGAGAGCGGGGATTGCCACTCTAGCTGGAAGTGAAGGAGAAGGGAAAAGGCGGGGATCGCCTCCAAAGAAGAGAGGTGAGAGAAAGGGACGGGGATTGCCATCAAGAGGCTTGAAAGTGGGGAGGATGGAGATTCATCGGAGAAAGTGAGGGAAGAGACGGGGATCACCATCAAAGTGAGTGAGAGGAAGGAGGAAGGGGATCGCCGTCCGATTGTTGAGGAAGTGAGGGAGGACGAGGATCACCATCCGATAAAGGAGGGGGGAGGACGGGGATTGTTGTCTAATTGAAGGAGGAGGGAGGACGGGGATTGCCATCCGATTGAAGGAGGAGGGAGGACGGGGATCACCATCTGATTATTGAGGAAGTGAGGAAGGGAGAGGAGTTTTTTTTTTTTTTTTTTTTGGGGGGGGGGGGGGGGGGGGGGGGTAAAAGAAAGCAAACTAAGCTACAAATAAAGACAGACTACCCTACATTTGAAGGCATCAGTGGTAGGAGAGAGTCTTGCCATTGAAAGAAAGGGCGAAGTGGGGAGAGGGAATGGTCAACGCTTCAAGAGCGTCGGATGAGAGTTAGAGGATGAGGGGAGGTGAACGAGGGACAAAAGAAAACTTGGAAATAAGAATTGAAAATATGGAGTGTTTGGGAGGCCAGGAATATCTCAGCCAGAGCTTATCTACAGTGTTGTTGTCTTCATAGAGCATATCAGGTTCTCCAATATCTTCACCGTCACCAAGCAACTGCCGCTTGGAGGTGATAGTAGAGGGGGGTTCCACAAGTTCTGTCACTGTTGGGGGCGAGGTAAGATCGCCATCCCAAAACAGGCAACTGAATGCTATTGTGAGATCTTCCATATCAAACCATCTGTACCATTCTGCCTCTAGATCTCCGGTCTTCCTCCTCTTATCGAGTCGTAGTGCCTCTAAGGCCTGATATGTGAGCATGGGTGTCATGTATCGAGAAAAATGACGTCCATGGACGTCATAGTCTATGAAGTCTGCCCCTACAATAATGGTGTCGTATCCTGGCTACACAGGTCCTTTGACAAAATGGCAGTATAATGACCAGGTGAGTGGTTGTCGGTCTAGCTTCAGTGTGGAGGAAAAGGTGATCCATGGCTGAACTTCCTCTTTGTAACTGAGACCTTGTTTGGTGACTTGCCTGGAATTAGAGATGATTTGAGTTATTTCTTAAAGCTGACCTCCAAGCCCTTTTCCTGGTTGATAACCGATTTTGAACATGATGTTCCACCCCTTTGTATCAGATGGTGTCGCCCTCTTGGCAGCCGCTATAGATGGGGACACTACATGATGGCTAGAGGCGAAAGTATAAGCCCATGGATAATTTACATCAAGTACCGAGATGATGGGCTTATTGGAGGGCCAGACTGCCGGTAGTATCTCCTCAATAGCTTCAATAGTATGAGTAGTGGTTGCACTCTTCACTTTGACGATCCGTCCTTGGAATGGAAATTTTAGACATTGATGGGTTGTAGAGGGGACTGCCTCTAGTGCCTCAATCCATGGACGACCAAGAATAGCTTTGAAAGTTGAATCAATATCAAGCACATAAAACTCTACAGTCATCACAAGCGGCCACAATTCTGCCTGCAGAGAAACGACACCATGGCAGGGTCACCTGGACTTATCATAAGCCGCAATAGTGGTGGGAGTTGGCTGCAAGCAATGCTCGGATATGTTACATGACCGGAGAGTGCTGAGAGGACATACATTTATTGATGCTCCGGTGTTGACTAAAGCGGCGTCAATGGCCACTTTGTTTATCATCAAAGTTACACACAAAGGCATTCTCCTTGCCTTGGGGGGAGCAAGCTCATTGTTAGAAAATGTAATTGTCGGTCCTCTAGTGACGATAGATAGGACCAACGACAATGTCTCTGGGGTCATGTCCTCACTGACCATGACCCTTTGCAAAAAGGTTCTCAAAGCATCTTGATGGGTCTGAGACCTCTTAATCAATTCAAGTATAGAAATCTTAGCAGGAGTCTGGTCCAGATGCTTCAGAATATCATATGAGTGCCTGGGACTGAGTTTGCCTTTTCGATGTTCTGCTGTTGCTGTTGGTTGTTGGAGTTGGAGTTGTGGGTCGGATGACCCGACATAGACATGGATGCATTGGGATACATCCGATGAAACATTCACCCACTCCAGAGGGCGAGGTTGTGTTGAAGTGGAGGTGGGGTGGTGCTGATGATGGATGGGTTGGCTATTATTGGCACTAGCATGGGGGAGAGTGGGATGTTGATGGGTGATGAACTAATGGGTGGTATGAGGGGAGTGTTGCGTAGTGGTGAGGTGATTGTGGAAACGGTAGGTGTGGTGGAGGTGATGGTAGTTTAAGAAATAGCCAATAATTGGCCTACTTCATGCTCATCATCGTAGGCCCAAGCGACGGCAGGTGGTGGATGGTGGACAACAGGGTTAACTTGAGCGGGTGGTGGAGGTGGTGGAGCAGGTTGTGGGTTCAGAGCAGGTTGGTGTTGTGGCATGAGATTTCGGACTATGCCGAGGTCATGAGCTGGTTGTTGTGGCTGCTGTGGTTGTTGCTGGAATTGTTGCTGCTAGATTTGTGGCTGCTGTGATGGTGGCTGTCGTCGCCTTTGTTGTTGCTACTGCTGTCTCTGCCCCTGCTGATCCCTTAGGATCTAAATTAGCCTCTTCATTTGTGCCCAATCAATTTGCTGCTACTCATGAAGATCATATATCATGTCCCTAAATTGGAAATAGTCTGATACATTGTGTCTTGGATGTACTTGGTCTGATCTGCTGCCATGTTCCAGTTGGCCTTTTTTGGAGGAAGCCTAAGAGCATTAAGGGACATGAGGGCTGCAAAAATATCAGACAGACTCTCGGGGAGAAGAGGGTATTGAGCTCTTTTGGGGCCATTGGATTTTCTAGGAGCGTAGCCATTTGTGGTGGAGGGACTTGATTGTATTAACGCTGCTTCTGCTGAGGATTTTGAGCTTAAGGAGGTGGTGGTCTGTTGTTCCATGGCTGTTGAGGAGGTTGATTGTAGGTTGGCCTACCTACCTGGCCTTGGGGGGTGGTTGACAGCACCTACCTATTCATTGGTTTGTACCCCTTCGGTGATAGGACCCTGTGGTTTCTTTGGGTAGCGAGACTTCGGATTTTCAAACATGGCATGGATAGGCGAGTCCTTGAGTTGGGTTTGAATGAAACGGGCTCGACTATATAGTTGGTGCATGGTGGTGATATCATTCATGGCCAAGATAGATCGGTAGGTAGGTGTGGCATTGGCAATCAAAAGCTTGACCTTCTCCTCTTCCGATATGGGACAGTGGACCCGCACAGCTAGAGCATGCCACCAGTCAGCATAAACAGCAAATTCTTTGTCAGCCTTCATCTTCTTGACCACTAAATCCACAAAAGAGTATTCGGGTCTGACTCGGTCTTGGAACTGCTGCAAGAACCTTTCTTATATGATCTAAAAGTCTTCGGCTTCCTTCGGTGGCAGAGAGTAGAACCACTCGAGGGCCGGACCATCCAATGATTTCCTGAACAGGTACGCCATGAGGTGGAGGTCATACTTGTGTGGAGTTGATTTGTAGACAAAATCTTTGATGTGTACATAAGGGTCACCTACCCCAGAGTATCATCTGTAGATGGGCAGCTCTGACTAGGGCAGAACCAAGAGGTGCTGAAAAGAGGGAAGAGGGATGTCGACCACCTTCCGAGGGTCCAGTTGCCTTCGAAGATCGTGCAACTCCCTTTTCATGGACATCCATTCCACAAGGAAGTCAAAAGGGAATGAGATGTGGTGAGCAGGGTGTTGGGTTGAGTGTGAATATAATTCATTTCTCCTCACATTTTGATGATGACAAGTTGTGATTTTAATGCATAACAATTGGAACATGTGAAATACATCACACCTGAAATAACAATATTCAAAAAGCATGTTTCCAAACACATTTATCATTTATATTCATGATAATACATTTGACTAATGATTTATGTGTTTATTTCTCAGGGACAAACATTTATTGCAAGGGTAGTGTCGACACACCCCACACTGGTGTCGACACAATGCTCAAAGCCCTAAGCCAAAATATGAAGAATTGGTCAACTAGTGTCGACACTAAACCAGGGCAGGTCGACACTAGAGATAGATCCCAGAGAAACAAATCAACAGGCATCTATCTCAGGTCGACACCAAATGCAGTCAGGTCGACACTAGAGAGCCTTCCCAGAAGGCGTATTTTTCAGCTGACTACGGCAGGTCGACACTACTCAATCTCAGGTCGACACTAGATGCCTCTCCCAGGGAACTATTTTGCCCAGTCTGGGATAGTGTGTTGACACACCCTATGGGCAGGTCGACACACTCCGGAAACTTTTTGACTTAAAGTCTCTCCTGGACACGTGGCACCCTAGGGAATTGTTGGGTTAGCCTTGGATCGTGTGCCCACGACCCCCAAGGGTACACTTGGACTATTAGGGGTATAAATTGTAACGTCGCGCGTTTTTCGGATCCCCGTGGATCCAGGTTTAGCGGGTTTGGTGGCCAATGTGAGGCCCATTAGTGTTGTGTGTTTCTTACTAGATCCTTACCGGGTTTGGTTTGGGTCCGTGTTGGTGTTCAGCTTGCTGGACACAGTGTGTTGGCGTCCAGGTAGGTGACGTCGACTGTGTGTTGGCGGCAGTGGTGTGCCGTTAACATGGTGTTAACGACCATCGATGAGGACGTTGACTGTTGATCTTGGCGTCAAGCTTTGTGGACGTCTAGTTGTGGCGGTCTGGTTAAACGGCCAAAAGGTTGACGTTAACCTGACATGCCTGTGTTTTTATGGCAGACCCGAGCTCTGTTCTTTCTCCTCCTTCTCCCTTCCTCTTCCCCCACCTTCACCCTTGAGCTTCTTCGCGAGTTCTGACGGTCGGCGGGAGCTCGTGGGAAGGCCGTGGTGCGCGTGGTAGCGGCAGATCGGACGGGGAATGACGGATTGGAGCACGGTGTTCGTGGGACGTTTCTCGGGTTTCGGCGTGATTCGAGGTTCTTCGGGAGTTTAATTGCGTTTCTGAGGTAGGGGTCGAGCCCTGTTAGCTTATTAGAAACATTAAAACACGACTTAATCACTTGAACCAGCATTTTTATTGTATTTTCAGATCAAGTTGTACCATGCGGGGTTAAAGGGTGGTTTGATGAATTTAATGTGTAAAGCATGTTGTAATGGGTTGTTCCGGGTTCTAGTATGTTAAAGGAACCATTTTTATATGTTTTCTATAGTTTAAACGGTTGGAAAACCTGTAGAGCTGGATTAGGGTTTCTGCAGGGTTTTAGGCCGGAGAACTTGGCGTCAAGATCGCTTGCCGCCAAGATCACCAGCCGGGAGATAGACGGCTAGATCGTTTGCCGTTTACTTCCTTCAAACGGCAGTCGATGTTGCCGCCAACCTGTGCATGTATCCATGCAGTGTGTTTACGTAGTTTTCCTGGTTATGAATATTGTGTGATTGTGTGTGCATGGCGATGACCGGTGTGAGCCAGTGCACTTGTTATGCTCTTGGAGCATACTGCTCATGTAATGGGCATGTTTTACATAAATGATATGTGATGTACGTAATCGCTTTCCGTGGTATGTGTGGTGTGTTGGCACTCGTGGCACTCTTGGAGTGCGTTGTCCATGTGTTGGACATGTGGTTTACGTGGAAGACGTGTGGTACACCATCCAGGGTGTAATATACACGTATTGCCTACGTGGTTTGAGTGTGTGTGTGCTACACACTCTGTTGTAATATAATTCTGGTAATTTATCGTAGTAACTGGGCAGTGAGGTTCTTGTGTGAGCCTAGCCATGAATTTGTGGTGTTTGGGCAGTGAAGGTCATATGTGGACCTAGCCCTGATTTGTTGTTGTCTTTCGAATAGTGTTATATTGATTTATGTGCTAAGTGGTCTGTGTTGCCACGAAGGTCATTTCGTGACCAATGATAGGCAAGTTTGTGGTTCAGTTATGTGTTGGTGTGGGATAGCTTTGGGGTCACATGGTGACCGATGTTAAGCTAATCCTAACACTTGTATATTGTGAATTATAAGTAAAGGTTATATATGTAAATATCGTGGTTTGTGCTAGCCGAGTGTGGTGGTCCGGCGCCTATTCCGGAATGCCTCTCTAGTCGGGTACCCCAAGTTCTTTGTGAGCCAGGCACGTGTGTTTGTTGTGCTCGGGGTTTTGTCCCGGTACTTGTGTTGTACCGTTGAGGTCTGTGTCGTCTTCTTGGACACCCTCACTCTTGTGCTTGAGTTGTACGTCCGGCTGAGGGAAAGACGGCAGTAGGGCAGCGGCTTGTGTTGTGGGTGTGTAGTCGCTTGTAGAGCGCTCGTAGTTGGGGGTACGGACACCAGTAGTCGACACTGGTCCCCAGCTAGTCCTGTTTTCCAGTGCCTCACTTTAGAGTGCTCCGGCCAGAGACTCTAGAGGTGCCAGGCATGGGCCTGCAGTTGTGTGTCTGCAGGTGTGGTGTTAGTTGGTCACCACAGTTGTTTGACTTCTTCCTAGTGGAGCGGCAGTTGGACCTTTCGTTCGTGACTGCGAGACTGAGAGGTTGTTCTTGTGTTGTGTTGTCCGGGTTGGATATTGGCCTGATCAGCCAGTAGTCCGTTCCCGTGTGGTGGCGTCGTTCTTTCTGACTCGTGCTTTGCTTACGCTAGTTGTAGCTTGACTCGTGCTTTGCTACTTGTCGTAGTTTGTGAGTTTGTGACTCGTGGTCGAGGTTTGACCAGTTCGAGGTGTGCCCTGGTGTTGGCACAGTTGTGTCTCAGTTGTGGTTTGTGTGACTCGTCGATTAAGGTTTCACCTGTAATATTGTGCTTAATTAAAAGTATAATATAATTATGGATCAGTGTGGTGTTTATCACCTACTTGTACCCTTGTTTGGGTGTTTGAGTTGTGGTACCTAGAGTAGTAGGTACCTATTTTCCTTCGAAGGTTACTTTGTAGTTTTGTGGTGGTACATTGTGTACCAATCTTTCCGGGTACTTGTGTGTTGTGGAGGTCTTGTGGTTTGACCTGCCACTTGTTGTATCCTAACTATTCTAAGTAGATCTTTGTTTATAATTATTGTGGATTAGTTTGTGATTATTAATTATGTTACCTTTGTGGGTAATTTGCCGATGAGGCTTATGGCCTAGGCATATTGTGGTTTAGTTGAGCTATGCTCCGTGGAGGCCGTGTGAGACCTTCCACAGTTTGAGTTTTACTCATCTTGGGTATGATTCCAATTATAGCTTTAGTGTGTTATGGATTGGCTTCGTGTTAGCCAGTTCCATTACCTTTGAGTAGTTCTGTTGTAAAGTGGTTGGGAGTATAAAGGACCAGCTCTTTATTAGCAGTCCTATTACTCAAGTGTTTGAGGTTCGCCTGTGAAGCTTGTAGCCTGGGCAGTGACTTGCCTGTGTGGCTTATAGTTTAGGCAACCCGTTGTTGTAGCAGTGTGCCAGTGAGACTGCGGTTTAGGCACTTTGGTTGTTGGGCTGACTAATGATATTATGTTAGTCCTGTAGTCCTACTTTTCTTCTAAGGACTTTATGTTTATTATCATGAGCATGTTAAATTGTTATTTATTGTAATGATGTGAGCATGAAATGGTTTGGCTATTGTTGTTGCCAATGAGACCCATTGGGGTCGAGGTGTCTGTGGTTACAGTGTTGTTTTGGGTAGCCCCTACTGAGCCAGTGACTTGTTGAGGCTCACTCCCCTACAGTTCTTTTCAGGGCTTGCCGTGTGTTTGGCTTGCAGTGGCGTTGCGTCAGACTTGTACCACCAGCAGTAGTTTAGTAGTTAGGGTTGTGTGAGCTTGTGCTCCCTCGGGGTATGCCCCAGGTAGTTGTACTCTTTTTAATTGGGCATGTTTTAATGTAATGGGACAGTTGTACAAATTTGTGAACAGATATGAGCACATGTACTTTCTTGTGTCTTATATTCTTGTGGTTTGTCTTTTGTACTCTTACTGGACTCGTGTGTGAGATATCCCTTGCGACACTTCAGTGCGTTCGCGGGAGGCGGATCTGGATATGGAGCCTTAATGGGCATAAATACCCCGGTCCGTTATAGTTGGTATCAGAGCAATGTCCAGTTAGAATATGAAAAGACATTGAAAGTATAATGTCCCAATACATGGATTAATGTCCACTGCTGGTAGTAAGTCTGCGGTTTTGTGTAATATGAAGTAGTTTTTACGTTTGCTTTTGGCACGTAAACCGTGAGTTTTTGTTTGTTAGATTGGTAATTGTGAGCAGCTGTTGTGCCATAATGTGAATAGTGGCATAAGTTGTGTGGTTGTATCCTGGCACTAGTGCAGTTAAAGCAGTTAAAGTATAGTACTTAAAAGTTTTCAGTTGCAGAGATTAGAAGAGAAAGGTAAAGTAGTGCCTTGAGAGGAATATACTTGTTGTATGTTAATAAAGTGCAGAGTTAGCAGAAACAAGTATAGAGTATTTCTGTGATAGATCAGTTTGGTTGTTAAAGATTTGCGGTTAAAGGAATTGAAGAGATTAGCAAGTTTGGATATGGAATTCAGTAAGTAAGTTTAATGAGATGAGATTGAAAGTTGGCAGAGACAGGTGTATGGTAACAAGGTGATAAGGATCAGGTCAGTATGTGTGTGATAAGTTGCAGTTGAGAACCTCAGTAGAGGTATTGTGGCATTAGAGATTTGAGTCAGATAATATTAAGAAACAGTGTGGATGGAAATGTGATTAGAGTTGTGAAGAGTTTGATATGATCGAGAAAGGCAGATCAGTTTTAAAAGAGGTATCAGTACATATAAGAGCAGTGATTTATGGCAGATAGATTCAATATGCCCGAGATCAGAAATTTGAGAAAAGTATTGTTATGAAATATGATGATAGCAGGAAGTGTGATATGAAGATTTGTATAAATAAGTATAGAAATGATCAGTTGAATAAAGAAAGAGAGAAAATAAGGATTAATGTGCAATAAGGATTTATGAAAATTGCACAAGAGGAATATTTAGTTGATGATTGGTAGTTTAGATAAAGAAAAGATATGGATTAGAGAAAGAAAGAATTTGACAAATGATGGAGTGAATAAGATCAGATGAGTCAGGAAATGTCAATTAAAGTTTGCATATTGGTGTAAAGAAATGATTTAATTGAGCAGAAAGGAATTGTTATCCAGAGTTTCGTGCAGAAGCAAAAATAAATTAATTAAAGAGTATTTGGAAAGTTTATGCAACAAAGCTATGAGATTAGCCAGAGAATGTCAGTAAAGCAGGAAAGATATATGAAAAGTGCAATATGTCAATAGTGATTTGGCAGATCAGAAATTGCAGTAATTTCTTCATCAGGAATTAATTGAATGAGATGATTTGAGAAGCAGTTGAAGTCAGAAGAAAGCAATTGAAAGTAATATTGTGAACAGAAATTGTGGAATATTTTGCAAAAGTGTTCAGTGTGATCAGAGTAGCGCAGCAGAAGCAGAAGCAAGAAAGATTTAATATTCATAAATTGTTCAAGCTTTGTTGAGATAAAAAGAAAGTGTAAAGTTTTGCGCAGCGGAATAAAGGAACAGAATTTATTATAGTTTTTAATCAGAGATCGGCTTTAAGCGGTATGAACAGAATAATATGAAAGAGCAGAAAATTCAAAGATGGTGATTGGTTTTCTTTGAGAAAAATGTCAGTTGTGAATATAAATGCAGATGAGGCAAGATAACTGCAGACAGTGATAAATGGAAAGGGAAAATGGTGGCATGAAAGAATATTACAGTGTAAGATATTTGAGAAAGGTAAAGTGGTCTCGAAAGAAATGTTGCAAACACAGCCCAGAAATTGTGAAAGCAGGTTCAGTCCAAGGAGATAAAGCGTCATTGGCAAAGAAGGATCGCCTACGGTTAAAAGCTAAAGAAAGGTAATGGAATTAACAGAACAGAGTAATTGTGAGATGAATTGAAAGATTGAAGCATAGAAAGAGTATCCTACTTGTTCTGTGTTTGACTTTAATTATTTTTAGGTGATAATTTGGTTTATTGTGATTTGTTTTATATGTCGAGGACGACATTTGTTTTTAGGTGATAATAATGTAACGTCGCGCGTTTTTCGGATCCCCGTGGATCTAGGTTTAGCGGGTTTGGTGGCCAATGTGAGGCCCATTAGTGTTGTGTGTTTCTTACTAGATCCTTACCGGGTTTGGTTTGGGTCCGTGTTGGTGTTCAGCTTGCTGGACACAGTGTGTTGGCATCCAGGTGGGTGACGTCGACTGTGTGTTGGCGGCAGTGGTGTGCCGTTAACATGGTGTTAACGACCATCGATGAGGACGTTGACTGTTGATCTTGGCGTCAAGCTTTGTGGACGTCTAGTTGTGGCGGTCTGGTTAAACGGCCAAAGGGTTGACGTTAACCTGACATGCCTGTGTTTTTATGGCAGACCCGAGCTCTGTTCTTTCTCCTCCTTCTCCTTTCCTCTTCCCCCACCTTCACCCTTGAGCTTCTTCGCGAGTTCTGACGGTCGGCGGGAGCTCGTGGGAAGGCCGTGGTGCGCGTGGTAGCGGCAGATCGGACGGGGAATGACGGATTGGAGCGCGGTGTTCGTGGGACGTTTCTCGGGTTTCGGCGTGATTCGAGGTTCTTCGGGAGTTTAATTGCGTTTCTGAGGTAGGGGTCGAGCCCTGTTAGCTGTTAGAAACATTAAAACACGACTTAATCACTTGAACCAGCATTTTTATTGTATTTTCGGATCAAGTCGTACCATGCGGGGTTAAAGGGTGGTTTGATGAATTTAATGTGTAAAGCATGTTGTAATGGGTTGTTCCGGGTTCTATATGTTAAAGGAACCATTTTTATATGTTTTTCTGTAGTTTAAACGGTTGGAAAACCTGTAGAGCTGGATTAGGGTTTCTGCAGGGTTTTAGGCCGGAGAACTTGGCGTCAAGATCGCTTGCCGCCAAGATCACCAGCCGGGAGATAGACGGCTAGATCGTTGCCGTTTACTTCCTTCAAACGGCAGTCGATGTTGCCGCCAACCTGTGCATGTATCCATGCAGTGTGTTTACGTAGTTTTCCTGGTTATGAATATTGTGTGATTGTGTGTGCATGGCGATGACCGGTGTGAGCCAGTGCACTTGTTATGCTCTTGGAGCATACTGCTCATGTAATGGGCATGTTTTACGTAAATGATATGTGATGTACGTAATCGCTTTCCGTGGTATGTGTGGTGTGTTGGCACTCGTGGCACTCTTGGAGTGCGTTGTCCATGTGTTGGACATGTGGTTTACGTGGAAGACGTGTGGTACACCATCCAGGGTGTAATATACACGTATTGCCTACGTGGTTTGAGTGTGTGTGTGCTACACACTCTGTTGTAATATAATTCTGGTAATTTATCGTAGTAACTGGGCAGTGAGGTTCTTGTGTGAGCCTAGCCATGAATTTGTGGTGTTTGGGCAGTGAAGGTCATATGTGGACCTAGCCCTGATTTGTTGTTGTCTTTCGAATAGTGTTATATTGATTTATGTGCTAAGTGGTCTGTGTTGCCACGAAGGTCATTTCGTGACCAATGATAGGCAAGTTTGTGGTTCAGTTATGTGTTGGTGTGGGATAGCTTTGGGGTCACATGGTGACCGATGTTAAGCTAATCCTAACACTTGTATATTGTGAATTATAAGTAAAGGTTATATATGTAAATATCGTGGTTTGTGCTAGCCGAGTGTGGTGGTCCGGCGCCTATTCCGGAATGCCTCTCTAGTCGGGTACCCCAGGTTCTTTGTGAGCCAGGCACGTGTGTTTGTTGTGCTCGGGGTTTTGTCCCGGTACTTGTGTTGTACCGTTGAGGTCTGTGTCGTCTTCCTGGACACCCTCACTCTTGTGCTTGAGTTGTACGTCCGGCTGAGGGAAAGACGGCAGTAGGGCAGCGGCTTGTGTTGTGGGTGTGTAGTCGCTTGTAGCGCGCTCGTAGTTGGGGGTACGGACACCAGTAGTCGACACTGGTCCCCAGCTAGTCCTGTTTTCCAGTGCCTCACTTTAGAGTGCTCCGGCCAGAGACTCTAGAGGTGCCAGGCATGGGCCTGCAGTTGTGTGTCTGCAGGTGTGGTGTTGGTTGGTCTCCACAGTTGTTTGACTTCTTCCTAGTGGAGCGGCAGTTGGACCTTTCGTCCGTGACTGCAAGACTGAGAGGTTGTTCTTGTGTTGTGTTGTCCGGGTTGGATATTGGCCTGATCAACCAGTAGTCCGTTCCCGTGTGGTGGCGTCGTTCTTTCTGACTCGTGCTTTGCTTACGCTAGTTGTAGCTTGACTCGTGCTTTGCTACTTGTCGTAGTTCGTGAGTTTGTGACTCGTGGTCGAGGTTTGACCAGTTCGAGGTGTGCCCTGGTGTTGGCACAGTTGTGTCTCAGTTGTGGTTTGTGTGACTCGTCGATTAAGGTTTCACCTGTAATATTGTGCTTAATTAAAAGTATAATATAATTATGGATCAGTGTGGTGTTTATCACCTACTTGTACCCTTGTTTGGGTGTTTGAGTTGTGGTACCTCAGAGTAGTAGGTACCTATTTTCCTTCGAAGGTTACTTTGTAGTTTTGTGGTGGTACATTGTGTACCAATCTTTCCGGGTACTTGTGTGTTGTGGAGGTCTTGTGGTTTGACCTGCCACTTGTTGTATCCTAACTATTCTAAGTAGATCTTTGTTTATAATTTATTGTGGATTAGTTTGTGATTATTAATTATGTTACCTTTGTGGGTAATTTGCCGATGAGGCTTATGGCCTAGGCATATTGTGGTTTAGTTGAGCTATGCTCCGTGGAGGCCGTGTGAGACCTTCCACAGTTTGAGTTTTACTCATCTTGGGTATGATTCCAATTATAGCTTTAGTGTGTTATGGATTGGCTTCGTGTTAGCCAGTTCCATTACCTTTGAGTAGTTCTGTTGTAAAGTGGTTGGGAGTATAAAGGACCAGCTCTTTATTAGCAGTCCTATTACTCAAGTGTTTGAGGTTCGCCTGTGAAGCTTGTAGCCTGGGCAGTGACTTGCCTGTGTGGCTTATAGTTTAGGCAACCCGTTGTTGTAGCAGTGTGCCAGTGAGACTGCGGTTTAGGCACTTTGGTTGTTGGGCTGACTAATGATATTATGTTAGTCCTGTAGTCCTACTTTTCTTCTAAGGACTTTATGTTTATTATCATGAGCATGTTAAATTGTTATTTATTGTAATGATGTGAGCATGAAATGGTTTGGCTATTGTTGTTGCCAATGAGACCCATTGGGGTCGAGGTGTCTGTGGTTACAGTGTTGTTTTGGGTAGCCCCTACTGA
This sequence comes from Colocasia esculenta, assembly GCA_014218235.1. Lineage (NCBI taxonomy): Eukaryota > Viridiplantae > Streptophyta > Magnoliopsida > Alismatales > Araceae > Colocasia > Colocasia esculenta. The sequence goes on along the minus strand of CM024753.1, from coordinate 126,524,238 downwards.
GCCAGTGACTTGTTGAGGCTCACTCCCCTACAGTTCTTTTCAGGGCTTGCCGTGTGTTTGGCTTGCAGTGGCGTTGCGTCAGACTTGTACCACCAGCAGTAGTTTAGTAGTTAGGGTTGTGTGAGCTTGTGCTCCCTCGGGGTATGCCCCAGGTAGTTGTACTCTTTTTAATTGGGCATGTTTTAATGTAATGGGACAGTTGTACAAATTTGTGAACAGATATGAGCACATGTACTTTCTTGTGTCTTATATTCTTGTGGTTTGTCTTTTGTACTCTTACTGGACTCGTGTGTGAGATATCCCTTGTGACACTTCAGTGCGTTCGCGGGAGGCGGATCTGGATATGGAGCCTTAATGGGCATAAATACCCCGGTCCGTTACATAAATACCCTCCTATTGGCTATCCAACATGCAAGAACCCTTTCAGAGCCTCCCAGAAATCCGGTTGGCGGATAGAAGAGTTCTCCTCCCTGTTCTTGCCTTCCTGGTGCTTCCTCAAGCCAAATTCTCATATGTTCAAGCATGAGAAGTGGAAATTGATCGTTGAAGAAGCAATTGGATCACCTCAAGGAAGCAGTTCAAGTAGAAGTCAACTCTTGTGAAGAATTCAAGGAAGATCCTGAAGATCAGATTGCAGAGCATCGCCCAGGAACTTCCAGAGATCAAAGGTCTTCACAATTCGACCTTCTATAAGGGAGTACATCTGAAGAGAAAAGCTCATCGATACAATTCTCATTTTCCTTTTCTCTTCTGAGTGATTTTGAGATTGTGCATGAGTTGTTGCATAAGTCTCATGAATTAACTCTTGTTAGACTAGATCTATTGCTAGAGGATCTGAGTCTTGTCTGTCTTTCTAGCAAGTTGTTTGTGAGCCGTCATGCTCAGTGGTTCTTGAGTCGTCGTACTCAAGTTGTAGTTGAGCAGTCTTGCTCAGGTTTCTAGAGTAGTCTTGCTCTAGAGGTCTGTGAGTTGTGAACTCAGGGTGTTGGAGTTGTCAGGCTCCAGTGGGTGTGTTGTACCCAAGTTTGTTAGTGGATCCTCACTGTGTGAGGGGTGGATGTAGGAATCACATGGTGTGATTTTCGAACCACCTAAAAAATCTCTGTGCATTGATCTGATTGTGGTTTGAATTTACCTTTCGTTAGATGCATGCATAGGATCGTTTGAATTCATCTAATCAACTTGTTCACACACTCCTTTTGGCACAACTCACTCAATTTTTCTTCAGATCTGTGAAATCTGTTTTTCAATTTGTCTCTGATTCAAGAGGTTTTCAAAATTGGTTAAGCTTCCGCATTAGTTGGCATAGATCTATTCAACCCCTCCCCCCTTCTAGATCTTGTCCACATCTTTCCCCGATCCTTCAATTGGTATCAGAGCGGGTTTACACTTGATCTGATTTGATCTGAGTAATTTCTGAGTGTTCTGTGTGTCTTGATTGTTTGCTTGTTTGTTTGCTAAGTATCTCTTCTTTGCACCATTTAATTGTCTTAATGGATTCAAGAGGGTTCATGGCTGAGGGTCACTCTATAAATAGGCCACCCTTTTTCAATGGAACAGACTACACCTATTGGAAGAATAGAATGCAGGTCTTCCTTAGAGCCCAAAACTATGAAATATGGAAGGTAGTCGAAGTAGGTCCCTATGAAAATCAGGGGGAGGAAGAGACCTGGACTAGGGAACAGATAAGGAGGGCCACCTTAAATTATAGTGCCATGAACATGATCCAATGTGCAGTCCACCCCAAAGAGTACTCAAGAATCTCAATGTGCAAATCTGCCAAAGAGATGTGGGATAAACTTGAGTTACTCTATAAGGGAACATCTCAGGTTAAAGAAACTAAGGCTAATATTCTTGTCTCTGAATATGAACTGTTTATGATGAAATCTAATGAGACAATTTCTGAAATGTTTGCCAGGTTTATGATCATAGTCAATGGACTGAAGGCCTTAGGTAAGGACTATTCAGATGCTGACTTGGTAAGGAAAATTCTACGTTCTCTCTCTTCAATTTGGCACACAAAGGCCACTGTCATTGAAGATTCTAAAGATCTGTCCAAAATCTCTTTGGATGAATTGATAGGATCTTTAATGACATATGAAATTAATCTAAAGAGAAATGAAGATCATATAATTAAAACCAAACTAGTAGCACTAAAGGCCTCATCAAGTAATAAAGACAAGAGTTAGGAGAAAACCAGTTCTGATGAGTCTGAGTCAAATGAGGATGAAATTGCCCCCATGACCAGGCAATTCAGAAAATTCTTGAAATATAGAAAAGGAAAACTTTCTGGCAAAAAGAAATTTTCATCAGGTAAAAGAAACACTTCCTTTCTAATGCTAATTCTAACAAGAATAAAAAATCTGACGAAATTGTCATCTGTTACAGGTGTAACAAGCCAGGACATATGAAGGGAGAATGTCCTGAAAACAAGAAGGAGAAGCACAAAAAGATTCACAAGTTCAAGAAGCCAAAGTTCATGGTAGCCAGTTGGTCTGATGAAGACTCAAGTGAAAAGGAAGAAGAAGAAAAATCCTCAAGTTCTGATAGTGAGAAAATCTGCTTCATGGCGAATAGTTCTGATGGAAAGGTAAGTACATCCTTCGAAGACTATTCAGTTGAGGATTGGCAAGATGCATATGTTGAACTTGTTGAAAAATACACTGAAATGAGGAAAGAAAAAAAACACATCAAAAAGAAAATTGAAAATGTCTTGCACAACCAATCTTTCAACAAAAGAATTTGTGAACTAGAAAATGAAGTAACAGAACTGAATGAAGAAAAAGAAAATCTTCTGAACTTGATTGATGAGCTTAAGCTTGCTTCTCAAAAGGCCACCCTTGAATTCAAAGAACTGTATGGAAAGCTGGAAATGGAAAACCATGATAAACAACAAAAGGTTGAAGAAATCAAAACCTTACAAAACCAGCTAAAAGAAAAGGATGAAGTTATTGAAACATTCACAAATGGTAAAGATAATCTGGAGGCCTTGCTGGGAGCAAAAATGAAATCAATTTCTCATAGACTAGGATTTAATAAACAAAAACCTAAGAAAGATAAATATAGTGAGAAGAAGGATAAATCACCATTAATTAAATTTGTCAAAGGCCCTAGTCTTGAGAACACAGAAATCAAACAAACATCAAGCAAAACACCAAAAATTCCAAAAACTCAGAATCAAAACAAGGCAACCAGGTCGACACAGTCACCTGACAGGTCGACACCAGTCCACAAGAAGAAGGATTCTGTGGCTGTTGTGTCGACACCAGTCAAGGAGAGGTCGACCTGCTCAACATCAACAAAAACAAACCACAAAATAAAAAATTCAAATAAAAATTTGAAAAATAAGAAAAAGTCAAAGAAAATCATTCATGAAAAACCTTGGACCTCCAAGACAGCATATCAAGCTGATTGGACCAATTCTTGGAGCCAATGGTATCACAACCCATGTTGGTATCATCCCCAATTCTTCTATCCAAATTTTCTGATGTACCAACAAAATTCTTGGATTCCACCTCCTCATCTAAACTCTCATGTTCAAATGAAAAACTCCCCTCCTACTAAAAACAAAAATACTGGTGTTTTCATTCCTAAGGGAAAGAAAAAACTGAAAAAGACTGAGAACACCACTGTAATAAAACAAAAATAAAAAAACAAATCAAATTTGGGTGAGAAAAATTTGATGACAATGTTCAAACATTATGATGGTCCCAACACTGTTTGGGTACCAAAATCTTCTCTCCACTGATTGATTTTGCAGGAAGGTCATGCACCCAATTCGAATGTGTGGTTCCTTGACAGTGGGTGTTCACGACACATGACTGGAGATAGAGCCAAATTTTCATTCCTTATTGAGAAGGAGGGAGGTTCAGTAACATTTGGAGGTAAAAATAAATGAAAGATCATTGGATCTGGAAAGGTTGGTCAAACTTCCTCAAACTCTATTGATAATGTTTTATTAGTTGATGGTCTAGATTACAATTTGCTGAGTATTAGCCAACTATGTGACAAAGGTCACAAAGTTGTGTTTGAATCCAATTTCTGTAAGATCATTGATTCATCAATTGATAAAATAAAATTTTTTGGAAAAAGGGAAAACAATGTTTACATGATCGACCTCAATAAAAACTTTTCTGAAAACCTTTGCTTTGTTGTTAATAAAGATGAAATTGCATGGACTTGGCACAAAATACTTGGCCATGCAAGTTTCAGAACTCTGAATAAATTGTTGAGGCTGAATTTGTTTAAGGGTCTTCCTGAATCTTTCTCTAACATTGAAAATCAAGTTTGTGGGATCTGTGCCCAAGGAAAACAAACCAAGAAATCTTTTAAGACCTTCAATGAGGTACTCACATCTAGGCCACTAGAACTACTTCACATGGACCTTTTTGGCCCAACAAGAATTCTAAGTCTAAGTGGCAAGAGATATGGGTTTGTAATCATTGATGATTTTACCAGATTTACTTGCATTATCTTCTTGTCCCACAAAAGTGATACTTGCCTTGAGTTCAGGAAATTCTGTACCACTGTCTTAACAAACTTTTCATATAAAATCAAAAACATTTTGACTGATCATGGGGGTGAATTTGAAAACCAATCTTTTCTGATTTATGTGTTGAACTTCAAATATTCCACAAGTTTTCTTCACCAAGAACTCCAGAACAAAATGGAGTTGTGGAAAGAAAGAACAGAACTCTTGTGGAAATGGCTAGATCCATGCTCCTTGAGAGTAATCTGCTCAAATCCTTCTGGGCTGAAGCTGTAAATACAACAAACTACATTCTCAATAGAGCATTGGTCAGATCAAAAATCAAGAAAACCCCCTATGAATTATTAAAAAGCAAAAAGTCAATTGTGACTTACTTCAAAATCTTTGGGTGTAAATGTTTTGTACACAACAATAATAAAGAAAATCTTGACAAGTTTGATGATAAGAGTCAGGAAGCCATCTTCCTTGGCTATTCAGAAGTGTCAAGAGCTTTCAGAGTGTACATTCTCAAAAACAAAACTGTTGAAGAGTCTCTCATGTTATCTTTGATGAAAATTCCTTTTCAACTAATAGTTCTAAATCTTGCAGGGAAAGACAAGACAGTGAAGAGGATGATTTCATTGTGGACTCTTCACCAACTGTTGAGGAGCTTGAAGACATTGGTGAGAACTTGAACATCCATTCACCATCTTCAAGTGGATCAGGTAATGTTGCTCCAGATTTAAGTACTCCTCAACAGGTAATTTTTGAACATCGAATTTTGAAAGATCACCCATTAGATAATGTAGTTGGTAATTTGTATGATAGAGTTAGGACTAGATCATCATTCCTGCATGCTATTGAAGAAGACCCACTAGCTCTAATTTCCCAAATTGAACCAAAGTCAATTGATGAAGCTTTATCAAGTTCTGATTGGATCAATGCAATGCATGATGAACTTCATCAATTTGACAGAAATCAAGTATGGGAATTAGTACCTAGACCTAGTGACCAAACAGTCATTGGCACTAGATGGGTTTTCAGAAATAAGTTGAATGAAAATGGTCAAGTCATAAGAAATAAAGCTAGGCTAGTTGCAAAGGGGTACAATCAAGAGTTTAGAATTGACTTTGAAGAATCATATGCCCCTATATCTAGACTAGAAGTAGTTAGAATTTTCCTTGCTTTTGCATCCTCCATGAAATTTAAAGTTTATCAAATGGATGTCAAAAGTACTTTTTTAAATAGATATATAAAGGAAAATATTTTTGAAAATGAATAACCTCCTGGATTTGAAAATGAAAAACATCCTAACCATGTTTTCAAGCTTCATAAGGCTCTCTATGGTCTTAAACAAGCTCCAAGAGCTTGGTATGACCGTTTGAGTTCCTTTTTGCTTGAAAAAGGATACTCTAGAGGAAATGTTGATCAAACATTGTTCACAAAAACAGTCAATAAACAAATAATTGCAGTCCAAATTTATGTTGATGACATAATATTTGGATCAACCAATAAAAGCCTGTGTACTGAATTTTCAAATCAAATGAAAAATGAATTTGAAATGAGTTTAATGGGAGACCTAAAGTTTTTCTTGGGATTGCAGGTTAACCAAACACATGAGGGAATATTCATCAGTCAAACCAAGTATGTCAAGGAACTTTTGAAAAGGTTTGATTTTCAGAACCTCAAGCATTCAAACACACCAATTGCTATTAATGCTAAGCTAGAAGAAGACTCTCTTGGTAAGTCAGTAGACCCAAAGACCTATAGAGGTATGATTGGTTCTATACTTTATCTTACAACTTCTAGACCTGATATTCAGTTTTGTGTGTGTTTGTGTGCTAGATTTCAATCAAATCCTAAGGAAAGTCACATGTTAGCTGTTAAAAGAATTTACAAATATCTTGTTGGAACATGTGATTTAGGAATTTGGTATCCTGCTGGTTGTAAGTTAGATTTGATTGCCTACTGTGATGCTGACTATGCTGGATGTAAATTAGATAGAAAAAGCACAAGTGGCTTGTGTTTATACTTAGGTGGGTGTCTAATTTCTTGGGCTTCTAAGAAGCAACATTCAGTTGCTCTGTCAACTGCAGAGGCTGAGTATGTTGCAGCAGGTAGATGTGGAACTCAAATTCTTTGGGTGAAACATCAACTTCTTGATTATAACCAAGACTTAGGTTGTGTTCCCATTCTATGTGATAACACAAGTGCAATAAATCTGTCTAAGAACCCCATTCAGCATTCCAGAACCAAGCATATTGAAATTATGCATCATTTTTTGAGAGATGAGATAGCAAAGAAATCCTTTGAACTCCATTTCATAGAAACTGAAAAACAAATTGCTGATATCTTCACCAAACCCCTTCCTGACAGTAGATTCTCATCTTTGAGGAGAGAGCTTGGTCTTTGTAAATGTCCATTTTCTTGATCTCTCTCATTAGGATTGGGTTGAGTGTTAGGCATTTTCTGAGGGGGAGTTCTTTGCATCATTATTATCCTTTGCTTCCTTGATTCATATTGCTCATATCTCTCACTATTTCACTTCTATTTCTTTTTTACAATGAAATCTTCAACTCACATTATGTTGAACTTCTTGGTATATCAAATGGTGATTTGAAGAAGGACAAGTTCAGCTTGTCTGGACACTTTCACTATGCGAGAGTATATGTCTCCGCCAAGTACCAAGAAATGAATATGCAATTGTTGAGGGGGAGCTTTTGTTGTTCAAAGAGAATTATTTCTGATTTCAAAAACTTGCATATCTTTATTCTGATGAAAAGTGGTTGAAATCCTCATCTCAGGGGGAGCTAGAGAATTCAAGTCATGTCTTTTGAAAAATTCAAAACTTTTCTTGTATTACATCAATTTCCTTGCATGATGTCCTCATTCAGGTGTCTAGAGTCTCAAAATGATCCTTTGAGTGATCTACTATATTCATTTGTCAACTCTCATCTATATTCTTCAAAACTATAGAAATTCAGATTTCTTTCAAAGACTGAAGGATAATGTGTGTCTTGAATTTAAACATGTTTTTGCTTGCAACTGATGTTGGATATAAAATGATTTCTTTTTTCAAAAACTCTCCAAAATTTGATAATTCAACAGAGCAATGGCACATGTGCTGAGAAACTGCACACCTTCACAATGAATGAAGTGTCATGTATGTCATGAGACACTAATGCTATCTCTGTTCAAAGGGGTTCAAAAAAAAAAATGCAAAGCAAAATAAATATGCCCTATTCCTTTTTGATGATGACTGAGTAACTGGAAATATTGGCGTCTAAAAAACGTATATTTTCATGTCAAAAGGTCATCATTTACCCCTTTGAGACTTATAATGGCTAAATCTTTAGTATCCAGGGACTATAGTGTGTGAAAAGCATTAGTTCTTGAGTGAACAAGATTTATCTCATTTGATAGTTTGTTTCAAAAACAAAATGTGTGTATCATTGGAGATTTGTCTAAAAGAATCATTCCTATCCATCATCAAGTTGTTTTAAAAAGTTGTTTACTTTCAACACACTTGATTTCAGTCTAAAAGATTTTTTATTTCTTTGGACTTGAAGAATATGGTAGTGTGTAGTTGATTGTTAAATGTATTATATCCCTCAAATCATCATTTTAATGGCTCAAGTCACTGAATGCTCATATCCTGTTGGATGTTGTGTAAAACTTGAATTGTGCTGAATTTTTGCAAAATATAACAAATGAATTTTTTAGCCTCTTAAAAATCCTTGAAATGATTATTCCACCCATTGTTTATCATTATAAAGATGTCCCAAAGGTCACAAAATTTTTCCATACTTAAATCTCAATTTTTTCATCAGGCCAGGTCGACACTACTTTCATCTAGTGTCGACACACTTTAGCTCAGGTCGACACTCACCTCCTCTAGTGTCGACACTGACCCCCTGCCAGAGTCATATTCGTCGTGGGCGCCGGTTAAGGATTTGGTTGTTCCTGCGGGGTAGTGTACCCTGAAAACCCCTTTTTCTTCTGCAGGTCGACCCGACGGCCGTCTTCTACCTTTGAATCCGGCAGGCTTCCCACCTCTTCCCTCCTCCATTCCATCCCTGTCATTCTTCTCTCATTTCTTCCTCTCCATCCTCTCCTATTCCACTCCATCTTGTTTCCATGGCACCCAAGCAAGCACCTCGGCGTGGAGCAAGGTCCAGGGCTACAGCAAGGCCCATTCCGGCGGACGATGCTCCTCCCACTGAAAGGAGAACCAAGAGGCGCCATGACCCTGCGGAGCAGCCAGGGCCTTCCTCTGCATCCCCATCGTCTGCTAAGAGAGGTAGAACTTCATCTTCTGGTCGGGGTAGAGGGTCTGCATACCCTAGGAGGAAGATTCTGGGTTCATCTTCTGAAGTCTCTGAGCAGTCATCTTCTTCATCCTCTGAGTCTTCCCAGCCTTCTGAGGCAACTCCTTCCAAGTCAGTTCGTGAAGGAAAGATCATTTTGAAACCCAGGGCAGTGGACTTAGAGGACAGTGCATTGAATGATGCTTTTCCTGAAGTCATCAATTTCTTCAAGTTTCAGTCTTGGCAATCCTTCATCTCTGAGTTTCGCATAATATACCTTGGACTTGTCCAGGAAGTCTATATGCATTTGGAATGCACTGATGAGGGCTACAAGTCAAAGGTCAAAGGCATTGAGATTGATTTGCCTACAGACCTAGCAGCTACCATATTCAAAATTCCAGATGAAGGAGCTGATTACCATAATTTTGAATTTGACCTTCATGAAGCTTATACAATCTTAACTGGGTTGCAAGCAGATGAGTCTAATCCCAAGCAAACACATGTTACTAAATTCAACACAAATACTTTTCCACCTGTGTTGAGACTTACCCATCATATTCTCACCACTATCATAACACCCCAAGGTGGTGGGAGGGATAGACTCACAGACATTCAAAGATTTGTGATATACTGCATGAACAAGGACATAAAGATCAATCTCCATGTCATAATGTACCAGATCATATCTGAGACAACTAGGGCAGATTTACATAGATCACTTCCTTATACAGCCCATTTGACTGAAGTCTTTAAGCACTTTGGTGTGTCACTTGAGAATGAAAAGTCCCAGAAAATTCCTAAGTCCAACATTTATTGTTTCAAGCATGTTCAAAAGTTCATGGGCTTTAGGATTGTGGGTGACCAGGTTAGGAGAGGGCCAGCTATAGTAGAGGCCCCTGTGGTTCAAGAGGATCAGCCTCAAGTGCAAGAGGATCAGCCTCCAGTTCAAGAGGGACAACCTCCAATAAATGAGGACCAGCCTCCAGTGACTGAGGATCAGCCTCATGTTGCAGATGAAGTTGATGTACCCCTTAATGCCCCACTTTCACCTCAACTTCAGCCCTCCTCCTCCCTGAACCCTGACATAGAAATTCCATCTTTTTCTCCACAACCTCAAGTTCAAGCATCCATACCATTTGGTGGACCTTCTGTTCCACCAGAGTTGTACACATTTCTAAATGACAAATTTGATGCATTGAACATCTCCATTCAAACAATGACAGAAAATTTTGAGTTAAAGGTACAGAGGTTGGAGAACACTATGACTGCCAAATTTATTAAGCAAAAAGTAGCCTCTGATCATGCAGTGCAAAGATTCAACAGGCTGATTGGCACATTGGCAGATGCTTCAGTTGAGCTTAAAGAACATCAAGAACAGTTGGAAACAGTTCTGAAGGGAATTTTGGCAAATTCCCAAGCTGATGTCTTCAACACCAAAGAAACACTTTCTCAGATATCTAAGACAAGACTGTCTTTTGCTCATCTGGTAGATGACTTAGAGAGCATGAAGAACTTATCTGCTCATATTGATGAAGAGATGTCTGAACTGAAAAAGGAATTCAAAACCTTGCATAGCAATGGTTGGTCAGCTGGTTCTTCTTCATCTTCACAGCCAATGTCAACTGATTTCAGTGCCCTTCAAGCTACCATGTCAGAGAATTCAGAGAGAATGGAACATCTTTTACATACAAGACTCTCAACTATCCAAGCTCAAATGAAGTTCAGTTTGACTTCAATGGACAAGAGATTGTCGGATATTGAGACCATCTTGATCCCCATTCCTCCTCCTCCTCCTTCCACCTAATGTTATTTCTTTTGCTGATGTCAAAGGGGGAGAAGATAGAAGATAGCAAGAAGAAAGAAAGTTTGTAATGTCTTTTTGAAGATTGTAATGTTCATATCCTTGAATGAAATGAATAGAAACTTTTGTGTCTTCAATGTGATTGAAAACTCTTTGAATGAATGTCAATATGTGAATGTATGAATGCTTGTCAAGCTGCTTGACCTTTGTGTGAAAATAGCTTATTTCCAGTAACATTGTGTCTTTCATGTGTGCAACTTTCAAATGTCACTAAAAAATGTTCAAAGGTTTTTGACAAGTATGAATAAAAGGAAATGAAAATGCTTAAAATCACATTTCATCGAAACTTCATTCTTATATGGACTTAATGTTGCCATCATCAAAAAGGGGGTGATTGTTGGGTTGAGTGTGAATATAATTCATTTCTCCTCACATTTTGATGATGACAAGTTGTGATTTTAATGCATAACAATTGGAGCATGTGAAATACATCACACCTGAAATAACAATATTCAAAAAGTATGTTTCTAAACACATTTATCATTTATATTCATGATAATACATTTGACTAATGATTTATGTGTTTATTTCTCAGGGACAAACATTTATTGCAAGGGTAGTGTCGACACACCCCACACTGGTGTCGACACAATGCTCAAAGCCCTAAGCCAAAATATGAAGAATTGGTCAACTAGTGTCGACACTAAACCAGGGCAGGTCGACACTAGAGACAGATCCCAGAGAAACAAATCAACAGGCATCTATCTCAGGTCGACACCAAATGCAGTCAGGTCGACACTAGAGAGCCTTCCCAGAAGGCCTATTTTTCAGCTGACTACGGCAGGTCGACACTACTCAATCTCAGGTCGACACTAGATGCCTCTCCCAGGGAACTATTTTTCCCAGTCTGGGACAGTGTGTCGACACAGCCTATGGGCACGTCGACACACTCCGGAAACTTTTTGACTTAAAGTATCTCCTGGACACGTGGCACCCTAGGGAATTGTTGGGTTAGCCTTGGATCGTGTGCCCACAACCCCCAAGGGTACACTTGGACTATTATGGGTATAAATACCCTCCTATTGGCTATCCAACATGCAAGAACCCTTTCAGAGCCTCCCAGAAATCCGGTTGGCGGCTAGAAGAGTTCTCCTCCCTGTTCTTGCCTTCCTGGTGCTTCCTCAAGCCAAATTCTCATATGTTCAAGCATGAGAAGTGGAAATTGATCGTTGAAGAAGCAATTGGATCACCTCAAGGAAGCAGATCAAGTAGAAGCCGACTCTTGTGAAGAATTCAAGGAAGATCCTGAAGATCAGATTGCAGAGCATCGCCTAGGAACTTCCAGAGATCAAAGCTCTTCACAATTCGACCTTCTATAAGGGAGTACATCTGAAGAGAAAAGCTCATCGATACAATTCTCATTTTCCTTTTCTCTTATAAGTGATTCTGAGATTGTGCATGAGTTGTTGCATAAGTCTCATGAATTAACTCTTGTTAGACTAGATCTATTGCTAGAGGATCTGAGTCTTGTCTGTCTTTCTAGCAAGTTGTTTGTAAGCCGTCGTGCTCAGTGGTTCTTGAGTCGTCGTACTCAAGTTGTAGTTGAGCAGTCTTACTCAGGTTTCTAGAGTAGTCTTGCTCTAGAGGTCTGTGAGTTGTGAACTCAGGGTGTTGGAGTTGTCAGGCTCCAGTGGGTGTGTTGTACCCAAGTTTGTTAGTGGATCCTCACTGTGTGAGGGGTGGATGTAGGAATCACATGGTGTGATTTCCGAACCACCTAAAAATCTATGTGCATTGATCTGATTGTGGTTTGAATTTACCTTTCGTTAGATGCATGCATAGGATCATTTGAATTCATCTAATCAACTTGTTCACACACTCCTTTTGGCACAACTCACTCAATTTTTCTTCAAATCTGTGAAATCTATTTTTCAATTTTGTCTCTGATTCAAGAGTTTTTCAAAATTGGTTAAGCTTCCGCATTAGTTGGCATAGATCTATTCAACCCCCCCCCCCTTCTAGATCTTGTCCACATCTTTCCTCGATCCTTCACAGGGACAAGGGAGCACGATTGCTCCAAAGAGTATGACCTCTCACGGGGAAGAGCATTGTGTTCGGCCTGATAGTATGAAGAAACTGGAGGGGATTTGGGCCGAACCATCCATGCCAGAAGGTAGTTGGGATCGGAGAAATGAATATCCCGTGGACGGAGAAGAGTAGGATCAACCACAGTAGAGGGTGTGCGTGGTGCAGAAGCAATGGGCACAGAGGAAGTTGCCTGTTGGGCGGAGACATGAGAGGGCGGAGAGAGGGGGCACTTGCCTTTGGTAGCCACCAAGAATTTTCGAACTTGGGCCGGGCTTAAATGGGGAAGAAGTTGATTGAATTTGGTGTGTGGGTCATCTGCCCTAGAAGAAGAAGGGGCGCGAGACCGATCATTAACGACCGTGAGGGGATGGATTTGCCCCGTGAGGGTGGCAGCAGGTGGCTGGGTCACATCCTCGAGAAGCCCAATAGGTAGAGAATCACCGGTGAGGATGCGGAAGTGGTCCATATCGAAGAGAGGATTATGATATAATACAATAGTTTGGGGAGACTGACTCGATAGACCTAGACACTGATGTATACACTACCCCTAAACAATTAGGGGACGACAAGACCACAAACAAACCCTAGACTCTAACACACAAGAATGGACGGTGAGATGAGAGGGAGAATCTCAAGCAAACACCCAAGTTGTCCTAATTATCGTTAACATTTTAGGGTTTACATTTAGCCTTTTAGTGGATTAATTAATGAAATTGCACTCATCCAAATAGGAACCCTAGTAGGTGTGTACTCGAGTACTCCGGTATGACTAAGGGAAAGCACACAACTCACACGCAAATGACCTAAACTAGGGGCAACGGGTACAACTAGCCCGGAGACTGCAACGTGCGTACGGCTACGGGGACTTACGGAGGCCCTCGGTAGCAAGCCATGGTCAGCCCACGAGTGCTCGCAGTTGAGAGGGTCTCCACTACCGAGAAGGAGTCCTATCTACACGAAAATAGTGCATGTATGTGTAGCACCCCAAAAATTTCAGTAATTTAAAAATTAAAAATAAATAGAAAATATGGCTATTTAATGATCTAAAACTAGTTAAACACATACACATCATTGTCGCATGTGTAAAAATGCATCAACCTTTTTTGTAAAAATTATAGTTAGCCTTTAATAATAATCTTCAATGACCCATGAATAAATTTAGGCCAATAAAAATCATTTGAACCAAGTTTAAAAACTTTTGTGACTTATTATCGCAATTAAGGAATAAGTCAGACATCATCACATGTAACTAACTCATGTGAAATAAATGTTTGAAGTTCAATCATGTTTATTGGGATCAATAGGAAGCCAAATACAAGAAATTAATATTTAAAATTTGTGATAACCCAATACCACTATTAAAGTGGGTTAATTAAGCATAGAAGTGTGTCAAATGGGTCATGGTATGAGTTTGAACCATAGCCCAATTGGGGTGCACGATTTTGCTTCCACTTACCCTCTTAATTGGGGTGAGATTAGAAGGAAATAGCCATAGAAAAGAGCCATAATCATAGTAGGACTCCTACCCTTAAGATTAGGAAACTTAAACTCATTTTTACACAACACTACCTTTATAAACACATCATAAACCCTCCATGGCCGCCCCCAACCTTCTCCCAACCTTGTTGGACGTGGGTGGATTGGCTAGGAGCAAGAAGATGAGCTCTAGAGCAAAGATTTGGGTGTTCTTCATCAAAAAACATGGTTCTTTATCCCTTTTGCAAGAGACACTCAAAAGGTAGGTAATCTCGGGCCAAACTCTAATTAAACTTATTCATAGATACCTCTCCATGTCCCAAGCATGTTAGACAAGTTTTCCCCAATATATATCATGCATATGCATCGAATTAGCCCCAAAGTTTCAGTTTTCGTGTTCATGCAAGTCACATATTCTTGGTGTTGTCTCTCTTAAACCCCTTATCTATAATTCATGAAACTTTGAATGAAGATTCTTCAACATGTTAGAAAGGATTATCCTCTATTTTCCCCAATTTTTTGCATTGGTTGGATAGTATTAAGCATTTTCCAAGTATATTGTGAATTAGGGCTTTTTGGTCATAAAATTGAAATTCATGCATCCCTAGGCCAAATTTGTTTAAATAAAAAATATATGGACCTTCTACAACTTGTTGGGAACAGGATTTATGTTAAGAGTTTCTCCAAAATCGGATTATAAATGTGTTTTTCGAAGCCAAGAATCAAATCACGTTTTTAGAAAAAATCTATTCTATGTTAAGCGCATAGAACCCCCATTGCTTCCCATGTAGTCCCGGCGCAATGAGCCACAAGCCTCTCCTAGCGATCCATTGGCTGTCTCAATTGCGTCGGTGCATTGCACCGCGCATTGTTACTAACATGTTTTTTTATTCTTTTTCTATTGTCTTATTGCACAGTGTAACGACCCGACCTCCCGGACCCCCGCCAGGGACCCCGAAGTTCGCGTCGCCACCCACGGATCCGTAGACCCAGAAGGGTTAGAAGAAATAGTCTAGTGAGATATGTATTGAATTTAAATAACTATAACAACATAACAACTATACAACGTGTCCCAAGTAAAAGCACAGGTACAAGAAGAAAGGTGCAGTCCTTAAGGGGCATACCCCGAGAACTTGTAAAGCACAACTCTCAACTCACTCAGGTACAAGAGCTCACAACACTCGCTCTCACTACTGCTGACAACACACGGCGCCACAGCCACCTCCGCAACCCGCCCGACACCGAGCTCCCACGACGACGAGCCCCTAACTGAAGAAAGTAGGGGGGTGAGCCTCGCGAACAAGGCCCAGTAGGGATTACCAATCCCTCACCGGCCAGAGCAGTAGGAACTCCGAAAAGAAGAAACTACCAGAGAAAGCTGTAAAGCGAGGAACACCTACAGCAGGGTGCTACTAAGCAGCGAAACAGAATAGTGCAATGCCACGACCACCAACCAAGGTCGTGACACACACACGACTCCTACAGAAACCAATGGAGTCAGGCACAAAGCGGAAGCAACCCTCGGCACACCCGCCGAGACCACTCAACAACCAGGCGAGAACGACGTCTCACCACAAGCACGGCCACCTCGGACCTCCACAAGGTCAAGGGCCGACAAACAGAACCACCCCAGACCTCGGACACACCACAAGGTCGGGAAGCCTCACACGCCGGTGCTACCACAAACTGGCACCCAAGAATAGGACTACGGAACCGAGAGGGCACCGAGTGGAAACCACCAGAAGCATGGGTCCGCACAAGGCCAGACCAATGATGCCCACGAAAACTAGACACAGCTAGGCTATAACCGCTGTGTAAGCTCGGGCAACGAGTCATACTTGGAAGCGTCGTGAGGAAACGTCGTCACAACAACGGCAACCAAGCCACCGCCACTAGCATCCAAGAGGAGGACACACCAGCCAGTCCCTCTACTCGCCAGCCAGGCTCCTGCCTCCGCCTCCCTAGAAGAGCGAGACAGAGCCGCCACAGAAACACCACAACACAACAACAACCATAGCCTGGCCAAACTGCGGCCCCACGCCTAGCACCACTACGTGGCTCTGGAACCAATGCAGAGAGAGGCAGTGAGAAGAAGGACTATCTGGGCCGTGCTGGGAAGAAAACACCTCAACAACCTCGACATCCCACCCTAGACAAGAGAGCTCTACAAACGACTCAGTGCCGCTGTCCAAACGTCATTTTTCCCTCTGCTCTAGAGTCCGCCAAGTCGGCTGCCAACTCGAGCACGCTCGTAGCCCGGAATACTCCCTCAACAGGCTCATGAGGATGGGGTCCCAAGCAACGGAGACAACCTCTGAACGGGACAGGCCCTCAAGTGCCAAGCACCAGGCGAACAGGCAGGCAAGCACAACAAGAACCACGCCAAGCTGCTGGCTTGTAACCCACGACAAGCCTAGCAAGTGAGAGGCATGCACGGACCCTCAAAAGGGCCGTCGGCCAACCAAGGCACGCACGAGTAAGCCAGAACCTCGGAACACTACCAGAAGTACGGAAATCCCGTCACTTTGCTAATAATCGATTGACCGCCGATCAATCGATTATTAGATAGATGCGACCCTCCTGGCACCGCCGCCAGGACACAGCCACGAAGGTGTCACCTTTAGTCACTGAACGCAGCTAAATAACCTGCCGCGTTCCCCACCTGAAGATCCCAAGGTCAAGCCAGCCCTGGGGCACACGTCGACACCCCAACCGGAACCACCGAAACACTCGAGGCATACACAGGTACTGTCAAGTCCCCCTGGGCCATCCGATACCATCGCGACGGGGAAAGGCACTACGACAGCAACCCTGTGGTGACGGGGCAACGCGTCGCGACAGCAAACACTGTCACGATAGGAAAATGTGTCGCGACAGCGATCCTTATCGCAACCGGCCAACGCGTCGCGATAAGGTCGCGCCCGACCGGGCAGATGCCTCTTCTGGTGTCGCGACGCACACCGCAGTCGCGACACCAACAGAGAGGCAGACCCACGGGATGCTCTAGCCCGGGGCTGCCCACAAGCCACACACATCACCACACGGGGGAGGGGAGCATGGAGAAGTAGTAAACACTAACTACAAACCCCGAGGGGCTCCCAATCCACCTGGATCGAGAAGAGTTCAAGCAATCTCTACCTTAAACAAAAAACGAACCCCAATAGGGCCCTTCAATTCGGATTGGCCCTCCTCCTTGCCTTAAACGCACAAAGAGGAGAGGGGGAGGCGGAGCACCACCGGAGGGGGAGAAGAGAGGGGAAAGGGGGAGAGAAGGGGAAAGGGTCGCCGGCCAAGGCCTTATGCCTTCGGCACCCAAGATGCGACAGGGCAACGAGTCACGTTAAGAACCTTAATGCGACCGGTCAACGCACTACGACAAGAACGCGTCCCCCAAGGACGCCGCGACAACGCGACAGGTTGTACTGACACGCCTGCCACCCTGACAGGCATCAGACGACCGAAACGACAGAAAGCTATCGCGACCCATTGACCGGGTGCGACACGAAGACGTGACGGAGAAGCCGGGCGCGACAAGAACGCGACGCATGAGCTCGTCACGAAAAGGATGACTGTCGTGTCGGACACCCACGACGCGACACTAACGCGTCGCCCAGCCTGGACGCGTTAGTGGCCAGTCATCTAAGACACCGGACGGAAAGCCGGGTCTTACACACAGAAACCCCTAACTTCTATTTGTTATTCGAAATAGGTCAACTGGTAGTGTTTTTAAATCCTGAATAAACCTGATTAAGTTTGATTTAGTTTGATTAAGGCTAGTTAAGTCTTATTAAACCTAATTAAGCCCTATTTAAGTATGATTAAGCCTGATTAAGTCTATTTAAAGTCTGATTAAGCTTGATTAAGTGTTATTAAGACCTAACTAAGTTTGATTAAGGTCTGATTAAGTTTTATTAAGCTTCATTAAGATTGAATAAGTTCTAATTAAGCTTGATTAAGTCTTATTAAATTTGATTAAGTCCTAATTAACGCTAATTAAGTCTTGTTAATCCCTAATTAACCTTGATTAAGTTCAATTAAGCTTGATTAAGCCATGCTTAAGCTTGATTAAGTTCTATTAAGTTTTCTTAAGCATGATTTTCATACTTCCAGCAATATAAAATTTGTTTAACCCATTTGTAAAGATGTTAATAACTTGAAATCTTATTCTAATATTCTTAATGGTATGATCATGTTTCTGTTACCATAAAATTGATCTGATTCATCATCTTATGTTCAATTTATGGTTAAAATGATAACTTAAATTTGAATGAAAATTTGCTTGGTGATAATGGCATGTAGAGAACCTTACCTTAACCATGCATAGCTTTTAATCTATTCTACATGTTACATAATGGTCTTGCTTTATTTGGAGTTTCTTGATTTTAAACTTGTCTTATTAGTTACTTCCTATGTCTGTCATAATTCCCTTGCTATTCTATAGCACACTTGATTTGACAAGTTTTTGATACACGTTACACTTGCACAAGTTAGGCAACCCCTTCTTAACAAATTGGAACCTCTCTGTTGGACATTCCATTCTGGCAGACTAGGAACCTTTTGTTAAGACCTCCGTAAGTCTCCATACTCCATGGATTCCCTCATGGAGACCGAGCTGGTTGTACCATTGAAGTTCCCTGGAGATAGCGTGCATTTTTCTTTCTCATCTTCCTCCCTCGACATTAGTCTAAATTGAATGACAGGACATTAATGGATTATTAAACTACAATTATGCCTGATCACTCTCTTTACAATCGTGATCCTGAATCTTTGTCCTTGACATGATAGTCTTGAACTCTCTTGACCAATCCATCCTTATTGACATACATTATCTTCTTGTGATACATTCTTGAAGTATATCAATGATATTAGAGTCATGGACTCAAAAACTCATTCTCGTCACCCAAGAGTTGACAGGCTCATTGGGACACATGCCAGTGTTGCGCAATACAAACTTGATTGTGGGCTCATATCTGGTCCTAGAGATTCTGGAAAAGTCCTATTACCTATGGGTATGATTGTCGGATTCGCCCCCGACAAAGTCCTTTTTACCCCAAGGTGTTGATTGCTCAGTTTCCCAAAGATGTTCATTACCCCAGGAGTTGATTGTTAGGCTGATCCCCTAACAAAGTCGTGTGCCTGGCGTGGTGCGGAATCATGATTGGTGCTTGGCATGGCACGTACTTGTTACATGTGATATACTTGCTTGACTTGACTTGTTACTCGCTATTGCATACTGGTCCTTAACCTGAGTGGTAGAGGGACATACTTGCTTGAGGCACTAGTAGACCCTGCGTGATATGAAAAGTACATTCTTGTGGAGTGCCCAGAATAGGTTACTCAAAATGCTTGCTAGTGAATTCCCCTGTGTACTTGCACTTTCCATTGCTATCTTGATCTCTTGAAAGATACTCTAGTGATTTTCTTGCGTGAAAGAACTTTCTTGTACAATCCTAACTGTTCCCTCTTCAGTGATATTGACACATGAGTTATCCTGACCTTCTTGAACTATTGCCCATGTTTATTACTTCCAAATGTGAATACTCCCCTGTATATGCAATATACCTTCTAGCGTGATAATCTCTTTTACTTGATCATCCTTCTCACATAATATCTCGAATTCATTGGACATCTCTTGAACACATTACTAATTATGTTTTCACTGGATTTATCATGCATATTAGAACATCTTGTTTATACTCGTGCCTGCCTGAGTAAAATGTTAATCACTTATATCATTGCCTGCACATCGAGATGTAAATTGTAACGACCGAGAATCCGCATTACCAGTAACAACCAGTAACCCGAATTCTGACCCGCTAACCCACGAGACAAGCTCGGAAGGGTAGGAAGTGAAAGTCCGAGGAGACTATATGTAAGAAGATACACACCATGCAAAGCAGTAAAATTCACTATATGAACAAATCATATACAACCTCAGAGTCTGAGCAAGGTACAGAGTACAGAAGTACAACAAAAAGGTACAACTCACTGCAGCTAGGGAGCACCAACACCGGAGTGGCTAGACTCGCCTGGAACGGGAGTCGATGAAGACCCACCTGAAAGGGAAGGGAGTGAGTCTCAAGAAAAGAGACCCAGTAGGGAAAAGTAACCCCACCGGCAACTAAACTAAAGTGCGGAAAGTAAAAACTGAAAGTAAGTACACGTCGCACCACAATACAAAACTGTAAACCACGCGGCTCAGTAACACACACTCACACACACAGCAAGTAGGACTCAGCTAGGGTCTGTGGCTCGGCGTCCCGTCACCACAGAGGCTCTCAACCCCAGCCACGTGTGCACACTACAGACGCTCTCTCTCGCGTCTGGTCCACGACCGGTTTTTCCCCTACGCTTGACCCTAGCGGTAGAGAAGGGGCTCCACGGAGACCAGCTCAAAACCACCAAAAGGAGTACGCACAGGACAGAGTCGCACTCGGTGTCCCAGCTCACTAGCGGAGGACAACCACACGCTAGTCGTCTAGACGGAGTCGCACCCACGCCTAGGTAACACAACAGAAACGGGTACACGGTAACGCAATGCGCGTACAACAGACGGAACACACTCAACGTCTGAAACCCCGTACAGTAAGTAAACACCTCGTGCCACAAACAACTACTCCTATGCACAGGCGGAGTCACACTCTAAGCCTGGCCCACTTGTGCTATTAGGGCGGACATCACATGTCAATCGCCTCTAATCACACAACTCAAGTCTGCTGGGAGACAGAAGATTAACGGCCTGATCGATTGCCGCCAATATGAGGTAAACGGCACTCCTCATGTCGTTTATCCTGATTAAACGGCAGTCGATCTTGTCGTTTAAATCACCCCTGAAGATCTCAACGTCAACAGATGTGGACGTTGATATCTTCAGTCCCCCATACCCAGAACTGAACTGAATCGGTTCAAATGAGCTGAAACACTTAACCAAACTCCGACTGATGGAGGGAAACACTTCCTCTCATCAATCTACACTACCAGAACATCTAAACTAAACATTCTAACACTTAGATTGTCTAATTCACCCAAAGTCCCGGCATGATACAACCCAAACCCTAAACCATAAATTGCATTCCAATTCACTTAATTGGGCATGCTAGTTTGCTGGGGAGGGTTATAGGGGTTAAGTCCCTACCTCAGAACGCCTTAAGAATCCCCAAACAGCCACCAATCGCGCCGGATCTCCCCGAAGACTCCGCGCGAATCACGCCAAAACCTCGCGTTTCCCGCCCGATCTAGCAACGCCACACGATCCAGGGGCTTCCCACGAGCTCAAATCACTCAACAGAAGCTGCAGGAATCAAGAAAGGCAAAGGTGGAGAGAAGGGAGAGGAAAGGAGAAGAAGAAGCTCTGCTCTCGGGCTGCCCTATTTCAATAGGACTGGTTAGTCGACGTCAACATCTATGGCCGCCAACTGAACCGCCTACAGACTGACGTCCAGATCCCATGTCGTTGAGTTCAAGCTCAGACGTCCACATCGCTGGACGCTGACTCTGACTCAACGGCAAGCCTTGGCCGTCAACCACACAGAACCACTACAGACCCAATAAGGATCCACTAAAGACCCGAGACCTTACATAAATCCTACTGGGCTAGTTTGCTCATACCTACTTTCCTAACATTTCCAGGAAGCGAGAATGAAGAATAAAGCTTAATGATGGGATTGTGTGCTGAGCGTGAATTACACTTTAGAGAGCCTTTCTTTATTCTAGTTAGTGAGAGATTGGTCATCACTCGAATTTTATATTTCTTTAAGAGATAGCTAAGACTGGTAAGTAGATAGTTGTTCTTATTTTAACATTGGATATTGTATTAATCATTTATTATGATGAATAGAGCTTTGATTATTGAATTATGGGCCCTACTGGTATTAGTCATTGTCTATGGCTTCTGAATGCATGCTTGTTCGTTACGTCTCCCGATTTATTCCGCTGCTAAAAATCGGGGGTGTGATAATATGAACCTAATTGCACTGAAGTGCATGCAAATCCTATCCAAAACTAACAAACAATAGCCTAGAGGTCTCTGTTGAAGTAGCGACGACCAGGTCCATCGCGACCTTATCGCGACCGATAGAACGGCCGCAATAATCTCGGGTTGCAGAAACTCTAAACCACACACAAACAAGAAGCAAACAGACTATCCTAAGCGCAATACAACATGGGTTAACAAAACAGAAGATGAAGACTCCCTAAACAAGCAGAGACTGAGGCATGGAACGAAAAATAGCAACAAACAATGTGTACCTATTAACGTGTCCTCCTTGTTCACCGCGACAAGGTTGCGCCCACCTGATAGGTCGCGATAAGACCATAAAACAGACAAATGAAAATAAAAGGAAAACCCGACCCTAGCAGGGTTCTAACACAGAGAATCGTGGATATACAAGATGAAACAACAAATAGATGACATGAGAAAGCTTCTAACAGAAACTCAAGATGGAAGACATGAAGAATAATGCGTACCTGATGTCACGTCCGCCTTTATGGTCGCGATCTTATCGCGGCGCTATAATCAGACACGATAGTAAGAGAAGACAGAAAATGAACAAAGGATGAAGGAAAAACCCTAATAGGATTCTAATGAACAAATACACACACAAACATGGCAGGTCAAGAGAAGAGACAAACGAGGTTGGCAATGGAGGTCCCAGCGTGATCGCCAAAAGGTGTAATCACAGGGTTGCGCTCCCCTCGAAACACATAACATGATATCGTAGCATGTTGGGAAAAATGTTAACGCCACCTAGCATGTTGCCCTAAGATGTAAACCAAGTTGTAAGGTTAACCTACTAGGAAAAGGGGGGGGGGTGAGAAGGCCTCTTACTGGTGTCGCGACGGGTACCTCTTACTGGTGTCGTGACGGGAATACCCATCGCGATACGAAGCTTGTCGTGGCGGCCCAACCAGTCACGTTACTGATGTCGCGACGGGAGACCCTGACGCCTTCTCAGCAGTGCGGGAGATGGATGGGGGGACCTCCTTCCCGTCCTCCGGCCGGCCAGAGGATGAGAGCTCCTCGTCTGCTCTTATAGATGTACCTACCAAAACAACAAACAAAGAAAAGAAACCTTGTTAGACCATATGTAAGTGAAGCATCTATCCAAAATAAAAAGAAAGAAGGAAAGCATGGAGGGAACGAACCTAGGGGTGTTTTGGAAACACATAGGGTTGTGGAAAACGTGAGAATGTGAATGTGTAACTACTTAAAAGAAAATAACAACATGCATGAGAAAGAGAATGAGAGGGAAGAAGGAAGAAAATGCCCCAAAAGAGGTGACTCCCTGGCTGAAAGAAGGTTCCTTAGGTCGTGTAGCAGCTCTTGAAGGTCATGGAAGTCACCCTCCTAGCCGTGGAGCTCCATGGATGAAGGAAGTGGTGTGACTTGATGAAGGGAATAAGGGAAAATGAGAAGAAATGGGATGGCTACGAGCTAAGGAGAGGCTTTGGTGGGATTTTGACAGCACTTCGTGGTAACTCTGGGGTCTTACCTCGTTTAGAAGGAGATGGGTCACTTATATAGAGAGGAGAAAGAGTACCTCATCCTTAAGTGATAATGGCCCATGAAAATGGTAAAAAGCCAAGTAAATCCGCATGGGAAGAGTCCTAGGATGGTTCCAAGGTGAGATGGAACCTCAAACTGCAGTTGGGGTCGTTCCAAGGCTGTTAGAGATGATGATAGACCCCACAAGAGATAGTGAGGAGGTGGTTACAAAGCCAGCCATGCAGAACGCTGTCGTGACGTATCATGGGGACGCGACATGGCTTGTCGCAACGGCCATGGGGGATGCAACTCTGAAGACACGTGAATGGATATGCATGGGCTGACGCGACGACCTGGGTGAACGAGTTACTGATGCTAACGCGACGCCACGACCTATCGCGTTAAGGATAATCGATCATTTGAGGATTATAATCGATCAATTGACATGAACGCGACGCCCCAGGCCGTCGCGTCAAGGACTGATGGCTCAAACCCTAGAATAAGGACTCTGAAGTGATGTTTGGATGAGATAAATTGGGAATTGAGCTTAATGGGCTCAAAATGAGGCTAACAAATGGGCTCAAAATGAGTGGCCAACTTGGGGCACACTAAGAGAGCAAGAAATTTGGTTCAACTCATAAGCCAGAATCGGGTTTCTACACTCGCTAGTCGCGCCAGTTGGAATCTGAGGTGACACTCGGTGGTCAATCTGGGTCCGCCACATGTCAAAATTTAGACCGACATCCATGTATTCACGAGTGCCAAAGCGACCTCGCCCTCATATCACGTTGGACGTCCGTCTCTCGGTTCCTGACGAGTGCTGAAGCAACCACGTCCAGCAATTTACGATGTCCACGTATTCACGAGTGCCGAAGCGACCTTGTCCAATGAACTATGAAGTCCATGTATTCACGAATGCCGAAGCTACCTCGCCTTCATATCAAGTCAGACGTCATCTCTCGGTTCCTGACGAGTGCCGAAGCGACCTCGTCCAGCGAACTACGACATCAACGACCTCGCCTTCATATCACGTTGGACGTCGTCTCTCAGTTCCTGATGAGTGCCAAAGTGACCTCGTCCAACGAACTACGATGTCCACATATTCACGAGTGCTGAAGTGACCTCGCCTTCATATCACATCGGACATCGTCTTTCGGTTCCTGACGAGTATCGAAGCGACCTCATCCAGCGAACTACGAAGTCCATGTATTCACGAGTGCCGAAGCAACCTCACCTTCATATCACATCAGACGTCGTCTCTCAGTTCCTGACGAGTGCCAAAGCGACCTCATCTAGCGAACTACGACATCCATGTATTAATGAGTGCCGAAGCGACCTCGCCTTCATATCACATCGGACGCCATCTCTCGGTTCCTGACAAGTGCTGAAGCGACCTTGTTCAGCAAACTACGACATCCACGTATTCACAAGTGCCGAAGCGCCTCGCCTTCTTATCAACCTGTGTTCTAGCATTGTTGGGTCCAGCCAAGCACCAAAGCCACCTCACAGTTGACGCCAACGCTAATGCGTTGTCAAAAACGATTCATCGATGTACAATAGTTCAATCACAGTTAGATTATGCTAATGCAACAAAAATTCAACTTTCTTGACACAATGAGAAAAACAACAACGAAGGTGCTCGACATTCCATGTCTTTGGAATCGCCGACCTATGTATAGCTCAGACAGTTGGTCGGCTCCATAACCGAGGTCCTAGACCACACGGCGTGGGCCTTCTCAGATCGAAGTGGGCTTACGAACTCTTGATTTGAGACGATTAGCATGCATAAGAGATGGTTTCCGATGCCATACCGTCGTGTGGTCGACCACCTGGCCCCCCAGTAGGAGGCTCAAAATCTACCGAGAGAGTAAGGGATTAGCCATTGGCCACATGACGATGCTCTAAGTGACTCATCGTTGGCCCTCTTATCGGTCCTCTAGAGGTACATGTCTACAGAACTTCATATGCTTCAAGAGCCCATTTTGTCAATCACGGGCAACGCATCAGGGGGTCCCCTAGGCTCGCATTCATTGGTTTTGAGATCAACTAAGGGGATGAGTGTGGGAAGCCATACTGACCTTTAGTAGCGTTTTCTCACAGACGACGCCAATGTTACCATAAGTGTAACATAGGTCGGCTCAGGCCGATATGACAGCCGAGGAGATCTTGGCAGAGGCGCAAGCCGAGACAACCAAGACAAGGAAAGCCCTCTGAGGCCCGCCTAGCCGACGTGAGATGCATGTTCCGAGCGCCCGACCTGACCTGCAAAGCCTGCTGAGAGGCCTTGGCGGGGAGACACTCCGACGATCTAGTCAGTCGCTAGTCGACCAAAATGGCCTAGCCTATGGAATAGAATAGCGTACCTGAGTCTGTGGAGTGTCTGCCTTTTTTATAGGGTTAGGATACCCGTGTAACAGCTGGACGAGCCCGTGAATCTCACAGGGGATCTCCGTGATTCTCACCGGATCGTGGTCATAACTGGCATGCCTGATCATCTAGATCGTGGTCTTAATGGTCGCAATTACCGGGCACACGATCCTCGACCATTACCTTGTTTATTACTGCATCGGCAGTTATGCAAGCCACGCTCCGGGATGATGACCAAACTGTCCCCATAATAAATATTTCCATTTATTTATATATTAATTTTGATGATTAACAAAATAACACTAATGGATTACTTGAGCCTTGAGAACAGGAAATAAAAGAAAAATGAAAGTTCAAGACAATCTGGTAAGTCTCATCACACTTCTATCCAAGTCTTTGCATCGACTTCTTTGATAAGCAGAACGATTTCCTCTTTGACCGGAAAACTCAAAACAAATCGATATCGCATCGACTTCTTTGATAAGCAGAACGATTTCCTCTTTGACCGGAAAACTCAAAACAAATCGATATCGCATCGACTTCTTTGATAAGCAGAACGATTTCCTCTTTGACCGGGAAACTCAAAGCAAATCGATATCGCAACGACTCTTAAAGACATCGCAACGATTTTTTTAGAACTCGCAACGACTCTCTGTCGTAACGATTTCTTTAGACCTCGTAACGATTTCTTTAGAACTCGCAACGACTCTCCAGCCGTAACGATTTCTTTAGACCTCGTAACAATTTCTTTAGAACTCGCAACGACTCTCTGTCGTAACGATTTCTTTAGACCTCGTAACGATTTCTTTAGAACTCGCAACGACTCTCTAGCCGTAACGATTTCTTTAGACCTCGTAACGATTTCTTTAGAACTCGCAACGACTCTCTGTCGTAACGATTTCTTTAGACCTCGTAACGATTTCTTTAGAACTCGCAACGACTCTCTAGCCGTAACGATTTCTTTAGACCTCGTAACGATTTCTTTAGAACTCGCAACGACTCTCTAGCCGTAACGATTTCTCTAGACCTTGTAACGATTTCTTTAGAGTTCATAACGATTTCGTGTAACGATTTCCTTACAACTCGATAGTCATAACGATTTCTTTAGAATTCATAACGATTTCTTTACTGTTCATAACGCCTTGCTTTTTATAACGATTTCGTGTAACGATTTCCTTACAACTCGATAGTCATAACGATTTCTTGTAACGATTTCTTCAGAACTCGCAACGACTTGCTTGTTGTAACGACTTCATAAGTTATCACAACGATTTCCTTACAGTTCATAACGACTTGCTATAATTCATAACGATTTCATAAGTTATGAAGTCAGCAAGATTCTTTTTATCGAATTTCTTGATGCATCAGTATAA
This sequence comes from Colocasia esculenta, assembly GCA_014218235.1. NCBI lineage: Eukaryota > Viridiplantae > Streptophyta > Magnoliopsida > Alismatales > Araceae > Colocasia > Colocasia esculenta. Next base: position 126,496,874 of record CM024753.1, on the reverse strand, counting down.
TGCCTTTTAATAGCGTTGAAAAGTCAAAGTCATATCTTGTCCGTTGACTGCTATGCATTAAATGCTCTCTGATCGTATCTCCCATGCATGCAGACAATATCTTCCATTTCTATGCTACTCTGTCTACGTACTTTTTTAGACAGAAAGGAGCCTTACTATATACTGCAATATCTGTTCCATCTCAACTAACAATAGACAGCAGTCTTAGCTGTCTTCTATTTATTGATGATATGCTTACAGATATCTGACAAGACTCATCTGGACAACGTTGGACACAAGATACAAAGTTCTATGTCATCTCTTTGGCGTGTACACAAGGATAAAAGGCTGACGATCAGAAGCTTCCTTTGTGTCCAGTCTAACGTACACAAGGATAAGAGACAACGGACACTTCAACGTTCGAATTTGAATCAGCAGTTTAAATAGAAGACTCAAGACGGAAAAGAAAATATAGAAGTGAGAAACAACGCTTGATTTTAGAGAAAGAAAGAAATCCATCTCTTAGAGTCTTCAGAACATTGAAGAAGAGCGAAGCTACCACTCCAACCTTGTCCTAAGCTCTTAGCTCTCTGTGCTCAAAAGGAATTTTCTCATTTGTGAGAGCCTGTGTAGTCCTTGGAGAGAAAAACCTTGTTAAATATCTTTCTCTCTCGGGGGCTTAGGAGCTTCAGTGTGTAGCTGGTCAAGCTAGAGTCTGAAGCCTGTTTCCACACCCTTTTCTTATTAGGTTGTGTTCCCTTCTGGACGAAGGAAGACCTGGTGGTATCCAGGGTGGTTGTTGTTCCCTTCAGGCTGAAGGAAGACCAGTTGAGGCTGGGTGTAAGGATCCTTAAGGGGGATTGTACCCTTGGTAGTGAAATCCTGAGGTATTGCTCAGGGACTGGACGTAGGTCTCTGTGGAGAGGAGTTCCGAACCAGGATAAAAATCCTTGTGTCTTGTGGATGTGTTTTGTGTGATTGTTGTCTTGTTTGCTCTAACTCTAACCTTGTTATTAAGTTGTGCAATCCTTTCAGTAAACAGATTTTAATCAGAGATCGAAGTTTTAATAACCCATTCACCCCCCCTCTGGGCTAGCTAGCTGGGCAACAAGTGGTATCAGAGCCCGTCTCTTCGACAAAGAAGAAGATCCAACGATCTGAAGAGCAAAGATCAATGGCAGCCCAAAGTAACTTCGAAGGTCAGTCAGTCAACAGGCCTCCCTTGTTCGATGGAGAAGATTACACATACTGGAAGACTAGAATGGAATATTTTCTACAAGGTCATGATTACACAATCTGGTCCATTGTAGAAGAAGGTGATCTTTTGGTCACAAACGCTAAGGCTCAGTGGACAGATGATGATAGGAAAAGAATATCCTTAAACTGCAAAGCCAAGAGCATATTATGCTGTGCCCTAAGCAAGAAAGAGTTCAATAGAGTCTCAGCCTGCAAATCCGCAATGGAGATGTGGGAAAAGCTCAGAATTACCTATGAAGGGACAGACAAGGTAAAGGAGACAAGAATAGATATTCTAGTAGCTCAATATGAAAGATTTCAGATGCAGACAGGTGAATCAATAACTCAGATGTTCAGCAGATTCACTGACATCACAAATGGATTAGCTGGCTTGGGAAAGGTTTATGATGTACCAGATATGGTTAGAAAAGTCCTCAGATCTTTACCATCTTCATGGACTCCGAAGGTAACAGCCATTGAAGAAGCCAATGATTTAAAATTAATGTCATTGGAAAAGCTAATAGGATCTCTCATGGCTCACGAGATAAACATGGAGAGATTAGGAGAATCCTCCAGCAGAAGGAAACAATCAAATGCTCTCAAAGCAAGTGAAGATAATTCAGAAGAATCCTTGGATAATAGTGAGAGTAGTAAAGACAGTGATGATGAAGAAGCCATGCTGTCTCGAAGACTTCAAAGGATTCTAGCAAAGAAAAAGAAATATCAGTCCGGAAGAAAATTTTTTAAGAAAAACAAAGACTTTAGAAAACCAGAAGTAAAGGATCAAAAGAAAGGAGAAGTGATCTGTTATGAATGCAAGAAGCCTGGACACATCAAGGCAGATTGTCCCATGATCAAAAAGAGTGATCACAAGAAGAAGGACAACTTCAGAAGATTTAAGAAGTACAAAAAGAAAGCAATGGCAGCTGCTTGGGAGAACAGCAGTGACTCAGACAGTGAGTCAAGCTCGAGCAGTGAAGGTGAAGAAGCCAACTTGGCTCTCATGGCCAACACCGAAGACAAGGTAACTTCTGACTCTTCTTTTGATTCATGCAATGATTCAGATTCTGATAATTTGGAAAATGCTTTTAATGAACTTTATGAAAAATACAAAGAAGTATGCAAATTACTTAAAACTAGTAAGAAAAATATAATCTGTTTAGAAAATACAAACTCAGACCTAAGAACAGAAAATGAAGAACTTGAAAAACAAATTACTGAACATAAAAGAAGAAATGAATTATTATGTGAAGATTTAAAAGAGAAAAATAAGAAAATAAATCATCTAGAAAAACAAGAAGACTTAGGTGAACTTAAAATAGAAATAGAAAGACTAAATAAAGAAAATGATAATCTATCAAGTACACTAGAAAAATTTACCAATGGTAAAAACTCTTTAATATTAAAAGGTGCTAGGAGATCGGGTAAAAAGAAAATTGGATTAGGATATACACCCCCAGACAATGAAGAAACCATAATATACCCTAAAACATATCCAACACCAAAATTTGTACCCGAACAAGATATAGCATACAAAGCTGATTTCAAATATATAGAAAAAGTAACTAAGTTATCCTGCTGCAGTCACTGCAACAAGTTAGGACATATTAAAATTACATGCCCAACAAGACATAAAAAATGGATATTAAAAGGTAAAGTTGATGATACTAACCAATCAGGACCCAAAAGAATTTGGGTACCTAAAGCTTGATGTTCTCATTTCAGGTTAACCCTCGAGCATCCAAATGGTATTTGGATAGTGGGTGCTCAAGGCATATGTCAGGCAACAAGAAGATATTTATCGATCTCCAAGCTGAAGAAGGTACAGTCACATATGGAGACAATGGAAAAGGAGTTGTAATAGGAAGTGGATCCGTGAACATCAAAGGAAAATCAGTAATTGAAGATGTTATGCTGGTCAAAGGGTTAAAGCACAATCTCATCAGCATCAGCCAGTTGTGTGACAAAGGCCATCAAATTCAGTTTCAAGAATCAAAATGCAGTATCTTAAAGGATGGTGCAGTCATATTTGAAGCCTACAGAGAAAGAAATTTGTATGTTCTATATCTCGAGGAACTCAAGGATCAAGATGTGTGTTTGGCAGCTAGTAAAGATCAATCAACTGAGTTGTGGCACAGAAGATTGGGCCACTGCAGCTTGGATGGGTTGAACAAGCTAAGAAAGAGAAAACTAGTTGAAGGACTGCCAAAGGTAAATTTCAGACTGGATAGCATTTGCAGACCTTGTGCAAGAGGAAAGCACACCAAGAGCTCCTTCAAATCAAAGACCGTAGTAACCACCTCAAAGCCCTTAGAACTACTTCACATGGATTTATTTGGGCCAATGAGGACTACCAGTTTGGGAGGAAAGAATTTTGGATTTGTAATAGTTGATGATTATTCAAGATTCACTTGGGTATCCTTTTTAGAGCACAAAGATGACACATTTGAAAACTTTGTCAGCTTCAGTAAGAAAGTTCAGAAAGATCAGAAATTCTCAATTGTCTCTATTCGATCAGATCATGGTGGTGAGTTTCAGAATGAAAAGTTTACGAAATTCTGTGATGATCAAGGAATTGAGCACAACTTCTCAGCTCCAAGGACACCTCAACAGAATGGAATTGCTGAGAGGAAAAACAGAACTCTTTTGGATATGGCAAGAACCATGTTGTCAGAATATGATCTGCCAAGATATTTCTGGGCCGAAGCTATCAACACTGCATGTTTATCATAAATAGAGTGATGATCAGGCCAATTCTGAAGAAGACTGCTTATGAACTTTACAAAGAAAAGAAGCCAAAGATTAGCCATTTCAGAATATTTGGATGTCCTTGCTTCATCCATAACAATGGAAAAAGGGACATTGGTAAGTTGGATGCCAAATCAGATGAAGGCATCTTCATGGGGTACTCTTCTAAACCCAAAGGTTATAGAGTTTTCAATAAACGTTCCTTATTGATTGAACAATCAGTACATGTTATTTTTGATGAATCTAACCCTTCCTTGAAAAAGGAAGAAATTAGTGACATTGATGATGCAGATGACTTGTCCGAAAAATTAAAGAATACTTCAATTAAGGACAAAGAGGATCCAACTCTGGAAGAACTGCAGCAAACAGAAATCCAACATGAAGATCTTCCAAAGGAATGGAGACATCAGAAAGATCACCCTCCTGAAAACATCATTGGTGATCCATCTGTAGGGGTAAGAACTAGAGGTAATGTAATTCCATGCGATTATTTAGCATTTGTTTCTCAAATAGAGCCTAAGACAGTCAATGAAGCTTTATCTGATGAATCTTGGATATTAGCCATGCAAGATGAACTAAATCAGTTCAAGAGAAACCAAGTATGGTCACTTGTTCCTAGACCATCCAATCATTCAGTTATTGGCACCAAGTGGGTGTTCAGAAATAAACTGGATGAGTCTGGAATAATCTTAAGGAACAAAGCCAGATTGGTGGCTCAAGGCTACTCCCAAGAGGAAGGCATAGATTTCGATGAAACTTATGCACCTGTAGCTAGACTTGAGGCCATTAGGATTTTACTTGCTTATGCATCTGCACTTGATTTAAAACTTTTTCAAATGGATGTCAAATCAGCCTTTTTAAATGGTTTCATCAAGGAGGAAGTTTATGTTGAACAACCTCCAGGTTTTGACGACACTGAATTTCCAAATCATGTATTTAAACTACATAAGGCTTTATATGGTCTAAAGCAAGCTCCTAGAGCCTGGTATGAAAGGCTCAGTACTTTCTTATTAAATCATGGTTTCACTAGAGGTAAAGTAGATAGTACATTATTTATAAAATCTAATGTTAAACATATACTTCTTGTACAAATCTATGTAGATGATATTATTTTTGGATCTACTGATGAATCTCTTTGCAAGTACTTTGAAAAGCTTATGCAGGGAGAATTCGAAATGAGCTTGATGGGGGAGCTAAGCTACTTCCTTGGATTGCAAATCAAGCAAGGGAAGGATGGCACTCATATCTGTCAAGCAAAATACACCAAAGAGCTGTTAAAGAAATTTGGATTTGAAGATGCAAAGCCATTGTCAACTCCAATGAGCACATCAACCAGAATGGACAGTGATCAAAAAGGTAAAAAGGTAGATCAAAAGAATTATCGAGGTATGATAGGATCATTACTTTACTTAACTGCCAGTAGACCAGACATTTTGTTCAGTGTATGCATGTGTGCTAGATATCAGGCAGACCCTAGAGAGTCTCACTTAATTTCTGTAAAAAGAATATTTAGATACCTAGCTAGAACTCATGACTTAGGTCTCTGGTATCCTAGATCATGTGAAATAAAACTAATAGGATATTCAGATGCTGATTATGCTGGTTGCAAAGTAGATAGAAAGAGCACCAGTGGATGTTGTCAGTTTCTTGCAGGATGCTTAATATCATGGACATCCAAGAAACAAAATTCAGTAGCTCTATCAACAGCTGAGGCAGAATATGTTGCTGCTGGAAGTTGCTGTACACAACTTCTTTGGATAAAGCAACAACTTGAAGATTTCGGCATTCACATCAAATCAATTCCTCTGTTGTGTGATAATACAAGTGCCATCAACCTCACCAAAAATCCAGTTCAACACTCAAGGACGAAGCACATTGAGGTAAGATACCATTTTATTCGAGACCATGTAGCTAGTGGTAATTTAGAAATTTCGTTTATAGATACAAATGGTCAATTGGCAGATATCTTCACAAAAGCCCTACCTGAAGAGAGATTTACATCTCTTAGAAGGGAACTAGGGATGTGCAATTTGTGAAAGAATTTCTGTGATTTTATTGACATATAAAGTTTTCAGATTAAATGAAAGTTCTCTCTCCGTTAAAGTTAAGCAAAACTCAGTTATCTATATGCTTTGACCGCTTCTGTGTAGAAAGTTGTTTGACTTGTCAAATCTTTTTGTCGCTTTCTATCTTTACCGCCTTTGGCGCTCCTCCTTTCAATAAAGTAATATTATTTTATTCAAATCGCTCTGGGATCGACTCGTCTTCTACCTTTACCCTTTTTATCCTCTATCTGTTCACCCAAAGCCGATGCCCTAACGATTTTGGGATCGACTCTCTGCAACTTTCGAAGCCTTCTTCTCTTCCCGCGAAGAATTCCTTCGAGAACTTCCGTCCCTTCCATCATCCTCCCTTCCAGAATCTTCTCTTCTCTGCACCCATGGCCGCTCCGTTGATCTCCGGAAGTGTTGGGGGCTACAGTGCTGAGTATTTATCCCCAAGGGAGCAAGAAAGATTTACGTTTGTGAAGACGAAGATTTGCGGAAATAAGGCAGTGGATGTTCAGAATCTTGAGAAGAGTGGCATGGCCAGGCTAGTTGATACTCTAAGAAGATTGCAGTGGATGGATGTGGTCACCTTCAGTGAGGTAAGCTACCCGGACTTGGTAAAAGCCTTCTACATTTGTCTGAAGTCAGAAGCAGATGGGTCCCTTGTTTCCTCTGTCAAGGGCATCCAAATCAGAATAACCCATGAGCTTTTGCGTGATTTGTTTGGAGTGAAGACCTCTGGATTTAGTGGCATTCACTCTGTGAATGATGAAGTCAAAGGTCTCGGGATTATCGGTCCAGGATTTAAGTTAAAGGATGGGAAGCTTGATATTAATCAGATGTCCGCGTTCAATAGATTGCTTCACTTTATAGTCTGCCAAATCTTAGTACCTCGTAGTGCTACCTTTTCTTCATGTACTAGGGCAGATTCGGACATAATGTTCTGGGCAATCCAGAACAAAGAAATAAACCTGGCCGCAGTGATGATTGAGCGAATGATGTTTGCACATGCTCAGTTATGGGAAACAAAGAGCAAGTTGAATGTTTCCCTTCGTATGCTCATCTACTGACCAAGGTTTTCAAGCATTTTGGAGTAGATTTGTCAGGAGCAGTAGCTGAAAAGATGGGCCAGTCAATAAGGTCCAGAAATCTAAAGAAAAGCGGTTTTTTAGTGCAAGAAGGAGTGTGGTCAAAGTCCTCTGTGGCTGAAGGAGAAGTAGTTATTGCAGATATTCCAGAAGCAGCAGCAGAGCAAGAAGCAGTAGCAGCAGAGCAAGCAGCAGCAGAACAAGAACCTGTAAAATCAGCTACAGTAGAAGTACCAGTTGTGGAATGCCAATCCGAAGCTCAATTGGAAGAGGGTGCAGCTGGTGTGGCAGATTCCTTGCCCACCACCTTAGTCGCCTCTATTTTAAGAGAGGTATTGGATTCCATTCCCTCCATCTCAGTCTCTTCTAAGGAAGGTGGACCTGATGAAGAAGTTATGGCAGCAGGCCATACTGAAGTTCAGTCTGAATCAGTTGCAGATGTTGAGGTACAAGCAGGTACTCAACAAGATGTGGTCATGGAAGAAGCTCCTAGCCAAGGGGAGCAAAGTAGAGTTGATCCTGAAGTATCTGAATCCGTGGCAGAAGGCCACTTGGAGAAAGTTGTCTTGGAAGAAGCTCCTGCTCAGGGGGAGCAAGAAAGTATTGAAGTCCCTGCTCCCATTCAGGGGGAGCAAGCTGAGATTGAAAAGCCAGAAAATGAAGCTATTACTGAGAAAGCTGCACCTACTCAGGAAATTCCAGCTCCAGCCAAGGTTGATGTTAGTGAAGGCCCAAGTACAAATATAAATCTAGAGGAGCCTGTCTCTCAGCAAGGTAAGCAGAAAAGAGTTGTTCACAGGAGGTCTAGAAAGGGCCATAGAAATGTGAAGTTGAAGCATGTTATGGCCTTGTTAAAAGCCCAAGGAGAGATCTTGGCATCTGTTCAGTCTAGCATTCAAGGCATTGTTTCCAATCAAGCCTCAACTTCCTCAGACGTATCCTCAATAAGAAATGCAATGAGGTACTTCAATAAAGAATTGTCTGACATAAAGTCTATGCTGGGTGTTGTGTCTAAGTCCAGTGGGATGTCTCCGGGCAGACCAGCTGCTCCTCGGCCACCAGGGCCAGCAGGGCCATCTGCTCAAGGGTCAGGGCCATCAGGGCCATCTGTAGTGAGGTCACCAGGACCAGTGGCAGCCTCAGGGTCTTCAGGACCCTCTTCAGCAGTCAGAGAGAGTCAGGCCAAAGGGAAAGAGCCAGTGTCAGTCTCCAAGGCCCCTGATACTTCATCTCTTGCCACTCCAACCCTCTCCACACCTTCATCTCCTTCTACTGCACCTCCTGCTCCACCAACCATAAAGCATCCCATGCCTCGCACCCAACCTTCCTCATCCTCTACATCATCTCAACCCTCCTTCTCTCCTACTCCAGCTCACATCTCAGCTCCATCCTCATTAACTCCCAAACCTTCACCTATTAAAATTCAAACACCTCCTCTTCAACCCACCTCTTCCTTTAATCCTAAACATTTTTTCTATCCTCCTACTCCTCCTAATTCTGTTATCTTTCCTCCAGATAAACCTCTGCCTCTTGGTGTCTTTGACACCAATGTTCCAGACAATTTTGAAAGGAACACCCTCCTCACCATTCTTTCCACAGCCTCTCACATTCACAGGACTGACCCTCCCAGTCCTGCCAAGAAAAAGAGAAAAACCTCCTCATCTCTAAGCACTCCTTCTGTTCCTCTATACCCTCCTTTATGGTACTCTCTTACCGAGAAGACCTATCTACAAAGAATACCTCCAGAAATGCATTCTTTCTACCATTTATGGTATTCCTTTTCTCAACCTATCCGAACACCTGGCCATTGTTCTTCCTTTTACTCAGATATCCCAAGCTTTCAAATCCAAAATCCTTGAGGGCACTGAGTTCAAGACTGAAGATCAGTGGGCAGCTATCAAAGGAAATAAGGCTCAGTATGAAAAATATCTGACTGCAAGGGCCGAATCCCTCTCTCACAGAGCTCACCCACTCACCTTCTCTGAGTGGTTTATCATCCAGCACAAGAACTCTTGGGGATCCTTCATTTTGAAGGAAATTCGCATTGCCAGAGCCTTTCAGCTGTACAGTGACTTCTGTTACTTGAACAAAATTCCAGAAGTTCAGTTTTGCCAGTTCCATTCGCAGATTACTGTGCTGAAATCAGAGATCCCTCTCAACCTTCCTCTTAAGGTAGACTTTGTCTCTTTCAAGGTTGATTTTCCAGTTCTTCTGCCGAAGCTGCACTCTTTAGTATTTGATTCCGATGTTGGGTCACATGCTCTAGATATGTTTGCAAGACAGATGGGCAGGATGTCAGCCAAGCAGGGCAGATATCCTTCCTTTTTGCGGTTCATCTTCAGAGAATACCACTCTGGCCGCATGTCTTCTCAGATCTTAGCTCCACTCATTTCTGAGTGTGAAAGACTCACCTCATCAGAATGGGAGCTTCTCTATCAGGCCTCTTATCAGCAATTGGAAGCTATCAATCAAGATCTAGTTAGTCAGAGGAAGCCTACTCTTTCTGCAGAAGCTTTTATGGATCTAAATTCCATCGCACCCATACCAGAGATCTATGCTATATGGGCATCTAGATATTCTGCTTTCTATGCCTTAAAGCAGGATCTGTTAAATCAAAAGATCCACTATCCCATTTCCTTGGACAGATTTCTCCATAGGGCCAGTTTTGGTAAGAGTACTTACTACAGATTCATTTTGGACAAAACTCAATATGGAGAATTCTTAGAGCAGCAAAGGCAACTCTACATTCAGAGGAACATCCCTTCCATGGGACCCTCCTTCTCAGTTGCCTCTGGCGTTTTTCTGCAAATTTTTGAGGATCTTGAGATCAAGGCATAGGCTGTTGTCTCACAGCATGCCTCCTTGTTATCTCCTCTGTATTATCTTTCTCCATCATAATATAAATCTTTCTCTCTTCTTTGTCGCACAGCTTATCTTTTTGCTTAATGACAAAATGGGGGAGACAACTAACGTAAATCTGAAAAACATATTTCATTTTTTTTGTATGATGTTTAGTATATTTTGTCATCATCAAAAAGGGGGAGATTGATGACCAAACTGTCCCCATAATAAATATTTCCATTTATTTATATATTAATTTTGATGATTAACAAAATAACACTAATGGATTACTTGAGCCTTGAGAACAGGAAATAAAAGAAAAATGAAGGTTCAAGACAATCTGGTAAGTCTCATCACACTTCTATCCAAGTCTTTGCATCGACTTCTTTGATAAGCAGAACGATTTCCTCTTTGACCGGAAAACTCAAAACAAATCGATATCGCATCGACTTCTTTGATAAGCAGAACGATTTCCTCTTTGACCGGAAAACTCAAAACAAATCGATATCGCATGACTTCTTTGATAAGCAGAACGATTTCCTCTTTGACCGGGAAACTCAAAGCAAATCGATATCGCAACGACTCTTAAAGACATCGCAACGATTTCTTTAGAACTCGCAACGACTCTCTGTCGTAACGATTTCTTTAGACCTCGTAACGATTTCTTTAGAACTCGCAACGACTCTCCAGCCGTAACGATTTCTTTAGACCTCGTAACGATTTCTTTAGAACTCGCAACGACTCTCTGTCGTAACGATTTCTTTAGACCTCGTAACGATTTCTTTAGAACTCGCAATGACTCTCTAGCCGTAACGATTTCTTTAGACCTCGTAACGATTTCTTTAGAACTCGCAACGACTCTCTGTCGTAACGATTTCTTTAGACCTCGTAACGATTTCTTTAGAACTCGCAACGACTCTCTAGCCGTAACGATTTCTTTAGACCTCGTAACGATTTCTTTAGAACTCGCAACGACTCTCTAGCCGTAACGATTTCTCTAGACCTTGTAACGATTTCTTTAGAGTTCATAACGATTTCTTTAGAGTTCATAACGATTTCTTTAGAATTCATAACGATTTCTTTACTGTTCATAACGCCTTGCTTTTTATAACGATTTCGTGTAACGATTTCCTTACAACTCGATAGTCATAACGATTTCTTGTAACGATTTCTTCAGAACTCGCAACGATTTGCTTGTTGTAACGACTTCATAAGTTATCACAACGATTTCCTTACAGTTCATAACGACTTGCTATAATTCATAACAATTTCATAAGTTATGAAGTCAGCAAGATTCTTTTTATCGAATTTCTTGATGCATCAGTATAATGCCTTTTAATAGCGTTGAAAAGTCAAAGTCATATCTTGTCCGTTGACTGCTATGCATTAAATGCTCTCTGATCGTATCTCCCATGCATGCAGACAATATCTTCCATTTCTATGCTACTCTGTCTACGTACTTTTTTAGACAGAAAGGAGCCTTACTATATACTGCAATATCTGTTCCATCTCAACTAACAATAGACAGCAGTCTTAGCTGTCTTCTATTTATTGATGATATGCTTACAGATATCTGACAAGACTCATCTGGACAACGTTGGACACAAGATACAAAGTTCTATGTCATCTCTTTGGCGTGTACACAAGGATAAAAGGCTGACGATCAGAAGCTTCCTTTGTGTCCAGTCTAACGTACACAAGGATAAGAGACAACGGACACTTCAACGTTCGAATTTGAATCAGCAGTTTAAATAGAAGACTCAAGACAGAAAAGAAAATATAGAAGTGAGAAACAATGCTTGATTTTAGAGAAAGAAAGAAATCCATCTCTTAGAGTCTTCAGAACATTGAAGAAGAGCGAAGCTACCACTCCAACCTTGTCCTAAGCTCTTAGCTCTCTGTGCTCAAAAGGAATTTTCTCATTTGTGAGAGCCTGTGTAGTCCTTGGAGAGAAAAACCTTGTTAAATATCTTTCTCTCTCGGGGGCTTAGGAGCTTCAGTGTGTAGCTGGTCAAACTAGAGTCTGAAGCCTGTTTCCACACCCTTTTCTTATTAGGTTGTGTTCCCTTCTGGACGAAGGAAGACCTGGTGGTATCCAGGGTGGTTGTTGTTCCCTTCAGGCTGAAGGAAGACCAGTTGAGGCTGTGTGTAAGGATCCTTAAGGGGGATTGTACCCTTGGTAGTGAAATCCTGAGGTATTGCTCAGGGACTGGACGTAGGTCTCCTGTGGAGAGGAGTTCCGAACCAGGATAAAAATCCTTGTGTCTTGTGGATGTGTTTTGTGTGATTGTTGTCTTGTTTGCTCTAACTCTAACCTTGTTATTAAGTTGTGCAATCCTTTCAGTAAACAAATTTTAATCAGAGATCGAAGTTTTAATAACCCATTCACCCCCCCTCTGGGCTAGCTAGCTGGGCAACACGGGAATCCCATGGACACGTTGGACTCCACGTCGGATACGAGTAATCCTCGTCCTAGGCCGAGCTGAGAGAGCCGACCCGAGGGGTGTAAAGAGGTCGGTCTAACCGACCTGAGTCGTCGGCCTAAACGATGTCATCATCCAACCCAAGCCACATAAGGACGTCATCTTAAGCACTCTGGTAGGTCGGCCGAGTCGAGGATTCTGCCAACCTGTGGGTAACTCCTCATATGATTATGGAGTTCAAGTTTTTCATGTCTTTGGTAATTATGTGAGAGGACAAATTTATGTTACAAATATGTGAAGATTTGTGTCTGACTCTCAAAGTTGGAATAACTGTTGAGACCAACTTATCATAAAATTGTGTGGGAAAAAGTTCTTTAGTTAGGAGAACACACAAGAGATTAGTAAGAAACTTTGAGTTCTCTAGTTAAAAAATGGTGATTATATTTGAGCTTCCTGTAAATCTTTGGTGAGTCAATCCAGCAAACTTATAAGGTGGGCCAACCCGTTGGAGAAAAGGCTTATTGCACTTGAGGAAGTGCAGTAAATGCAATTCATGTAAGATTACAATTCATGTGGCGTCTTGTTGGATGCCATGTGATTTTTTTCTTAAATCTAGTCTTTCTATTTAGAAGTCCATTTTTTTTTATTTTAGAACCTAATTTTCTATTTTAGAGCAGAAAAATAGTTTGACTTCAAAACAGAAGGTAAGTTGTGTTTCAAAATAAAAAAATTAGACTCTAAAATAGAAGGGTTGAATTAAAAAATAGAAGGTTAAATTTAAAAAAAATTGACTCCAAAATAGAAGACAAATTAGGCTCTAAAAAATTAGACTTCAAAATAGAGGGGTTGTACTTCAAAATAAAAAAATTAAATTTAAAAAAAAATCACATGATGTTTAACAAGATACCACATGAATTGTAATTCTACGTGCCTCAAGTGCAGTAAACTTCTATCAACCCGTTGATGCACTTAGTCATCACCCATCGTCAACCGCTACGAATAAATCACCTCAGCAACCACTGCGTGAGTATCCTCTATCCATGTGGACACGGACCTGGACCGATTCCGATGCTCTCGGGCAGGTTCCACCGATAAGTCCATGATTCTGGTCACCGAGTTCGTCTCGAGGTAACCTTCACCGTGGACGGCGCTTTTTTGCGACTAGCAAGGCGACTAGCCGTGAGTCATGAGATAGCCGAAAGCACAGTACTGTTGGGTGACGGGATTGAGAATAGTGACGTCATCGAGTCGTCCACCACGTCCAATCGCCGTAGAGACCGTGAACAAACTTCGCTGACGCCCTCAGCGCGGGAGGGTGGTGAGAGGAGACGAAGCGGGAGGGAGACACGTCGCGAAGAAGTTCCCGCTACGTACCGCCGCCTCATCTCTACACATCGGAAGGCGAAGCCGTGCTTGCCGTTGGCAGTTGTGGTGTGGCATTTGCGTTTATTTATATATAAAGACAGGAAGAGATACCTCTCCTCCCTCCTCCCTGCACTTTTGCTTTTTCTTTCCCATTAAACCAAATAGCTGAGTCTGACCGTCGCGAACTTGCCAGTTTCCTTCTCCGCTTTACTGCAGCTGCCTCCTTACCAAGGAAGCCAGGAGCAGAAAAGGGGAAGGGTGACACTGTGTAGATGACAGTTCCCGGAAGGCCCAGCGCAGCGCATGGCACGGCCCGCCGGCATACCCGCCCGGAACGGCCGCCGCCCCCGCCCAGGGCCCCGAAGGTGCCGCTGAGGCGGCTGATGCGGGTGGCCTCCGTGTCCTGCGGGGTGCAGTTTGGCTGGGCGCTGCAGCTCTCACTCCTCACCCCGTACGTGCAGGAACTCGGCATCCCGCACGTCTGGTCCAGTCTCATATGGCTCTGCGGCCCGCTCTCCGGCCTCCTCGTGCAGCCCCTGGTCGGCCACATGAGCGACCGCTGCGCCAGCCGCTTCGGCCGCCGCAGGCCCTTCATCGCCATCGGGACGGCCACCATCGCGCTCGCCGTCCTCCTCATCGGCCACTCCGCCGATCTCGGCTGGCTCCTCGGCGACCGCGGGACCCGCCGGCCCCGCGCCATCGCCGTGTTCGTGCTAGGGTTCTGGCTGCTCGACGTCGCCAACAACGTCACGCAGGGCCCCGCACGCGCGCTCCTCGCCGACTTGGCCGGTACGCCTCGCTGGTCTCTCACTGTGGTGCAAGCCGCCGGTTCTTGGCGGCGCCACTTCAAAATTTTTGAGTTCAAATTTTTGGTGTAACTTGTTTCCCAATCTGGACGACGAAGGACTCGATATCGCACCTAAAATGGCCCCATAGACCTTGTGATCTTACGAGATAGGTCCCTTTCTCGGGCGTTCTTGGGGAGGGCAGACTGTGTTATTTCCCCAAAAGCATGGGGGTAATAATTGAGGCTCCGTCCAACGGCCGCTGGACATCCCTACAATTGTTACTCCCACTTGCAGATAAATATATGGTGCGATCGGCTCGGTTTACTTCCGTTCTTTTCTGGTGTCTTGGCCATCGCGCGCTCTCCGTCGAGGTTCAGCGATCCTTTGGACTGTGGGGATTGCTGACGGACATGGCTAGAAGCACGCGCGATTAAATGCTGGGGAATCGTGTACTGTTGTCTCATCTAATTTACAGCTAGAAACAGAGAAATCCCCCGGGATCATTACACTGCCAGTATGAGCTTCTCCGGGTTATCTATCGGCTTGTCCCTGACATGGGGAGTCTCAATTTGCATGGTACCTTGGTGAATGAGGAAGGTAAACAATCTTATTCATGTAGCATTGGACTTGTCGCCCATGGAACTGAGTCGGGTTCCTTTTATATCTTTGATCCTCTCGTGTTCTGTTTGACTTATTTCCACTTTTGGCTATAATCCGGAAGCACTCCCTGTATTTAATTCTTTGTTCGTACAACCCCTTTCAGATTGTTTTCCTTCAACTACAGTCTGAAGCTTGTCCATTCTCATCAGTTTATATCCAGTTCAGCTAAACACCTTGTCACTTTATCCTCAACCAGCGTACTTCAGCCTTGAGCCTTCAAGCCTTTTTGACTTGCAATGGTATCTTCAATTTAGTACGACTCAACTTCAAATCTGTTTCAACATTATTTTCTTCATATGTGCTTGACAAATTCCATGTTAATGGGAAAATTCCCTCTTCTCTTTGTGGATTAAGTGGACAAAGCATGTGCTGTTTGCTTTCCACATCAACTAATTGGTCGCCATGTATCTATAAAATAACCCTCTCTTCCCAAATTAGGTACGCTCTTTAGGTCGGTAAGTAAATTAGGCTGGATACGAGTTGATTTTCCACAGGCATCCAGAAAATAGAGGAAAATATCTCATTATGTTTTGAATTAAATAAATTGTAAACTAAGTAGAGCTCCTAGTTGAGGAAGTGAAGGAACAAAGCACAATCATAGTTACTAATGACGAGCCAGATCCGGGAATGGCAATAAGTGGGGAAATGGCAGTGTAGGTTTCGATATCGGTTTCGGTTTCACCCGGTTTGGGTGTATCGGGTGGACATGAACTCCCCTTAAGAGGGGAGTTCGTCCGGTTTCAGATCGTCTAGGTTCGAAGCCAATACGTTTCAGCCAAAACTGAACCGATACATTTTGGCCGAAACTGCCATCCATGGTGGGGAGAAGTGATGGAGCCAATTGAAAAAGGAAACTCAAAAGGAAAAACATATAGACTACATGGTGACATAAAGAACAAAATTAGTTATATAGAAGCAGCAAGATAAAAAGTGATAGTCAAACATCCACTTCTTCTATAATGATTTGAAAGTTCTATAGTTTCTGATTTGAAGTACTTGTTAAATTCAAGCAACATGGGACTTATGTCTCGAGGACAAATGGATCCACCTTTATGGTATCCTTGGCATTTTCGCTTTGTCGTAGGTACTAGGGTTCATTGCACTGAAACAGAAAAGTTATGCCGAGTGAGGCTCATTTCATATTTTTTATCATTGCCAAGAGACAATTCTAGGTAACTCTTTAAGCATTGTGTTGTTGCTGAAGCCTCAGTCTCATAGAAGAAAAATAATATGAGACTTGTTGACTGCAAACTAATATCCTTTTTTTTCCCCTTTCATGTAGGAAATGATCACAGAAGGACTCGAATAGCAAATGCATATTTCTCTTTGTTCATGGCCTTGGGAAATATTCTTGGCTTTGCTACTGGATCCTATAGTGGCTGGTTCTCCATCCTCTCTTTCACTCTCACTTCGGCTTGCACCGTTAACTGTGCAAACCTCAAGTCTGCTTTCATTCTTGACATTGTTATTCTTGCGATTACCACATATATTAGTCTATCATCTGCCCATGAAATTCCTTTAAATTATGGTGATGGAGATATGCATTCTGAGATAGAAGCACAAGGGCAGAATCATGTTGAGGAGGCTTTCCTTTGGGAACTATTGGGATCTTTTAGATACCTCACATTGCCAGTCTGGATAATTCTAACTGTTACTTCACTGACATGGATTGGTTGGTTTCCATTTTTGCTTTTTGACACGGATTGGATGGGTCGAGAAATCTACAAAGGAATGCCAAATCAAGGGTTGAATTATCATTCTGGTGTTAGGATGGGTTCTTTTGGTTTGATGCTCAACTCCATCATCCTTGGATTGACATCAATTGTGATAGAAAAATTGTGCAGGAAATGGGGTGCAGGACTAGTTTGGGGAGTATCAAATATTATTATGACTCTCTGCTTTGTAGCAATGCTGATTATAACTCTTGTGGCAAATAACGTGGAATTTACACAGAGTGGACTGCCTCCTGATGGCATTGTCATTGCAGCCCTTGTTGTTTTTGCGGTTCTTGGGGCACCATTGGCAGTAAGCCATAACACTTTATCTGGACTATGTTATATCAATTTTTATGACTGCTCTCCAGTCTATCTGCAAAATGTGAAATCTGCTACTCATCTCTTGCAGATTACATACAGTGTCCCTTATGCAATGATGTCTACTCGCATTGAACCTTTAGGTCTTGGCCAAGGTAGGTTTCAAATAATTTTATGGCCTGCAACCAAGGAGCCTCTTCTTAATCCGAATAACTGAGGAACTCTCATATTCAATGCAGGACTTGGCATGGGTATTCTTAATTTAGCTATTGTTATACCTCAGGTATGCTTTGTTCTAGTAACTCTTCCTCTCCAGTATGTTTTTCTCCAATGCCAGACCCACACGGAGGATTCTTCACTATAAACATTTTTTTTTTCAAATATATTGTGACTTGTCAAATCTTCTATACAAATCCATGATTTGGGAAAATCCATTGTGCATCTCATTACTGCAGAATCTGAGTGTCTTATACCTTGATTATGCATATCATCACCTATGTATATATAAACCGGCCAAAACCAATTTAAAGGAATAATTTACAAGAGAGGAGGCACAATCTTTGGAAGAGGAAGAGCCGGCCAAAACAGGGGAGGCATGGCCTCTCTCACCCATTTATATGTGTGTATATCTATATATATATATATATGTGTGTGTGTGTGTGTATGTGTATATGTATACATATACACATATATATATATATATACACACACACACACACCACACACACACATAAATATATATAAACTGAAAAATAAATGATTACAGGTATGCTGTGGACAAATTTATAACCTAAATATTAGGGCTGTCAATGGGTTTGGAGTTGGAAACACAAATAGGTGTTTATGCTTCCATGTCCTATGATAAATTTCAGAGATGGAAATGGAAAAATAATTGGTGTTTCTACTTCTCCGTCCATTTCTAGTTTGAATTGGAAAGTAGAAATGGAAACAGAATGAAAATGGAAACTTGGGTAGCAACAACATTCGTATAGCTAATACAAATCCATAGATGGATAAATACAAACAAAAAAATTCTACATCCATAGATCCACAAATTACATAGTCTTATAATCTGGTGGCCAGCCTGGAAGCATAGAAGGCAGGATTGGATCGGACCCCTAAATCGGTCATGGCCGATCTCGATCAGTATCCGGATTGGATCGGCGGATCGACTGATCCTTAGGAAATATGGCCGATCCAAGATCGGCCAGATAAAAAAATTATTATTTTTAGAAAATGTTGGAAAAATCAGGAAAAATGAAAAAAACCAGTAAATTCAAGAACTTCCCAATTTTGAAAAAATCACGTACAAGTAACATTACAATATGAAGCAATGATAATTATGATATCTTATTTATCTTTTACAATACGGGGCAATGTCAACGTTGATAACTTATTTACTTAAGATATTACTGTTGAACCACTCTCATATAATTATCTCTTTGTTTTAGTGATAATTGAAACTCATGAATATCATAAATATAATTAATAATATTTTCTCTCATAATTATCATGAATATATTTATTATTATTTTTTAAAATAAAGATTTGCACAAGTCGAAGTCTAACTTCGACTGGTAAAGGTTTGCACTGATGAAAGTCTTATCGATCACTGTCTAGAGGAAATTTCATTCCGATTGGTGAAGGTAATACGCGTCAGGCTAAGTGTACGCGTTTCTTGTTCCGATTGATGTATTCCGATTATTGAAGGTAATTCGTGGCAGGTTAAGTCATCGTGTTTCCTTTATAGATTGCTGAAGAAGGTGCCTATCGATTGGAGAAATAAATTTCATACCGATTACTGTTTAAGCTTTCTCATGATTGGTGACCAAGTGTTGTTTTGATCATGGAAGGCAGGATCGAAATCGGATCGGGATCGATCAGTCCCGATCCGATCCAGGATCGGATCGCAGGATCCCATGGATCTAAGGGAAGTCTGGCCGATCCTGGATCAGCCAGTCTACAAAATGTTTTTTTTTTTTTTTAAATTCAGAAAAATTCATAAAAAATCAGAGAAAAATAGGAAAAATGAGAAAATTTTTGATAAATTAAAAGAACCGACATTTGCATCAAAAATCAATTATACATGCATTCATAGTACATGAAACATGAAATTTAAGACATTATGTATTAATACTATTATAACAACACAAGAAAAGCAAAAAATATTAAATGTAACTTACATTTAATGGAAGACTAATAATCTTGCCATCCACTTTCAGACCTAGATGAGTCACCATCATTTGGGTTTTGATAGCCATAACCAAAGTGGGAAATTGCCAAATCATGCATACCCATTTGAATCCCTCTTGGTGTAAATTGTTGACTTGAGCTTTCTCCAGATTGTGATGGAGCTGGACACCATATGCCAAGCGGTTTTGTATGTGCTTGTTGCTTCACTGTGCTCTTATTCTTATGAAGGCCAAGGTTCCTATCCTCCTTGTACTCCAAGAGGTGAGCTGCTAATATCTGAGTACGGTAAAATGGGAGGCTGAAATGTAGGTATATGAGTAGACCTTGAACTATAGCTTGGCTCCCAAGGTGGCCACTCATAGGCTGCATGACGTTGTTGTCCTTCATACCCCCCTTGTCCATTCCCTTATCCTTCTCCTCCGCCTCCCTGATGTTCTGTTTCTGGTACATAACTTGTAGTAAGCCCTAGACCCAGTGAAAATCCTGGCCCAGTATATCTTGCATCTCCCTGGCAAGCTCCAGTGGCAACCCCATCATCATCATCATCATTTGGATCCTGTGTTGTGTCATTACTACGAATTGGTTGCTGCACTTTCCTCTTCTTTTGCCTGGTATATGTTATTTTTTCTTACTCTATGGCTTTTGAACTTTTCTCTTTTTGTGTTGCGGCTCTTCTTAATGCAGGCTGAGTGGTAGGCACTCTAGATGTCTCTGGCAAGATAGCTGAGTGTCGTGGTCTCTCTCTAGCAGTAGAAGTAACTGGCTGAGACAAGAGATGTGGGTCCTCACTTACCTTAAGCTCTAGATCTCGAGCCTCTACTCCATCCAATTCTCTTTCTGCCCATGAGCAATCGTAAGGGTCAAATTCTGGAACATCCCTTTCTTGTCATGTTTCCACCCATGCATTTAGTGGGTGTTCCTCATCAAGCAACTCATCAACATCAATGGGAGGTGATACTGCTTCCCTCTCTGCAAAACGTTGCTCCTAATGACTACCTGCAAAAGTCATTAGCCTTGCCTCGCTCTTCTTTTGTCTTTGTCTAATGCACTTGACTTTCAACCGCATATTGTAGTGGCAATAGACCAGCTTCTCTAGCCTAGTTGCACTCAACCTGTTCCTCACTTTTGTGTGAATAAGTGAGAAAGTGTTCTAATTCCTCTCACACTGGCTAGATGAAGTGGTCTGACTGAGTACTCTAATGGCAATCCTTGCAAGTGGATTTCTTTGACCAGCCTTGTAGTCTAACATAACCCACCACTCACCTACAAAAAAAAATAAAAAAAATGAATTAGCACATAATAGTTGTGAATTGTCACTTTGTCATGAAGTAAAGATGAGCTTAAGCCTTAAGGTTCTCACCAGGACTCATTCTGTTCACTGCTTCTGTAAGATCATAATCTCTATAAATGTCCAACTTCAGTTTAAATCTGTCCATCTAAAGTATACAACAGTTGGTAAGTGTAATTTGTAAAATATATTGAATACATGAAATTGGATTAAAGTCTTTAAGTTGGTTGTACCTCCATCATAGCATCTATTC
Organism: Colocasia esculenta; assembly: GCA_014218235.1. Classification (NCBI taxonomy): domain Eukaryota; kingdom Viridiplantae; phylum Streptophyta; class Magnoliopsida; order Alismatales; family Araceae; genus Colocasia; species Colocasia esculenta. The sequence goes on along the minus strand of CM024753.1, from coordinate 126,475,931 downwards.
TTTCTGCAGTGGTCCTAGATAATCTTGAGATGACATTGATTGTCCCTTGGAGCACCTCACCATCGTTGTGAGGAGAATCATTATATTGATGCCCGGGGTTAAAGAAATACCCTACATGTACAAAACATGTCCAATAAGTTAGAAATTCAATATGTACAATAAGATATATGCTGACCCACTGCATGTAAGTTATGGTGGAGGGTGGACTCCCATCTTGCATCAATAATTCTCCACTATTTTTGAAATGTCATGGGATGCTTCTCTCTCAACCTTTCTTTGGCTTTATCTATAGCCTCATATAGGTAACCCATGTCATTCTTGTCCTCTCCATCAGCCATCCTCAAGACTTGTACAAGAGGCTCTATTAGCTTCAAGTAGTATGAGATTCTATCCCAAAAATGATGGTCGCTGATCAAGCAAGAAATCTCATGTGCGACATCTCTGGATTCCTCTCTCAATGTAGCCACATGTGCCAAGTACTCAGAACTGTGCATAAGAGTGCCTAACTCATGTCTAAACTTATGCAAACTCTCTAATGCAATAAATTGGGAGGCAAATCTAGTTGGGCCAAGACGAATGATGTCATGTCCATCTGTGCACTCTCTCATCATATGAAGCAATTCCAAAGGTTTGGAGGTAGTTACCACTGTTTTTGACTTGAAGGAGGATTTTACATGCTTCCCTTTTGCACATGGTTCACAAACACCTTCTATTTTTGAGCTTATCTTGGGCAAACTTTCCACTAGATTATGTTTGACAAGCTTTCTAATTTCATCCAAGCTGTAGTGACCCAATCTCCTGTGCCATAGTTCAGCAGTTTGATCTTTATTTATTGCTAGACAAACATCTTGATCTTTCAGTTCCTCTAGATGCAGCACATACAGGTTCTTTTCTCTGCTGGCTTCGAACACAGTTACACCGTCCTTCATAATTAGGCACTTAGACTCCTGAAATTTGATTTGGTGACCCTTGTCACATAGCTGGCTGATACTTATGAGATTGTGCTTGAGTCCTTTAACACATAAAACATCTTCTATGTGGGTTCTGTCTTGACTTCCAATAGATCCACAACCGATCACTGAGCCTTTTCCATTATCGCCATAGGTCGTTGTTCCTTCTTCATCTTTGATGTATGAAAACAGTCTTTTGTTGCCAGTCATGTGCCTTGAGCACCCGCTGTCCAGGTACCACTTTGATGCTCTAAGATTTCCCTGCAATTAAATCACTAATATTTATGTACTCAAGTTCTTTTGGGTCCTTGCTGGTTAGTTTTCTCATTTTTTCTTTTAGGAATCCAGTTTAAGTGTTTAGTTGTACAAGTTATTTTAGTGTGTCGTAATTTATTACAATGACTACAATATGATATATTATTTACTATTTTAATTGGCTTGAATTTGATGTTGGACTTATAGTTAATATTTTGTTCAACTACAAATTTTGACGTTGGATAAATTTTAGGATGAATGATTGTTTCTTCATTATCTGGTGGAATATATTCTAAACCATGTTTTTTCTTACCAGATCTTCTTGCTCCTTTTAATATTAGAGATGATTTTCCATTTGTGAATTTTTCGATTGTGTTAGTTAGATATTCATTATCTTTTGTTAGTGTGTCAACTTCCTTTTTAAGTTTACTTAAAGTTTTATGGTTTTCTAGATTTGTTATATATTCATTTTTTATTTTTAGATCTTCACATAATAGTTCATTTCTCCTTTTTAATTCATAGATTTGTTTTTCTAGTTGTTCAGTTTCAGATTTTAGATTTGAGTTTGTGATTTCCAAGCATGTATAATTTTTCTTGGTAGTTTTTAATAGTTTACATACATCTTTATATTTACTGTATAATTCATTGAATGCTTCTTCTAAACTATCTGAATCCGAATCATTATAAGAAGTGAAAGATGAGTCAGAGGTTACCTTGTCTTTGATGCTAGCCATGAAAGCTAGATTGACTTTTTCTTCTTCATCGTTGGAGCTTGACTCATTGTTTGAGTCACTCTCATTGTTCCATGCAGCTGTCATGACTTTCTTTTTATACCTTTTAAACTTCTTTGAGTTGTCATTCTTCTTGAACTCAGTCTTCTTCAGCTTTGGACACTCAGCCTTGATGTGTCCAGGCTTTTTGCATTCGTAGCATATGGGTTCTGACTTCTTAACATCCTTAACTTCAGGTTTCTTGAAGTCTCTCCCTTTCTTGAAGTACCTTCTTTCTGACTGATATTTTTTCTTAGCTAGAATACGCTGCAGTCTTTTAGAGAGAAAAGCTTCCTCATCTTCATTGCTTTCATCACTTCTGTCATTTTCAGATTCTTCTTCAGAGTTGCCTTCTGTAGCTTTCAGAGCATTACTGTGCTTCTTCCGGCTAGAGGATTCTCCAAGCCTCTCCATGTTTATCTCATGGGCCATTAGTGACCCAATGAGTTTCTCAAGTGACATCCTTCTTAAATCATTAGCTTCTTCTATGGCTGTCACCTTTGGAGTCCATAAGGCTGGTAGAGATCGCACACCATATCTCCAATGTCATATGTTTTTCCAAGCCCAACCAAATCATTTATGATGTCTGTGAATCTGCTATACATTTGTGTGATGGACTCTCCGGATTGCATCTGAAATCTTTCATATTGGGCTACCAAGATGTCTATTCTTATTTCTCTTACCTTGTCAGTTCCTTCGTATGTGAGTCTTAGCTTCTCCCACATTTCCATAGCAGATTTACAGGCGAAAATTCTGTTGAACTCTTTCTTACTAAGGGCACAACATAGTATACTCTTTGCTTTGCTGTTTTCTTCTTGTCTTTATCTGTCTATTTGTCTTTTTCATTGGTTACCAAGAGATCTCCTTCTTCGATAATAGACCAAAGTTGGAAATCGAGACCTTAAAGAAAGAACTCCATTCGAGTCTTCCAATAATTGTAGTCTTCACCATCAAATAGAGGGGGTCTGTTGACGGACTGACCTTCTGCATGTTCTTAAGCTGCCATTTATCTTTGCTCTTCAGATCGTGAGATCTTCTTTCTTGAAGAGACTTGGCTCTGATACCACTTGTTGCCCAGATAGCAAGCCCAGAGGGGGGGGTGAATGGATTGCTAAGCGCTCTTTTTAAATTAAAATCTGTCAATAAAAATACTTAACAGAAAAACACTAAGATCGATAGTTAGTGTTAGTGAGAGTGAAGACAAACAAGCAAACACACAACACAGGAGACTTTTATTCTGGTTCGGGCCTCCTATCCCAAGGAGTCCTACGTCCAGTCCCCAAGAAACAATTTGAGATTTCACTAACCAAGGGTACTGTCTCCCTTAAGGACACTTACACATCCAGCAGTAGCTGGCCTTCTCTTCTAACCCCGAAGAGGTATAAACCAACACCTGATGCAACATGTCTTCCTTCAATGAAGGGAATAACAACTACTTGTTTCCTACATGTCTTCTCTTCACAACAGAAGAGGAACACACACAGAGAATGTGAGTAAAAGGCGAATTGCCCCTAGACCAAGCTTATAAGAGATTGCTTGATCTGAGGCTGAATCCGAGAGACAAAGATTTGCAATACGAAAATCTCTCAGAACTACACTAGCTCTTCAAAGACGAAGCAAATGAAACATAGAGCTGAGAGTTAAAAGTTGGTGCGCTAAAAGGAATGAGCTTTTCTTGCTAATGCTCGCAAGTGCTTTATAGATTCTATGTATGTTAGTGTATATCACTTGTGTGTCTTTCTTCATGGAGTCATCAGTCTTCTTTTTATCTTCTGCAAATTATTTTGACCGTTGAAGTAGCCGTTCAGATGCCCGTTGTCTCACAGCTTCATGCTCGTTAGAGAGACTGGTTGTAGGCATGTGGAGATGAGCCTGCAGCTATAAGCGCTTGGATTGGTCCTTGCATCTTTAGGAAAGATTTTCTGAATCTTTTATCCTTTCGACAGGTTGACAGATCCATCTTTGACGTGCTTTACTACAAAAGCCCTGCATGCATTAAACACAGATACCTAGACAAATCCTTTTTGTCTACGTTGTCAGTCAACCCTGGTAGCGTGCAGTATAATGATATGCTTAAACTAGAAAGGCTATCCTGACATCACACAAATCAAGATTCTATGCGATACATCAAGTAAGCAAGAGGATTTCGTGTGGGATGATCAAGATCTTAGTATGTGCGGGAAGACTTGAATTCCACAGAGTTTTGAAAATATGTTTGAATAGAATCGTTATTATCAGGCTTTATCTAAGAAGATAATAATGAAATGCATGATAATTCATTCAAACCATAATCGTTGTGAAGAGTGTTGTTGTATACGTGAAATCGATTTCATAATTATATTCTATATATAAATGAAATTTTATGTTGATGTGAATAATGAAATCGTTGTCCAAGTAAATCATTATTTAAGTAGAAGCAAATCGTTGTTTGAGCAAATCGTTCTTTGACTAAGACAAATCGTTGTTCAAGTAAGAGCAAATCGTTGTTTGAGCAAATCGTTCTTTGATTAAGGCAAATCGTTGTTCAAGTAAGAGCAAATCGTTGTTTGCTATCAAATCGTTGTTTCGATCAAATCGATGTTGAAGTGATAGCGAATCGTTATAGCGATCAAATCGTTGTTTAACTTACCGAATTGTTACAACGATCGAATCGTTGTTTTAACTTATCAAATCGTTACAACGATCAAATCGTTGTTTAACTTACCGAATCGTTACAGTGATCAATCGTTGTTTCACTTATCGAATCGTTACAGCGATCAAATCGTTGTTTCACTTATCGAATCGTTACAGCGATCAAATCGTTGTTTAACTTAGCGAATCATTACAGCGATCGAATCGTTGTTTCAACTTATCGAATCATTACATCGATCAAATCGTTGTTTTACTGATCAAATCGTTATACTATAAAGGAAATCGATGTGTACTTAGAAGAAATGCATGCTCTGAACTTTAAATGACAGTGTGTGAGAATAACTTACAGATTTTGCTTGAATTATTTCCTGTGGATGAACTTCAAAAAAAATTGTTAGAAAATATTTGTTAAGGTTTTGTTAATCACCAAAAATTACATATAATAAATAAAATTATATGGGGATGGATTGATCATCAACCTTCTCATCAGGGTTGCTACAAGTAACTTGTTGCTTTCTGAAAGCGACAGGCACTGCGTCACTTTCTTCCTGTCTATCCTGAGATACCCTGTTGTGTTCCTTTAAAGTTCCAGTCGCGTTCTGATGGTACCTTGTCGTGACCAGAGCAAGGGTACGTCACCTTTTGGATTTTTTAACAAAAGCCCTAGTATTCTTCTGTTCTTGTCTTAACTTATGTATTTACTCCATGTTAAGTTCCAAGCAGTAACATAAGGCGTATCATAATGAACATGTAATTTCTCTTAAAAGCTATGCACTTAATCTCTCTATCAAATCCATGATTTTCTATCACACACACATACACACACCAAAAACCATATATTTAAGACTTTCAATACTTATAATATGTTCATAATATATCTGGTAATTTATTGAAATTTTGTACATAAATCTCTCTATTTAATGGACTTGTACTCATTTTGCGCAATTGTTTTGGAACACTGTTACCAGCGCTCCGCTATTCTAGAAGTCCTCTAGAATGCCGAGCAACTATTGTTTCCACACTTTCTCTTGACTTGGACAAACTCTCCGTCAAATATTCTTTTTGTCGGACTAGTGAATTCTTGTTCGAGGCCTCCGTAAGTCTCCTCTGACCATGAAATCCCACGTGGTCGACGAGTGGGTTGTACCATTAACACCTATACACCCTAAGGGCCATGTTGGACCTATACGACATGCTCCAACCAGTAGAGTACTGTCTTAGACATCGCGTCGACCTCTTGATCATGTTACCGTCACGACCAAGCGGTAGACCGCAATATTTACCAGATTGCCTGTATTTGAAGGTACTGTTGCAACCGTTACTATCCCTTATTTTAACGTTGTTTACTTGCAATGATCTATAGTTCTCGTCTACTCCATATGCACTTATCTATTCACGTTCTTTCTATACTCTCGTCTATTCTTCAATTACTCTCATATATTCTTGGTGCTTTCTATGACTATTTGACAGATTGTCTAAAGATAATAAACATAATCAATGTCTGGCAATATAAAGGGCCCGGTCTGGTCCTGAGAGGTGCGTCCAAAAGTGCTAGTGCCCGCAGGAGTTAATTGACCAGAGTGTTTGGCATTACACTCAAGTGCTATCTATCTCGACTATCAATTGATAATCAAAGTGCTATACTATACTCGACTCGTTGTGCTATATGCTATTTCATACTATTCGTGCTATGACTATCTTGCTCTCTGTGCTATACTTAGTACACGTGCTATTTGAATCATGCTATTTATGCTATTACTTGCTCGACATTACTTGACTCTCTTTGTCATTAGACACTCTGCTCTTTAATACATTAATCACTTAAAACATGCATGTCTATGAGATATTAAGTCTTACTAGGCATTAACACTCATCCTGCACTATTTGTGATCGTTTTCAGGTGAGTCAGAGGAAGAGAACCTCACTCACGAGGATGGGTACGAGTAAGAGTAAACCTGACGTGTCCATGGAAGTGTCCAATTATTTTAGAATCTTAGCTTAGCATTTTACTTCTTTTTTTTTTTTTTTTCCAGTTGTAATGATGTCAATTGGGCCCTAAGTAATAGTTCTGCATTAGTGGTTGTAATAGACATTAGTGGAATTATCAAAGAAGTACATTTGATTGTTCGATGGATTGATGTCTATTATACGCTCTATACTTGCTCTATTGCAACTGCCTCACGTTCTGATATTCTGCGTCGGGGTGTGACACTTTCCCCTTCCATGCGGCCACCCACCTCCCTCTTCCGCTTCATCTCACTATCTAGTTGAGCCCACCCTCCCTTGTACATCCCCACCCACCCACCCACCCACCCACCCACTCCTCTCCTCTCCTGTTCTCTCACCTCGTTTGAGGAGGTCCCCCTCCTTCCACTTGCTAACGTGCCATGGCATCCCTGATATAGCGAGCCTTTTCCCCACTCCCCCTTCTGTATGGCCAACTATCCCTACTTCTCCCTCGTCCCCCCACCTATCTGGCTGATAAAGCTCCACCTCCAAACCTCCAACAAATGGAAGTAAACAATTGACACGAAGAGCTTGGTGGGTTTGGTAATCAGGTTTTGCTTTTGAAACAAAGGACGACCCTAATAGCCCACCCCCCCCCCCCCCCCCCCCCTACAAAAAAAAAAAAGAAAAAGAAGAAGGGAAAAAAAGAAACAAAAATGTTCAACGATGGCTTTAGCTTTGATGATGGGTGTAAAGGAACAATGAGGAGGGATTGGATTCGTGAAAGGGGATGTAAAGATAGATTTGACAAATTTGACCATTTGTTACACTTTTGTAGGGGGTTAGCCTACCCATGGATAGGCTAACTATGGGTAGGCTAACTATGAATTTAACCCATTCTATTTTGGCACACTTCACAAGATAGAAATGGGGTAGAATAGTTAACTCTCTTGTTATTTTTTAATTATTTTAATTAACAAAATAAAAAATTACATATTTTACGAGATATATAAATAAAATAGTATTAAAATATTAATGATATTTTTAAATTTTTTTTTGTAAAAAAAATTATCCAGAATTAACCCGAGCTGCCCCACCTCTTAAGGTGGAACATACTTAACTAGGGTACCCTTGGGTAACCAAACGAAGGGTACCCTTGCGTAAGGCTTCCACCCTTCCCAAACCATGGGAAGGACTTTACCCAGGGGTACCCTTGGGTTACTCAGGGGCAAGGTTCAAGAACCCGGGGATCGGTCCCAGATCGGCCGGCCCCAAACCAATCGGATCGGCCGATCTCGATCCCGAGTCGGCCGATCCGGGCCGACCCTGGTTGAGCTAAAGGGGGTTGGATCGGCCCCCTCAAAAAAATTGAAAATAAATTAGAAAAAATATGAAAAAATAGGAAAAATATAAACATTATATTATTAAAATGAAATACATGAAAAAATAGGACATGATCCATCATTGGTGGGAGGAAAAGGAATAAAATTACATTTATTAGAATCGCACATTATATTGTCTGGACATAAGGTTTACGTAATCTGTCCAAGACATATAATGTTAGTAATATGCCTCATATTGAGTCAAATATTGACTATGTGCATCCGTGTTCGCATATATGATAGTAATTAGTGTGTATCTAGGTATTTCAAGCACTTAATATGAGCCATATGACTCATATGAGTCATGTGAATGCGAATCGAACTCCGTGGATTGTGCATATGCTCTGCTTCCGATGTAATACGATGCATCCGGGTATTGAGGATATACTAAGTAGCCTCCCTACCCTTAGTAGTATCATTCAGTGGAAGCATAAGATGATGTATCTGAGGCTTGCTCCATGGTCTCAAGCTCCATCCGTAGCTTTTCTTGACTCTCCCACTCCTCTTGCATCTTCTTCTTCTTCATTAATCAATTCCGTCTATACGGAATGAAGTTGGGATTGTATCCCAAATCCTCGGATGCTCGTTGGCCTTGGCCTTGGAATTGAGATGCCACTTTCTTCCCCTTTTGTGCGTAATGTTGACTTGAGGTTTGTTGTGCTTCCCTCCCTTGCCTACTCTCATAGTGCTCATCTTGAGTAGCATAGGTGAAGTCTTCCTCTCCAGTGAATACAATAGGGTCTGGTGGCGGTGCCGATGGCGGTACGTTGCTGACATCTCCTCCATGATCGGAGCCCTCACTAGGAGTACTTGTCTTAGATGTGGAGTCATTAGAAGTTTGGTATACAAGATTATCGCTTGGCTCCGGAGTTTCATCATCATTATCTTCCTCGATGGTCTCTAAGTCTGCAATGCTAATGCCGCGCTGCTTGCTTCTTACTCTTGCACCCACAACCTTCTTTTGGTGTTTAAGGGCTGGGGGAGTTTCAAACTCTGGAAGCAAAGGCACATCATCAAGCTCACCTAAATGAGACATAAACATGTTAACATGAGAAATAAAAAATTTATAAATTATAATGCCATGTTGCATGTAAATTGTAAAGGTCATCTATGTTCAGCCCATGCACGATCATGCGAGTCGAACTTTGGTTCAATCGAAGTGGTTGCATTTACTCATGCATGGAGTGGATGTTCCTCCTTAAAAACTTCTTCCATATCTATTGTCTCGGATGCTGCTGTTTCAGCTTGTTGGCCCAAGGCTCTATATTTTTCTCTATCTTGAACTTGTCTAAGTAATTGGAGATTTTTAAGCTTCAATCTCATGTTATAGTGACAAAATACCAACTTCTCAAGATGTGCAGACTTCAAGCGGTTTCTTTGCTTTGTGTGGATCAAGCCAAACGTGCTCCAGTTCCTCTCACACCATGTGGCAGAGGTTGTTTGGCTTAACACCCGAATAGCTATATATGCTAAGTCTTCATATCCATAAGTTCTTCCATGATCCAACCACCAATTCGCTGTAAATGAAACATGTATAGTGTTTTAGAAAATAGAACCAACTCATTCCAGAGGCAAAAAAATATGATGAGTAACTTCTAACTTGGACTTAAAATCTGAGCAGCTCTTTGTGCTGTGCTAGTACCAAAGTGGTAGAGCGGAAGTCTATAATTATGCATTTGTTTGGATGCTATGATTGCTCTATTCTCATTGTCTAGCATGCGTTTGGTTACATTTTTTGCCTCGATCAACACTTCGGAGGCATTGTCATAGTTCTCATTCCTCCCATCAGTCCTATACATGTATTGGGGGTTGAAGAAATGCCCTACATATAGAAGAAAAATGTTAAAACATGATATGATTCCTTAAAATTATAAGTAATATGTAATCACAATTCACAAGAGTAAGTGTTATGTTTACTTGCAGTATGAAGATCATGATGCAATGTGTGCTCCCATCGTCGATCTATGATTTCGCACCACTTGGCATACGTCGTTTTGTTGTTCATTTGGATGAGCTCTTTTGCTCGATCCATAGCCTCGTACAAGTAGTCCATCTCGGATCTCCTCTCTCCATCTACCGCCCTTAAGACTCGGACAAGCAGTTCTACTACATTCAAAACATTTTGCACCCCCTTCCAAAATGGCTTTGATTTAAAAATATTGGTCACCTTCTTTCCCTTCTCCCTCACCTGTGTAGAAGCATGTTGGGACATATAGTTCTCCCACTCTTTAGATGCTACCATCCTAATAAGGTTGCTACGTTGACCATTTATGCTATCCAATGCAATATATTGGGATGCAAACCTCGTAGCTTCTGGCCGAAGCAACTCCCGTCCATGTGTATGCGTCCTCATGATGTCCAATATGTTGTTGTGATTGTAGATGAAGGTGGTTATGAATCTTGCGTTGTTCACTACATTTTCCACCATTAGATCTTCACAAATATCTTCTAGCATTAGGTCAATGCAGTGCGCGGAGCAAGGAACCCAATACAAGTGTTCCCTTTTCTCCATTAGTTTTTGGCCCGCCAACTTGAAAGCCGCTGCATTGTCCATTACTACTTGGACTATTCTTCTTTCTCCGATCTCCTCCACCATGTTGTCCATCAACTGAAATAGGTACTCCGCATTCTTCACCTTGCTAGAAGCGTCTACCGACTTCCAAAAAATAGTCCCTGCTTTGCAGTAGATTAAGAAGTTTATCATACTTCTTCGTGTAATGCTTGCACAATTCCATCAGAAAAATTAGAACCTATGTGTTATTAATTAATAACAATTAACTGACCAAATGTATTGTACATACCTGTCCATCCATCGCACATTAACGTGCAACCATATTCATCCCATATGTGTTCAAAAGTGGAAACATATGCCTTCATATCTTTAACCTCAAAGTCCAAGTACTTGTTGTAGATTTCATAAGAGGTAGGGCCTTCTACCTTTTTGCCTACTTCACCAATAGTTTCGATCATTGACTCATAATATGGTCCTTTTGCTGCATTAGCCGGTATGCCGTTAAAGAAGAACCATCTTGACGTCGCTCTTCCTATCTTCTCCATGCATATTTTCAAATTCTTGAAGGTTGCAGAAATGGATGGTTGCTTCTCCCTCCGCTTGGTGAGAAATGGGTCCAATGGTCCCACTCTAGGATCGCCGTTTCTAGGGATATCTACTGGAACCTCAGGTATATTTGTGCTCATCCGAGAACTTGAACTCCCTTGTCCAGAAGATGCATGGTCATTACCTTGACCTAGGTGCTGACCAGTACGTCGGAGATAGTCCTCTTCCGCAAAAGACCTTCGACTTGCTTGCGATGTCTGAAGAAATTGTTCTATAATATGAGATAGATAATGTAAAAAAAATTGTTGATGATGTTATACATTAAAATGTATAAATTATAATGACGGTTTTTGAACTAAAGTTACTAAACTAAGTTAACTAACTTTCTTCATCGTCATCAAGATCAATTTTTTGTCTCCCTCTTGATAAATGTATCTTATCCACGGACCTTCGAGGAGGGGCAGACATCTCTTCTCGGATTTCTTGATGTCTTCTAGTAATGTTCACTTTGGATGTCTTCTTTTCCTTCATGTATTGGTAAAATTGTATTCGAACTTCAGAAGAAACTCTTGAACATGGTGCCACCTCATCTTTAATTCTTGCTAGATGTTGTTTCAAACGCCACACGCCGCCCGATAAGAGTCGGTTACAATACTTGCATTGAACCTTCCTTCGGCCCATGTCTACAACGGTACAATGAGCCCAAGCAGGATCGGCGTTGGGAGGGTTGCTTGAAGATTGGGGAGCAGCACCACCTTCGGCGGCCATGACTTATGTCTTGCAATTTGCAATGAAAGTTGCTTATAACTATAAGTTAGAACACAAAAAATAAGTTAAATAATAAACAAACAAAAAATAAATAATTTTTTTTGGGGTTGAGAGAGAGAGAGAGAGAGAGAGAGAGAGAGAGAGAGAGAGAGAGAGAGAGAGAGCAGTTGTAGCCAAGAGTTCGGGCCGAGAGTGTGTGTGAGAGAGCCTGAAGACGAAGAGCAAGAGAGTGAAAGATGAGATCGCCTCGCAATAGTGTAAAAGAGCACCCGAGTGAGAGAGAGAGAATACCCAAAGATTTGTAGGAGGGGAGGAGAACTCAACACTTGAGCTTGGAGCATAATGGGGGCCTTTGGGGGGTTTATATAGACCCCCAAGGCCTCTAAGGGGCAAAAATAGTCGTTTCTGGCCGTTGGGGAGCACCCCCCAACGGCTAGTTCAAACTAGCTGTTTGAATCGGATCGGGTCGGGATCGGCTATCCGGTCGAGTCTAGCCGATCCGCTAGTCAGGACCGGATGGGTTACCCCGGATCGGATCGGGCGGCCCAAAATCGACTCGGATCGGCCTATCCGATCCCGATCCGGCCGAGTTTTTGAACCCTGCTCAGGGATAACCCCTCAACCAAAGCAGCACTATAGTTATATAGACATTCGCATGACATCCGATACTGTTTTGTAATGTCAATGGAAAATGTGCAAAATTTTATTTACAACAATTATATTTTAAACAATATTTAGTTAAAGATGCCAAGTTTACAACTTTATCTGTGACAAAGGCTTCTCGACAAAGTTTTCCAACAAAAAAAAGATTTCTGGGCAAAAAAATCCAAAAGACTCTTTTTTTAGCAAGTAAAAGAAAGTCTCTCACTCTCTTGGCCTCCTCTTTTCATAACCCTTCCTCACCTCTGTCACCTCCCTGGGAAACCTATCCCCATTTCTCCTCCCCCAAAACACGAGCAATGTTGGGATTGCAATCAAGGGTGACTTTAGGGTCACAGATAAAGGTAGGCATAATAATCGTCGGAGAAGCTGGGTGGACCTCTGATAGCGATCATGGGAGGGGCTAAAGACATGTGATAGTGTGATAGTGGGCATAACAAGAGTTGTGGGCGCTGCAGGAGGTGTTGGGGGGGGGGTGGGGATGGTAGGCATGATTGGTGGCGTACGGGATGGTAACTGTGGTTGTAGTAGTGGGCAGCATTAGGGGTGAGTGATGATGAGCTTAGCTGCAGAAGGGCACGGGCCACGTACAATGATGGCTATGGGTGACATTGGCAAGTAGTAGGTAGAGTTCCAATTTAGGAGTAGTTCATCTTGTATGTATTGAGTTGTGCTATTGATGGGAAATGAAGGATGATAATGATGGGAAATGAAGGATGATTAAATCAAAGTATTTATTATGTTTTATTTGACCTATTAAATGATCCAATGGTTGTAATCTTGTTTGGCTTTACAAATTTTTAGGGTCATTAAATTTAAGTCTTTTGAGTTTCCTAAGTCTTAAGTAAGGTCTTTATTAAGTGTCTTTTGGTATGGAGAGTCTCTTTGTTTTAAAACTCTCTATATAAGAGTCCTGTGACAAAAGAATGGAATAGAGGAGAAGAAAATTTGAGTTTTTGTGTGTGCCTCCGAAAATGGAGTTTGTGTTTGGGTGTGAAGCCCCCGGGTGAGAAGCCCCAAGGTGGTCCCTGTGAAAGGGAGGGTGTGAAGCCTACACTCCCACCTCTTATCCCCCTCTCCGGTGTGATTCCGGCGACCTTCCCCCTTTCTCTCCCATCCTTAACCCCTCTGCTCCCTCTGTCCCGCATCAGCTATCTTGGTGTATAGTAATCCTTGCCTTGAAATGATGATATACCTTAAACTTCACTTTGTTGCCTATATGTGAGAATTACAAGGTGCATGCATAAATTGACTAACAATATTCGCAACATAAGTGATTTCTGGTCATGTGAGAGACAAATACAATAATTTACTGACAACGCGATGATATGTCTCCTTGTTATGAGTACATGACAGTTCACTTGTCTCACATACAACATGATTGGAGTCGATGGTACTCAATAAGTGGTTTAGTGGTAGTCCTCCAAGTACATAAGGAAGAGATCAATGGTTCAACTTTCACAGACAGTAGATTTACGAGGATTTTTTAAGGAATTTTCTAAGGATGATGTCAAAGGTTCAACTCCTATAGGATAATGTAATAGGCCAGTATTCTAATAAATATATATATTTTTTAAAGGATTGAGGAGTCGATGGGAGCATTAGTACACCAGCTTGCAACCCATTTCCCTTTTTCTTTTATCTTACATATATAAAGACCATGATGAGATTTTGCAATCTTTATTGAGTAAGCATTTTAACTTCCCATAATCCTTAATATCAATTTCTCATGCCAAGTCTTTCTTGAGTTTGTTGATTTTTGAAACATTATCATATGTGACTTTCATATCATCAACATATACAGCACCACAATTTTCCTATCCCGCCACTTTGTAAAAAGAGTATGATAAGAGTTTCCTTTGGTATACTTAAAATGCTCTATGGCAACACTAAAACTTTCAAAGGGAGCATTGGAGATTGCTTTAGACCATACAATGTCTTCCTCATGTGACACGCTCCCCCTTCGAAGCAAGTTTAGGGGTGGCTGCATATGCACCTTCAACATCACACTGATGAAGATCCCAAGGGTCAATGACCTAAGGAGTATGAGGAACACATTGGAGGAGGTACTCAGGATGGTTTATAGAATATAGAGTACCTGTGGAAGTAGAGGGAAAAAAACTGGTGAAACCCTGTTGAGAAAGGATGAGTTGTATATGATTAATATTAGTAGAGGAGAGCACAACCATTTGGGATGGAGTAGAGCCATTGTCTGAAACAGAGAACAAAGTACCTTCATGGACTGCATAACAACGATGTCTTCCTTAGCCAAGGATGACAATGTCGGTTTCAGTTTTGGACCCAACCTTTCATGGACTAAATAACAACGATGTCGTCCTTAGCTAAGGATGGCTGTGTCGGTTTTGGTTTCCGTTTCGGCCAGGTCCAAAATCGAAACGGATCGGTTTTGGTTTCGGGCATATCGAGCGGACTTGAACTCTCCTTTAGGGGGAAGTTCGTCTGATTTCGGATGATGGTTTTGGTATTGGCTAGGTTCGAAATCGATACGTTTTGGCTTAAGTGTCAGTTTTGGCCTTAACATGTCCATTTCGGCTGATACTACCAACAATGTCCTTAGTAGTCTGATCACCTTTCTTGTTGTGGAACTTTTGTGGCTTCTCTTTTGGGATGGGGACCTTAGCAATTATTGACATTATGATTATCTTTCTTACAATATGTACAGTGATGATTTCTCTTAGATTTCTCATTGTTGGAACTCGTACCAGATTTGCCAACCTTAATGTCGTAAACACAAGCACGTAGAACTTGCCAACCTTCCTTGTCCCATTAGACAGAGATCCATCAATCATTGTTTTCTTGCATGCTTGCTCCAGGATCTTAAACTAAACTTGTTCAAAAGTAGGTAATGGCTCGATGTTAAGAATCTTCTGATATATAGTACAGTGCCATTTTTACTTGAATAATAATGCATCTCCTCCCACTTGCTTTTCAAAAGACCAAATATGT
Source organism: Colocasia esculenta (assembly GCA_014218235.1). Lineage (NCBI taxonomy): Eukaryota > Viridiplantae > Streptophyta > Magnoliopsida > Alismatales > Araceae > Colocasia > Colocasia esculenta. The sequence continues at coordinate 126,460,543 of CM024753.1, read as the reverse complement.
TGCCTCTTCTAGATTTCCTTTTTTAAGATCTTGAATATTGGCAGTGACCTGGTAGATGCATGAGACATCTTGGCGCTATCTATTCATCTACTCCATGATATGCCCATCCTTTACAATCTTCTTCATCATAATTAATTGCTGGATTTTAGGGTTAATTTAGTTAAGTATCCAGCCCATGATGGGATTATTATTGAGATCCCACTGTACATTGACAATTGGCTTTTTGATGCACTTGTCAATATAGCTGTATTTTTCATGACCAGCTACAAAAATGTGCACAGACATTGACCACAATCGAAATTAACCTTTGTCAACTCGACAGAGGTCATTTGCGATGAAATATTGTCTATCTGAGTTGAACTGATCTTTAACATGGATGACACAATCTCCAGAGCAGATGCTAATGGTCCTCGACCATCCATGAATTGCGGAATCGGCCGATCCTAATTGGGATTGACCAATTCTATATCGGATTGGCCTAGCCCCTAGATCAGATAAATTCCGCTTGGATCTGCTAGAATCGGACCTAATTTACCCGGATCAGCAAGGATCTACTGATCTGCGACTTCTTTGATGTTTGAAGGAGGCTCTTTAAAGGGTATGGTTTTAAATATCTGAAATTAAAAAAAAAGTTAAAAAATGAGAGTTTGAGTTGTAGTATTAGATTGTAAATGGGAGATTGAGTTGGATGGGGACATTAGAATATTTAGGCTTTGTAGATAGAACAAAACCCCCTAATTTCACCCTAATTGGGATTTAAAAAGTGAGACTTTTGTCTAGTTAGTGCAATTAGAGGTCAATTAAGTGTGTCAATCACTTAATTGACCCAATTGTGCCATGATGTGAAAAGGAAGGTGTTTAATTTTGGAAAATTGGACAAACCCTTAATTTTACCATAATTAGGGTTTGTAAATTGTGACTTGCGTCTAGTTAGTGCATTGGAGGTCAGGTAAGTGTGTCAAATGATGTGAAATTTGGGTCAATCACTTAATTGACCAATTGTGCCATGATGTGAAAATACGGGTGTTCAATTTTGAGAAAGGTTTTTTTTGCATAATTTGGTCAATAACTTAATTGACCCAATTATGCAATGATGTGAAAATGGGGGTGTTCAATTTCGAGAAAGTGGACAAAACCTTAAAATTTCACGCTAATTAGGGTTTGAAAATTGGGATGTTTGTCCAATTAGTGTGATTGAAGGTCAATGAAGTGTGTCAATCACTTAATTGATCCAATTGTGCTATGATGTGAAAATGGGGTGTTTAACTTTGGAAAATTGGCCAAAGTCCTAGATTTCACCCTAATTAGGGCTTGAAAATTGGGGCTTTTGTTTGGTTAGTGCAATTGGGGGTCAATTAAGTGTGGATCACTAAATTGACCCAATTGTGCCATGGTGTGAAAATGAGTATGTTTTATTTTGTGATTTTAATAAAAAAAGTCATTAACATTGAAACTAATTATAGTTGTACATGTTTATCTTCGAGTTGCAAAAGAATTATGGTTGAGGAGGGAGAGGGAGCCCCATAGTCGTAGGGAGACATTGGGTGGCACCATGGTTTTTTGATTGATGCTACAAGCAAGAGTGTATAGTGTAATAATTGTGAAAAGCAAATGAATTGAGACACCTTGACTGAAGTCACCAGTGATCAAGGAAGGCAGGATCGGGATCGGGATCGGGATCGACCATGGTCGATCCGATCCTGGATCGGATCGGATCGCAAGATCCCATGGATCCCAGGGAAGTCTGGCCGATCCTGGATCGGCCAGATTATAAAATGTTTATTTTTTTTGGAAAAAATGCAGGAAAAATCAGGAAAATTCAGAAAAATTCTGGAAAAAACAGAAAAAATCTGAACTCCTGAAAGAACTAAGATTTGCATCAAAAATCAATTATACATGCATTCATAGTACATAAAACATGAAATTTAAGACATTGTACATGTAACTTACATTTGATAGAAGACTAATAATCTTTCCATCCACTTCCAGACATAGATGAGCCACCATCATTTGGGTTTTGGTAGCTATGACCAAAGAGGGAATTTGCTAAATCATGCATACCCATTTGAATCCCTCTTGGTGTAAATTGTTGACTTGAGCTTTCTGCAGATTGTGATGGAGCTGGACACCATATACCAAGCGGTTTGTATGTACTTGTTGCTTCACTAGGGCCACTAGGCTCTTGTTCTTGTGAAGGCCAAGGTCCCCATCCTCCTTGTACTCCATAAGGTGAGCTACTAATATCTGAGTACGGTAAAATGGGAGGCTGAAATGCAGGTATATGAGTAGACCCTGAACTATAGTTTGGCTCCCAAGGTGGCCACTCATAGGCTGCATGATGTTGTTGTCCTTCATATCCCCCTTGTCCATGCCCTTGTCCTTCTCCTCCGCCTCCCTGATGTTCTGTTTCTGGTACATAACTTTCAGTAAGCCCTACACCTGTGGCCCCAGTATATCCTGCTCCTGCATATCCCTGGCCAGCTCCTGTGGCCCCAGTGGCAGCCCCATCATCATCATCATCATCATCATCATTTGGATCTTGTGTGGTGTCATCACTACGAATTGGTTGCTGCACTTTCCTCTTTTTTTGCCTAGCATATGTTATTTTTTCTAACTCTAAGGCTTTTGAACTCTTCTCTTTTTGTGTTGCAGCTCTTCTTAATGCAGGCTGAGTGGGAGGCACTCTAGATGTCTCTGGTAAGATAGCTGAGTGTCGTGGCAAAGAGAAGAGAGGACCGAGGGTGAGAGGTTGGTCCTCACTTACCCTAAGCTCTGGATCTCCAGCCTCTACTCCATCCAATTCTCCTTCCGCCCATGAGCAATCACGAGGGTCAAATTCTGGAACATCCCTTTCCTGTCTTGTTTCCACCCATGCATTTAGTGGGTGTTCCTCATCAAATAACTCATCAACATCAATTTGAGATGATAATGCTTCCCTCTCTGCAAAACGTTGCTCCCAATGACTACCTGCAAAAGTCATTAGCCTTGCCTCGCTCTTCTTTTGTCTATCTTTAATGCATTTCAGCTTCAACCTCATATTGTAGTGGCAATAGACCAACTTCTCTAGCCTAGTTGCACTCAACCTGTTCCTCACTTTTGTGTGAATAAGTGAGAAAGTGCTCCAATTTCTCTCACACTGCTAGATGAAGTGGTCTGACTGAGTACTCTAATAGCAATCCTTGCAAGTGGACTTCTTTGACCAGTCTTGTAGTCTAACATAACCCACCACTCACCTACAAAAAAAAAAAACATACAATGAATTAGCACATAATACAAGTGATTTGTCATTTTGTTATGAAGTAAGCATGAGCTTAAGTCTGAAGGTTCTTACCCGGACCCATTCTGGTCACTGCTTCTTTAACATCATAATCTCTGTAGATGTCCAACTTCAGTTTAAATCTGTCCATCTACAGTATAATACAGTTGCTAAGTGTAACTCCAAAAGTATATTGAATACATGAAAATGGAATGAAGTTTTTAACTTGGTCGTACCTCTATCATAGCATCTATTCTTTCGTCCATGCTCCTAGATAATCTCCCGATGACATTGATTGTCCCCTGGAGCACCTCACCATCATTGTGAGGGGAATCACTATATTGATGCCTAGGGTTAAAGAAATACCCTATATGTACAAAACATGTGTAGTAAGTTAGAAATTCAACTCATGCTAATAAGAAATATGCACAATAAGATATAATACATTTACCTGCTGCATGTAAATCATGGTGGAGTGTTGACTCCCATCTTGCATCAATAATCTTCCACCATTTTTTATATGCTTGCGGATGCTTCTCTCTCAACCTTTCCTTGGCTTTATCCATAGCCTCATATAAGTAACCCATGTCATTCTTGTCCTCTCCATCAACCATCCTCAGCACCTGTACTAGAGGCTCTATTAGCTTCAAATAATAGTGGATTTTCTCCCAAAAACGATGGTCACTGACCAAGCAAGAAATCTCATGTGCCACATCTCTGGATTCCTCTCTCAATGTAGCCACATGTGCCAAGTACTCGGAACTGTGTATGAGAGTGCCCAACTCATGTCTAAACTGATGCAGACTCTCCAATGCAATAAATTGTGAGGCAAATCTTGTTGGGCCAGGACGAATTATGTCATGTCCATTTGTGCACTCTCTCATCATATGTAAGATTCTATTGTGTCCATAAATAAAAGTAGTAATCAATTGCGACTTGGACACCAAGTCATGCACATGTTTGTCTTTGCCAATATCCTCCATCATCAAGTCTAAGGAGTGGGCTGCACAAGGGACCCAATAAAGATGATGTCGTTTTGCCATCAATTTTCTTCCAGCTGCCTTGTAACTTGCTTCATTATCAGTGACAACTTGGACTACATGTTCCTCGCCAATTTCATCAATCATCTCATCCATGAGCCTAAACAAGTAATCTGCATTTTTTATTTGCCCACTTGCATCTATAGATTTCATGAACACTGTACCCTCACTACAATATACAAGAAAGTTAATCATGGACCTTCTTGTTGTTCCCGTCCATCCATCACACATAAGAGTACAACCTCTTGCCATCCATATATCTTTGAATGACGCCACCCAATCCTTTATCTCAGTCAATTCCTCTTCAAGATATTTGCTATAAATCTCCTTTGGTGTAGGAGCTTTCAAACCTGGACCTGCCTCACCAACTGAATCTATCATCGTTTGGAAATAAGGACTAGATGCTGTATGGGCTGGGACCCCTGCATGCAAAAACCATTTTACAATGTTTTTAACTGCATGTTTAGCGGAAGCAGCTGTGGCCTTTACCCCTTTCATTGCATGCTTTATGCCAGGCTGTTTTGATGAAGATTTCCTTCCCAAAATTGTGTCAACCCCACTAGTTGGTCCCGTTCCCCTCATTGAACCACCTCTCCTGATAGGTGGTGCCGGTGGCCGTGTGACACTAGCCCCTGATGATGATCCTTCTCTTGTACTATGGAACCTCCGCATGTCACTTTCCAACATGGCAGCACGCCGACTCTGCCGTAGTCCTTCTCGCCATTCTCTCTCATTAGGTGAGAGATCCTCATAATCTGTATCATCTGAGTCCTCAACATCAACAGTTCTTGTAGCTGCCTTACTTTTTCCCTTCCCAGAAATCTCTTCATGCAGTTCTTGTTGATGTTGAATACGTATGCCTCTTTGTTGTTGTCTTCCAGCCATGTAGTCTTTCATCTCATTCACTAACTCCCGTGGACAATGCTTGCATTTTACTACATTTGTTCCAATGCCTGCAATGTGTTGTTTTAGGCGGTATACACCTCCATTCATTTCCTTACCACAGTGGTTACACCGCACTCTCTTAGAGGCAGCATCAATAAGGACACCGTGTTTCCATCCAATGTCTACTTGTGGTTGCTCTTCCTCGTGTCCCTCATCAGCCATACTTGCTAATCCTATAACAAATTAAGAATACAAACACATTCATGTGTAAGTATACAATTATAAACATAATTACATCTAATATTAACCCTAATTAGGGTGAAATTTAGAGATTTTCTCTAATTTCCCGAAATGAAATTGTTCCATTATCATAGAAAGGCATGATTAAGTCAATTAAGTGATTGGAACACTTAATTGATCTCTAATTGTGCTAATACAACATAAGCCCCAAATATCAAACCCTAATTAGCCAATTAGGGTGAAATTTGGAGATTTTATCTAATTGACAAAATGTAAGGGAATAATAAGAAGATATAAGAAGATTAAACATGTGTACATGTGTTTTCATTTTTTTCAGAATTTATAACTGAATTTCGAAATTAAAAAATGAAATATACCTTAAAAAAAACAACTTCTTCCTTGCTTGAGTAAGATCTCTTGAGATCTACTCAAGAAGATCTCCCTTGGATGTGCTCTTTCTAACCTCTTTCAAACTTGAAAGAGAAGATAAGGTTTAGAAGAAAAAGTAGAAGAGGAAGGAGAAGAGGAAGAAGAAGAACAAGAACAAGAACAAGAAGAAGAAGAGGAGGAGGAGGAGGCCGGCTGGGGAGGAGGCCGGCGGCGGTGGAGGAGGCCGGCGGCGGCGGTGGAGGAGGCAGCCCGAGCTGGGGGGGGAGGGGGAGCACCTTCCTTCCTTCCTAGGACACCAAAACCTGCATCTTTTGGTGTCCTCGGGTGGGAAGGGGGCGAAATAAGGGGGGATCGCGCCGGATCGATCGGGATCGACCCTTATCGGGTCGGATCGACGCCGGATCGATCGATTCGACCCGATAAGGGTCGATCCGGCGCCGTAAGTTCAAATTTGAACTGAACAGGGCCGGATCGACTGAATCGAGCCGGGATCGATCGATCCCGGTTCGACTCGAGCGATCCAACTCAGATCCTACTGAGTTGGGTCGATCCAGCCGGAAATGTGGGGTTTGGGGGTTCTTCAAGGGGGAATCGACCCTTGGGGGGTCGATCCGATCCGGGATCGAGCGATTCTGGCTCGATCCCGGCGATTCTTCCTTCCATGCCAGTGATGATGATGGGACACTTCCCCATCTGAGTTAGAGCTGCCACGTGCACAACGACCAAGTTAGCAATGATCATTCTACACTGTTGGAGCGATAGGAGTAGGAGCTGGTCATACAGACAAGATATATAGTGCCAAGATTTTCTCTGAGTATAGAGCTTACTACAAGCTATGTGCTAGAAACAAAATTTCAATGTGGCAAAGAAGGACATGAGGAATATAAAGGCCAACACTATGGTTCAGGGTCTATATACACACCTCCATTTTGGCCATCCACTTTACCAATGATTTAAAAGTCGGTTGACTAGTCGACTTGTAATAACCCAGGTTGGATTAAATATGCATGTTATACACACATACATAAGTGCTTTATATGCATAACAACAATCAATGTTGCTTAAAGACAATCGATATTATAGAGACAATCGATGTGTAAGACAATCGATATGCATAACAACAATCGATGTTTAATGACTAATCGATGTTGGTCAGTAATCGATGTTTAATGACCAATCGATGTTGGTCAGCAATCGATGTTTACGTCGCCAGTCGAAGTGGATTTCGTATATGATGAAGTTAAGTTTCGACTATTTACGACTAAATCATGTATGACTTTATACATGACGAAGTTACCGGTCATTGTCAAAGTATAAAATTCGTGTCAATTATATACCCAATAATAAAAAGGGGGTTTGTTAAGATAAATATGGGAAGTATTGACCCTAAACCATGATTAAAACTGTGTCCAGCGGGGAGTCCGAATCTATTTCTTAAAACTAACCAAATAGGAACAAACCTGTTACAGAAACGACTCCTATGGAAGTTCTGAAACATAATAGGACTCTTACCAAGAGTTTAGGAAACTACAAATTCGGAAATTTCACCATCACGACATTATAAAACCATCGTAAGACCCCCCTAGCCAACCCTAGATCTTTCTCTTCATTGTTGGATGAATTTCCGGAGCAACGGAGCGAGCTGGTAGCAGGGATTCGAGGAGTCTTCATCCCCTTAGCATCTGCTTTAACTTGTAAGAACTCTGGTGTTAGAAGCAACCTAAGGTAGGTGATCTCGGGCACAATGATCGGGTCTCATGGTCGGTGTAACCACCTCAGCAAGATGCTTTCTTTCTTTCTTTTCTTTTCTTTTGTCATCACTCTTTTTTTTTGGACTGAGTATTTACATGAATGAACATTACACGTCTGACTGGTGTCTGCCCCAGAATAACTCACTTTCGGCGAGCTGGCCCTTGTTTACTTGCTCTTGATGGGCGGAAAATCTTAAAGTTCCCTCAGAGTACACGGATTTCTTCTATGTATTGAGTATCTTGAGCTGTTTATGCTCTCCTGGCTCGAATATTATAGGTTGCGTCTGCCCCCATGTTGGCTGGGTCGTGTTGCCGTATGTTCTTCTTTTCTATTGCATTGGAGCCTCATGAGGGCGTGGCGGGTCCACCTTGTACTCGCCCACTTGTAGTTCTTCTTTTCTTATCAAAGCCTCAATTTTATCTTTGAGGACATATCAGTCTTCTATAACATGCCCCGGCAGTTGATGATATAAGCAGAACCGGGGATCGTCTTTCTTCTTGATGTCTTCTGACCTTTTAGGCTTTGGGAGGTTAATTTTACCATGCTGACAGGCCCATTCGAAGAGAGTCTGTCTTTTCTTTTAGAAAAGAGTTGGGTTTTTGCATCTTCTCTTGCAACGATCACTTTTTACTTCGCTTTATCGGCCTGGCAGAAGAGGAGCCAACTTCCTCCCTATTTTCATTTCTCTGTTGTCCAAAGCCTTTGATATTCATAGTGTGAACCTCCTTAGGTGTTGGCCTTTTCCCGAGCCACATGCCTCCTTGACTCGATGTATGGACAGAGGGATATTTGGAGAAGAAGTTCTCGATTTCAGCCACAACATTATTTAGTTGATCGAAAGACTTAACTTTCATGCCGATTATCCTTTTTAGGACCTCCCTTTTGAGATTTTGTTTGCAGATTTGAACTGCGTCTTCTGGATGTGGTGGCCATTTACATCTCATGCTGAGATTTCTCCACCTTTTGATATAATCCACAGCTGACTCATTATCTTGTTGCCTGGTTGCATATAACTCGACCAGTGTGATTTCTCTTTCAGCAACATAGAATCTTTCTGTAAACTTTGCATATCTGACCAGTCTATAATGGATCCGACTAGTAAATTTGAATACCAGTCGGAAGCCAGTCCAGTAAGGGAAGACCCGAAGAATTTGAGTAAATATAACTCATCTGTGGCCAAATCTCCCATTGCATTGACATAATGTGCAACATGCTCTTTTGGAGATCCTTGCCCATTGAACTTTTCGAACTTCGGTGGCTTGTTGACGCCATGAGGAAGTCTTCTTGTAGCATGATGTACAAGGTATGGAACCTGGTAGATATCAAATGAGGTTTGATTAGCATCCTTCCTTTCTCCCAGTTTCGTTTCTATCATTTGTTCCAACATATGTCTATTCATAATCAGTGTTTGGACCATGTTTGGATGAGGAGGAGCCGACTATATTTGAGCCATGGTGGCAAGCCCTTGATGTGCTGCTTGGCGGGCTATAGGTTTCTCTAGAGCCGTTGGATATGAAGTGCCCCCAGTAAGGCCTAATACCGATTGGAGCAATGTTGGATGTAATAGGGTGTGGGGCAGGTTGGTGTCATCTCGCGACGTTTCCACTGTGCCCCCTGCTTCTCTTGGTGCACGAGCATGGACATCTCTTTCTTCAATTTGCTTCTTCAACATTTGAATTTCCTGTTGGTATCTCTGTAGCAGTGCTGTCACGGCCGGATCACACGCATTAGATACCACTTCAGTTGGAGCCCCTCCTAGAGGGATGTATGGCAGATTGTTGATATTATCAGTTGCTATTCTATCTGTAGCCCCTTCTTGGGCCACTGAGACTATCGGGGCTTTGCCCTTGGCTTCTTCCCTCCTGACAGCAGGATCTGGCCCTTCATTGAGCCTTGGCAATTCTTCTTGCTCAGGGGGCATATCCCTATGTTGACCATCTACTATGGTTATGTAGCTGTTGGACCTTAAAAAATTACAGACAACATCCTGGGTACTTCCCTTCAAGGATAAACCAACAACTCTTCAAGCCGCGTTAAGTCTCCGAACAAGTCGGAAGAAATTAACGCCTTGTACTAAACATTGAAGTACAAATATGGCATGGAAGAAAAATCCAACAGCATGAGGTCTATAAAGACCAAGTGACAAATACAAATACAGATACGGCACGGAACAAATCCGGCAGCACAAGGTCCATGAAGACCAACTGTGAGATACAAATACACGGAAGGAATCCGACAGTATGAGGTCCATAAAGACCAAGCATGAAGTACAAGTACAAGTACAAGCACAAGAACAAACCGGCGACAGAAGCTCCGAGGAGGCAAATGCAACTCTTCACCGGGCAAAACTCCAAGCAAGGGGAGCGGGACTTCAGCAAACCAGTCCCCCCTAAATGAGCCCATTATAGCCTATTTATAGGCCACTCTCCCCCCATTTCAAAACAACCCTTAAAGGGAATGGGGGGAAGAGAGGGCGGTTGGAGGGGAGGCCCCCTCCAATTTCTGAAACATAAAACCGGTTGGGGGGTGCCCCCCCCCCCCCCCCCCAACCGGTTTCATGTCAATCAGGTTGGAGGGGAGGCCCCCTCCAACCTTCTAATATAAAACCGGTTGGGGGACTCCCCCCTCCAACCGGTTTTATATGAAAACAGGTTGGAGGGGACCCCCTCCAACCGGTTTTACATAAAATCAGGTTGGAGGGGAGCCCCCCCAACCTGTTTTATGTAAATCAGGTTGGGGGGTGCCCACACCCCCAACCTGTTTTATATAAAACAGGTTGGAGGGGAACTCCCCCCAACCTGTTTTATATTAAACAGGTTGGGGGGGTGTTCAGACCCCTAACCTGTTTAATATTAAACAGGTTGGGGGTGCTTCCCCCCCAACCGAAATGGGGGTTCTCCCCCCCTCCATCTCCTGTTTATGCAGGGAGGGGAGGAGAAGCCAGCCCCCTATAAAAGGGGAGGCACCCCCTCTTCTGAAATGTGGGCATGAAGCCCCCAGAAACCCCCCCCTTATGCTGAAGAAATCAGTCCCCATATTGGCAAGGCCAGCCAAGGCACCAAGCCCCCAAGTGCTGTCCCTAAACCCTGCTGATTGCAACCCCAAAGCCTTGTAAACCAGTCCCAAAACCCTTGTAAACCAGTCCCTCCAAGCCTTGTAAGGCCCGGGTTCTGAAATTTTCAGAAATATTGCAAATCTTCTTGTTCTCCCGATCTCTTTCCATCCGTTCTTCCAATTCTTTGGTTTGGCGAGAAGGTATTGGTTCGTTCCTTGTTCAATATGGAGTGAGGAGTGCCCGATAACGTGGAAAAGAGCAGGAGATCGCCATTGTATACGGCTCCGACATCTCCCTCGCGCCACGTCCCCACATCGAGCAAGTCTCTGTGGGGATCCAGGGGTTTAAATACCGTCCATATCGAGCAAGTCTCTATGGACATATGGTATTTAAACACCCTTTATTCTCTCTCTCTCGGTATATTTATACCCCACATCGAGCAAGTCTCTGTGGGGGATTCAGGGGTTTAAATACTGTTCATATCGAGCAAGTCTCTATGGACATATGGTATTTAAACACCCTTTGTTCTCTCTCTCTCGGTATATTTATACCCCACATCGAGCAAGTCTCTGTGGGGGATTCAGGGGTTTAAATACTGTCCATATCGAGCAAGTCTCTATGGACATATGGTATTTAAACACCCTTTGTTCTCTCTCTCTCGGTATATTTATACCCCACATCGAGCAAGTCTCTGTGGGGGGGATTCAGGGGTTTAAATACTGTCCATATCGAGCAAGTCTCTATGGACATATGGTGTTTAAACACCCTTTGTTCTCTCTCTCTCGGTATATTTATACCCCACATCGAGCAAGTCTCTGTGGGGGGGATCCAGGGGTTTAAATACTGTCCATATCGAGCAAGTCTCTATGGACATATGGTGTTTAAACGCCCTTTGTTCTCTCTCTCTTGGTATATTTATACCCCACCTCGAGCAAGTCTCCGTGGGGGATCCAGGGTGTTTATATGCATACGTTTCAACTAAGGTTTTGTTTCTGAAAATGAGTATATGCTCGGAAGATAATTTCGCTAACACGGGCATGTTCCTGCCCATGATAAGCTACATACTCTTTTCAAAAAGACAACCCTATTCGTTTTTAAACTTGGACTCATTCCGTTCAAAATAAACAAAGCAAAAAAATGTTGTTTTGAAATTTCTTACAGATGCATATATTCTCGCCCATGCTATGAAATGGTATTCGGGTTGAAACAGGTGTTAATACGACATCTAAAGCTTTTAACTCGATGTAAATGTAACATCGGTTTCGATCGATGGAGACAGGGGTCCAGCACACGCCACCCCAATTGCCTGATGATTAAAAGGCACAGAATCAAAGAAGTTCAGATCAAAACACGGCGCACCCATCCGTTTCACGGATATATTCAAAAAATTCTTTCTCTGCATTGCGCAGACCCTTACTTCTGCCTGGCAGGCAGGCTGGCACGCCCCGCAACTCAAAGTCAAAAGATAAATGAATAAACATCCTTCAAATGAAGAAGGAAGGAGAAGAGAGGAAAATTTTTTCCGTGTCCACAGTAGCATGTGTATATTTGCGGAGCTTTGTCTATTCTTTTGACTCCTTTGCATTCTACCTCATTCCTGGGCAGTTGCATCCTTTCAGACCTATCCTCTGGTATCTCCTGAGCAGCTGTTGATATAGAGAAATTACATTTATAACTTTTTGTCGAGCTTCCTGCCAGGCTTGGGCTTTATGTGGGCGTGGCGGATCCACATTGTACTCACCCAATTGCAATTTGCCTTTGTTGATGATGTTGGTCCTTTTGGTTCAGCAGCAAGCTAACTTAGAGGGGGGGGGGTGAATAGGTTTTTCTAAAATCTGAAATAGAAAATTTAAACGCAGAAAATTAACACTTGAAAGTTTGGTTAGTTGAGTGTGATAGAGAGTTGCAGTGCGTAAGCAAATAAACAATCACACAAAGAACACAAGAAATTTATCCTGGTTCGGCTCTTTCCACATGGAAGTCCTATGTCTAGTACCCAAGCAATCTCTTGGGATTTTACTAACCAAGGGTACAGTCCCCCTGAAGGACAATACAACACCCAGCACCCCAGCTGGTCTTCTTCTCTTTCCCGGGCAAGAAGGCAGCCCACTTCTTTTATAGGTCAAGAAGCGAACCTCCTGGTATAAACCCAGTGCGGTTCTGTCAGACTTAAACCCCCAGCTAGGTTCTACACTGAGTACAGTCTCTCAGCTGGACAGAAATCTTTCTTTAGAAAAGAAAGAAAAAAGTTGAGAGTTTTACAAGAATGGACTCTAACCCAGAAACTCTCAGCGAAGGACTCTCCCTAAGAATTACAATGACCACAGGGAGAGAGTGAAGAGAGGAAGGCTTGAAGGCTTCGAAAATTTCTGCTATGAAAAGCTTCTCTTGATTTGGCTCGAGCTCCTCTCTTTCTTTGAGTGTATGTGGAGTTGAGGTTCCTCACATGATGTACACTCCTTTAAAAATCTTCAGGAAAGCTCCCTACTAGTTCTTCAGTCTTGCATCATCATCTTTTATATGAGTAGTTTTGAATAGATTCGTTGGAACTCTCCTAGTTGTTGTTGATTTTTCTATTCTTTTTTTTTTTTTTTCTGACTGTCAGCCACTTGTTGGTTTTCGAGGTCTGCAAGCATAGAAGAAAGTGTTTAGATCAAAGAGTGTTTCTGTTAAAAAAGACTCATACTTCTGTGTTTCCTGTTGCCGCCCAGAAGTAGTAAGTGACTCCTTTTTGTTAACAGGAAAGAAGAGATCTAGAGAGAATAGGGATAAGCAAAAAGATCTCCTGTCAGAAAGATAGAAGATTACACAAATAAAAAATATTTGACTTTTCACTAGATGCCAAAAAAACATTTTGAAATATAAAGGGAATCCATGTTTAAGTGAAATCCATGTTTTCAAAGGAATCCAGGTTTAAGTGAAATCCATGTTTTCAAGGGAATCCATGTTTAAGTGAAATCCATGTTTTCAAGACAATCAATGTTTTCAAGCAAATTGATGTTTGAGTGATCAAATCTATGTTTTCAAGCAAATCGATGTTTGAGTGTTCAAATCCATGTTTTCAAGCAAATCGATGTTTGAGTGATCAAATCTATATTTTCAAGTAAATCGATGTTTAAGTGATCAAATCCATGTTTTCAAGCAAATCGATGTTTGAGTGATCAAATCTATGTTTTTAAGCAAATCGATGTTTGAGTGATCAAATCCATGTTTTAAGCAAATCGATGTTTGAGTGATCAAATCTATGTTTTCAAGCAAATCGATGTTTGAGTGATCAAATCCATATTTTCAAGGGAATCCATGTGGCACTTTGTGAACTGAAATCGATATATATTGAATAGACATCGATTTAACTTTTCAGTGCAAATCACACAGCGATAGTGCCATAAATTTATATTTATTAGAAAAATATGATATTTAATTTATTAAAAAATATGATATTAAATATATTAAATATTTAATTAATCATAAGTTTTGTTATCACCAAAATACCATAAATTTATGTTTATTTGGAAAATATGATATTAAATATATTTAATAATATTTAATTAATCATAAGTTTTGTTATCACCAAAATATCATAAATTTATATTTATTAGGAAAATATAGTATTAAATATATTTGATAATATTTAATTAATCATAAGTTTTGTTAACACCAAAATATAAGGGTAAAATATAAGAGTGGTTCAACAGATGAATGATTGGACCACATCTTTGAACACATAACAATCTTTTATGGCATGGCCCACCATTTGATTGTAAGAGCAAAAGAGCGGATCACCTCTCCTTTTGGAGTCCTCCAGCCTCTTAGGACTTGGTAGGACAAGTTTGTTGTGTTCGCGGGCCAATTCAAAGAGGACCCTAGTTTTGTTCTTCGGGAAGGAATAAGGCTTTTGCAGTTTCTCTTGTAGCAAAAATTGCTTGCTTGGTTTTGACAACTTGGCAGGTGGGGAGCTAGCCACCCCTGTAGTAGCTCCTAGATCCCTGGGCCGCCTTTTCTCTTGGTTTGCCTCATCGGCAGAAGAGTACTTGGCGAGGAATGCCTCAATATTAGATGCAACGTTGCTTAGTCGGCTAAAGGTCTTGATATCAATTCCGACTGTTCTTTCTAGGATCTCCTCTCGTAGATTGTACTTGCACATGCGGACAACATCCTCTTTGCATGGTGTTTGTTTGTACCTTCTGCTAAGGTTCCTCCACCTTTGAATATAATTATGTGCTGATTCATCATGCTCTTGGGTAATGGCAAAGAATTTTGCTATTGGGACTTCCTCCTCAACCACATAGGGGTTTACTTTAGACATCGACCGCCTATTCGGCTAGTCTATCCTAGATATGGTGGGGGAATCTGAACATGTATACCCAGTTGATGAGGACCCAAGAGGCTTTGGCCAGCATGGTGGGTCAAGAGTCAAGTCCCCCATTGCATCGATGCAATGCGTATTATGACATGTAGAGTATGGAGCCTGGTGAGCATTAGGTGCGGTAGCAAAGTTGTTATCCTTTTCTGTCAGCTTCATCAAGCCACATATTAGTGTTGGATCTGCAAGATTCGGATGGAGATGGGCCGTCTGCATGGTTGGCCTTCTTGCTTGTGACCTTCCGAAGAACCCTTGGCATATTATTGGACGTGCCCCTAACTGCCCTAGAATCATTTGACATGAATGGAGGAGCGGGGTGCCCCCAGTGCGACCTGGATGGGTCATTGTTGGTAGAGTTCGGGGTGGGATGATGTCACCTTGGGGTGATTCGACCACGCCCTTGACTTCTTTTGGTGCAAAAGTGTGTGCACCTCTTTCTTCAATCTGCTTTTGTAACATCTCTATTTCCCGTTGATATTTTTGTAGTAGTATTACCACATCAGGATCATATGTAGGCATACTAGTTACATCAGTCGTTGCCTGGGTTGAGGCCCCTATAAGGGAAATAGGTGGCCACTTGCTGTCTTCTTTAGACATTATTGACGCTGCAGTCGCTCCTGTGACTACTGGAGTGTTGCTGCCAGTCTTTCTCCTTCTGGCAAGAGAATCCGAGTCTTCAGTGAATTTGGGTGGTTCCCCTTCTTCAGGGGGAACCCCACACCGGCTAAGCATGCTAGCCATATAACAGGGGAGAATGCGCAACACATCATTTTCCTGAGCCAGTGGCTCACGACAATTTCCTTTTTCTCTTTCTTTTTCTTTTCTCTTTTCAAATATTTTTGCTCTTTCTTTTTCATTTTCATTTTCACAACACTATAGACCATCTTGGGCCACTTCCAGGGAAGGTTTTGCTAGATCATAGAAATGACTGGACACAATCAAGTTATCCTTATTAGCCGCTTGTATAAATGAAGGAACAGATAATTGATTCCTCTTTTGCAGCAGGGGCATATGAGCCAGATGCCCCAGATTGGCTACCTTATTGTGGTATGCAGTGTAATAGAAAATAGTCCCTTGTCGTGCATAAGATTTGAACACTGGCACGGAAGTTGCTTGAGCTGGCTGATCAACATCCATTTTGCCCTTCATATTTGTTTCAATGTCTTTGTCATGTTGTTGCTTTATCGGTTAAAGGGCTTGAGACTTCTTGGGCACCCAAATTTGCTTGAATTTGACTGGTCTTGGGGCCAATTTGCTTTTGAAGGTGTTATACATCTCTTTCTTTCCCTCTAATGTTTGGAAGAAATTTCTTGTTGGAATAGCTGGAACCACTTGATTTGGTTCTATTATAGCACGACCGCTCTGTAGATGGATTCTGATGTCACCGACCAGTAGGCTTTTCCCAGAGCCAAAGACACGTGCCTTGCTAGCAGTAGTTGTAGCCTTCCCAGTACTAGCTTGATGCCCTCTGGGTCCCTTGTCACTTCTTCCATTACCACGGTCCATATGATGCCCCTGGTAGCTGACTGCCTTTGGTGCCTCCACACTTATCTCATCAGTCTTGTTGTGCAGTGCTTGGACGAAAGCCACCCCCAAGAAGTTGGGGAATTCGACCACCGGAGGAAAATCTCCACAGCGAGTCAGCACGGCAAGATAGCCATACCGGGCACGGTCCTGAACAATTTGAGGTCCGAAACATACTTCAGCCATAGGTCTGTTAGTCACCTGCAAGTCTGTTTAAACTAGCAGTCAGTATGGAGTATGAAGGCCACAAGGCGTTCTATTCTAATGAAGAGATGAAGGGAAGTTTGGTCCCATCGGGTGTGCCATGCTGTGGAAATGGAAAATATATCCATCAAATTATTTTAAATTTATTTTATCATGTTCTCATGTGTATATGGCTGCGTATTGCAAATTCAAGTCCTGTTTAGTGCTAAACAAGCCATGGGGGACGGAAGATGAACCTGCAATCGCAGAGCGTAGGCATGCCAGTCACGTGAGTGACAAAGTGTTCTACCTTCGAGAGTCGAAGGATTTTAGGTCTCTTTGCTTACCGTTTGACTTCGTTAAACGAAAGTGAGTATCGGATCGGGACCAATATCTTGCCGTTGCCTAAGCGCAACAACGTTAATTACATCTCTCTAAGAGAGAAAACCCTTGATTAATTGCCAGATTAGAAAGCCTTATGACCTGAAAAGGAGACATCCGATTAAAAGCGCAGGATGGCATCTTGAATTCAAGCCCAAGTGGCAACAAGAAAAGATGTCTATTTGATAGTATTTGACTCATTGTGATCATTATCATCTTTATGTATCATTATTGGATCTCTTTATTCATTTGTTCATTTGTTTCTTTTCTTATTTATAAATTAGTTCCAATGTGTTCTCTTTGCTCCATTTGAAACATGATAGTCAAAGTTCTGCTCGTAAGTTGGCACTGTTTGGTCACTATGTGCTTAGTCGACAGCACTGACACAGCCCATTCGGTGAGATATGCGCATGCAGCAAGGTAGACAGTGAATCGGTAAGGCAAAACTGAATCGGTAAGACATGACCGAATTGGCAATCAAGACTGAATCGCACCCTACTGAGATGCTGTTGAATCGCTCAACTAGTGAGGATTTTTAAAGTCTTTTGCCGACTCAAATGCATGAGAAAAATTCTGCAGTATCTCCCCTTATTTCGGGTGATGGGGGGGAGAGCGCGATACACGTCCACCGCGATGGAGACAGCACCAAAAAGTAAGGTGTATGTCGAAAAACAACATCACCCCGATGGCACACAGCACCGATCCTTGAGGCATGCCTACAAGGGGACCGGTTATTACCGAGACCATAAATGAACAATCTCATGTCGGGACGACGATCGAATGGTATTTGAGTCCATATACCTAGGCATAGATATTGTGCCATCTAACTGGAAATTCAATGGATTTCTTTTCATTTTTCTGTTGAATCGGCAACAAACATGTTTTTGCCCACATGAATCGACATAGCAACTTCTTGCTTGCACGAGTTGGCAAGACAGTCTTCTGTCTGCGCGACTTGGTAGCAGACCTTCAAAGGGGGAAATATGGGGTATACCTCACATTATCACTGGTGTTTCCTCACGATTAACATGCTTGCGGTGTTGCGGTATATGGAAATCCGCAATTTGATTTGCAATGCTCACTTGACCGCAGCTCAGATTCACATGAAAAAGAAATTATGCAACAGTGGTATGTGGAAACTAGATGGAAATGTAGCCATGTTGGAGCCCAATGCACGAGGCATGAATATTATTTTTCTTTCAACTTCAAATATTTGGGGCCTCTGCTACGATGAGAGGGTGGGAAATGCTAGAATGAAGGAAACAAAAAAAAAGGAAACCCACTTAAAGAAATCAAAACACACCGCTCACTGGGGAGGGGAGAAGGCCCCATCTCAACATAGTAACAGAAAGATGGCCATTATAAGCTCGGTTCCCCATGGTCACTTCACACAAAACTTTGTTAAGAGAAAGAAAATATAGATAACAAAAAAAACATTGCTAAGCATGTATCACGGTGGGCTGGAAAGAATTAAAAGAAAACTCTATATATATATATATATATTGGTTCCCTCGTGAGTAATGTTGGGTATTAATACAAATTGCCCAACTCATCGTTTTGGAAAACGAGCCCATCAACTCCCCATATAGAAAGAGCAGCAGTAACAAAAAGAAAGGGGAAAATATAATAATGCACAACCCACTCGGATGGACTAGAAGGGTTGAGATGAACATGTTAAACATATGCCATTTTGAAAGCATCCTCACATGGAGACAAAAGGCCTTAAATGCTTCATCATACAACAGGCTTCTTGGCAGCCTAGGTAGATACACGAAACGAGGGAGAGATATAATATTCAGAAATGAAAGAATTCAAAAGTATGGAAGGAGAGATGATGCTACAGTAAAACCCCTCTTTCTCAACCGTGGCTTCCTGCTCACCCTCCTTTCTCTTGTTGCCGCCGCAGATCCTCTTCAGGAGCAAGAAGAAGTAGGGGAAGGGAGGGGTTTCTTCTATCCCAAGCAACCCCCTCTCTCTCTTCTTTTTTTTTTTTTGACCTTTTTGCTGCTGCCCCTTTTGCTTCTGCCGCAATGCACTTTTTAAAGGGATGTGGTGGTGGTGATACCTTAAATTCACCCCTCCCACTTGAGATGGGCCAAAACTCCTTTTTTGGCAGTGGGTGCCTTGGGCCTCTTAATGGGCTGCTCCACCATGGTAAAGTCCAGTAGTATTGGGCTGTCAACAAGGCTTCATATGTTTGGGCCCGTAAATCAACTACATGAGTCCCATAGATTTCTAGCTCCTGGAATATTTTGACGAGAGTTTCTCTTAAGTCTTTACTCCAAGCAATAGCCTCCTAGACAGTAATACTGACAGGAAGTGACTTTAGTCGTTGAAGACTTTTGTCATCAGTCTCGGCACATGCCTGATCCAATAGGGAAGATACCCCAATTAAGGATTTAGACAGCTCCTTTGGCTTGACGAGCTCCTTTTAGGAGAGTGAACTTAATGGCTTTCCACTTTGAGAGGGAGGAGCATTGTCCGGCTCATTAGATGAAGTACACGGACTTTGGTCTCCGTCCTTTGGCTGAGAGACTATATTAGGCAACCCCTCTTCTTCATCTGAAGGGTCGAAGATATAAGAATCTGCCCAAATTTCAATTTCGAGCAAAGGTTTTGACTCTTCACCCCGGAAGAGTATCACTTTGTCTGAATTTATAGAACCAGACTTCTTGGCGGCGGTGGACGTTGCTTTTTGCTATTTGCCACGTCCTTTTCCGCGATTGCAATTTGAATTATTTGTAGAGCGGCGCTGATATGTTAGCATCGTCGGCTTATCTTCAGCTTGTATGGTGGTACCCCTTGGGGAGATTTATAACTCCTTAGGTGGAGGTATGAATACCATATTGCAGGAGAAAGAATTGAACATCTCCTCTAACTTTTCAACAGTGATTTCTTCATCTTCATAGAAGACTTCTATTGTGCCGAGAGCCGAAGCTCCCCTTCTTTGAGTGCTTCTTGCTGTATTTGGCAAAGCCAATTTTTGAGTCGGGTTTTTCGCTCTAGCTCCTCCCATGGGATGCATTCACCGAGTGTAACCCTTCTGAAAGGCCTGGAAGGTACATATTCTTCCAGCTCATCTATCAACTTTTGAAGTTTTTAGAGAGGAGTTGGTTCTTCAGAGACTTTTGTAGCGGCAGCGCGCTCCATTTGCTTCTTCAATTTTCTTTTCTCATTTTTTCTTCTATTCTTCTCTTTATTTTTCATTTGCAAGACTTCAGTTGGAGTTATTGCTTTTTGCTTGGGAAGTGTCTGGGAGACACTCCTTTTGCTAGAATCACCTTTTGACATGAATTTTTTGAATATTTTGGAGCTAGTTGACCTTCGAGGGCCTATAGTGACCCAACCGGCCTCTGAGGCTTGTGTCTCGAAGGTTGCATTGATTGCTTCTTGAACAACTTTAGGTGGGAGTTGGTAGAACTCGTCTACAAACTCCTCTGCTTGTTGCGAGATTGGCTTCGTTGCAACTTCCTGTCTTGCTTGACTTGAGTCTTGCAAAATGTCAGGCTTGCGCTCCTTCATTTTAGCTTTGCCTTTGTTTTGTTTGATGCTAGATTGATATAAGTCTTCACTTTAACTACTTGGGTGGTAAACTAAGTTTACCATGTTTTGATCAAACGTTTGTTGCGACGCCTCACCCAGGTGTCTTTGAACCAGAGAATGTCCAAACTGGTCAATTTCCCCATCCCGGATGAGTGTTTCAATCTAGTCTTGAACCTCCGGGAAATCTTTGGTTGGATGTATAATTTTGACGTGATATTCGCAATAACATACATCCCTCATTTCTCTTTGGGTAATATAGGGCGATGGTGAGTGCACCATCATTTGCCCTTCCTTCATGAGAGCATCAAATATTAGCTTGGTATTCTCTATAGGGAAGGAGTGCTAGTGAGTGGGACGCCAACCCGAATACCACCACCTAGATTGCCCTTGATTTGAATTTGACTCCTCCATTTCCAATTCAAGCAAATCAGAGGGTAGAGGTGCATTGATAACATTTACCGAATGAGACATGAAGTTGATCGGCTCATTCGGCGGATGTCGGATTTGGGGTTGTAGAGGGCTGACTAAAAAGTCACCTACGTCAAAACCCCTTGCCTGATCATAACTTCCACGTCATCTTTGAAGTTGGTGCAATCTTCGATGACATGACTTGATGTTTGATGATATGGACAGTAATTGGATAATGTACTTGGCGGAGTAGAGAAATCCAATAATTCGGCTCGCAAGTATAGCCTGAAGAGTGTTAACATTTCATGTCAAGGGAAAGAATATAACTTCTCTGTCTCGACAAAACTTGGGGATCCTTCAGATAACCATCCTATTGAATTTGAGTAAGGTGGTATTAGAGGCAGCTCCTGCATTGTTTGTGTATGAATAGGGGTGGCTTGTGGAACATGGACTTCTTGAGGGGAAGTATCCTGGTGTTCCTCCGCACTTTCTATAATTTGCCGCAACTCTTTTTGGCCTTGTTGTAGTCGCCTGAGTTGCTTTTTGACTCCCCGAAGGACTTTCCATATCGTTAGATGCTTAGATCTTGGCGGAGAACAAGCCTTAGAATTATCCTGAGGTGGGTCACATGAAGGACCAGCCTCAGAATCATTTGAATTTGTGGCAAATTGTGCCGCATGTATTATATTGACTGACTGCTCCGGTCGATCCCAAGCATGAGGTTGAGGGGGGTCGACCAGGCCACCTTGCATAGATATGAGGCAACTTTGAATCATCTTTTGAACCTCATTCTTGAAGATATAACAGTCTTCAATTGTGTGTCCCAACATACGGTGATATGAACAATAGTTAGGCTCGTTGATCTTGCTGACATCTTTGGTTCTGGCAATGATATCAATTTGTTGTTCAAACAGAGATCAAAAAGCTTCTTGGTATGCTCCTTTTTGAAGCAATAAGGAGCTTTCATGCGATCTTCCAATGTTGGCATTGGCGCTTTTGATTCTGACTTCTTCTTCGGAGTAGCTGACATTGCCACTCCTTTTTCATCTTTGCTAGGTGAGAAATCAATAACATTGACTTCTTTTCCTGTTGGATTGCGTTCTCTGGGGAGCTTGTCTTTATGAGATGCATTAGTCATTTGATCGGCTAAGAACATCTCAATTTCCGCAATGACGGAATTTAATTGGTCGAAACTCTTGATATTTGCTCCCAAGAGCTTCTCACTAATTACTGTCGCCAGTCCTCTTCGACAAATAGTGATTGCATCTTCTTGAGCAGGAGGGTTGTCGCATTTCATGCTAAACTCTCACCACCTTTTGATGAAGTTGAGTGTCGACTCCCCTTTCTTTTGCTTAAGGGAGCATAACTCGGCAAGAGAAAATTTTCTTTCAGCCGTCTGGAACCGGTTGATGAATTTCTTTTGTAGATCAGCCCAATCGGCAACCGAATTAGGCCTCAGCTTTGAATACCATTAGAATGCAACACCAGTCAAGAAAGTTGCAAAATATCGAAGAAGATATGATTCTTCGAAGGTGAGATCACCCATGGTAGTTATATAATATGCCAGATGCTCCTGAGGTGACCCATGTCCGTCAAACTTTTGTAGTTTCCGGACTTTAGGGCACTCAGGTGGTAGCTTCTTGAATTGATGGTGTACGGGATATGGGACAATGTATAAGTCCATAACACGAATCCCTTCGCCTTGTTGAGCAAATTTGTCTTCAATGATCTTTTCAATCATATGTTTTTGTATGGCAATATCTTGCATTGCCCCCATTTGAGGGGATATGATATTGGTGATGACCTGACCCGTAGCTCCAGGAAGAGGGTCACTTGTGGAAGCCATTGGACGATATGTCGGGGCAGACTCGTCCGAATGTTGACTTTGTTATTGGTTTTGAGTAGAGATTGGTTCCACAGATTGCCGAAGACTTTTGGTAGCCAATCGCTTCATTTCATGCAGAAGTGTGGCCATTTCTGAATGCCACTGCTGGATGAATTAATATTTGTCATCATCTGACATTGCCTAGAAATATGCCCTTGTTGGCAAGTCGATGACGGGATCAGTGTTTGACACAGGGAGTCTGCCTTCCCCATCTTGAGTGATTTCTTCCTCAAAGAAAGGGATTTGAATTCCTTTATGTTGAGGTTCGGCATGAGGAGGAGCTTGCCTAGACGTCCTTGCCTACCCGCTAGGGGGTGTCTGGCGATTTCTTCTGGCAAATTATCTGGTATTGCGATGAGTAGCCTCAACAAGAATATTTGGATTGGCCTTCGCAGTTTGTTCCGCCGGCTCGCCAGAATCCTTCCCAGAGGCATAACATGAGAATATCCTGAGCCTGGGTTTCTCTCCTGTTGCCTAGACGACTCACCGTCTTTTTGACGAGCGGGTACCAGCTTTGGGAATTGCCCCCAGTGGCCCAGCCTATCGAAGATTGAGATTCGTGTTATATGGTCGAGGACCGATACATGAGATTTGAATTGTTGAGCAGAATTTGCTTTGACTACTCGGATATTCTCTGGGTCTTGAGGGGTATAATTTGATTTTCTGTACACCCCTTTTCTCTTTCGTCCATTGATGTGCTTGGATTCAGCATGTTGAAGAGAAGTGCATTTGGCGTCACTCCTCCTTTCAACCACCTCAGATGCATTTGCTTGAGCTTTCTTGATTTTTTGGGCCTCCTTTTTGGGGACCCAGATTTGCTTGACCTTGGCGGGCCGCCGTATCTTTTGCTCGATGTCGGCTTCCACCCTGGAGTCTTCTTGTTTTCCTTGGAACCACCGCAAGACTGAGAAGCGGTTCGAGGTAGAGATTGTAGGAATGTAATTATCACGTGGAATGATAGGCTGGCCTTTGTCGAGCCGCACCCGCAAGCTTCCGACCATCACGCACTTACCGGATCTGGAGGTAGCGGCGGATGGCCTCTTGACTTTGTGCTTTTTGTATTGCCCCCGTTGTGAGGGGACAACAGTTACAACTTCAGAAGAGATTACTCGAATCAAGTAACTCCGAACTTGAGCTGGGCGGGATTGAATCCCTTTGGCTGCAACATCTTTTGAGGGCGTTTTGGTGCCGCTGTTGACAATAGCAGGATGAACTCGGAGATGTCCGCGACTCCTGCTAGCCTTCTTTGTTGATTTGTTGGAGGGAAACTTTTGAGCAACACCCTCCTCTTGTTGAGCCGGGATTACCCCTAAGAAGAAAGGGGACCCGACAATGGCTGGAAAATCTCCGAACACGATCGGAGTCGACAGGTAGCCAAACCTGACGTGGTTGTTGACGACGAGTGGTCCGTATGTGACCGCCATCTCTTTTGAATGCCTTGAAGACGAGAACTTGAAGTCTTGGTTTTTCTTCCAAGTTCACCTTCAAGGAAAACATAATTATTAGAATTTTCATAGGAAAAATGTGTAGACCTCGACTCTTACTATGAAAGGCAAGAAAGAGTCCCACCGGGTGTGCCAGTTTGTGGAATGCCGAAAAATTTTATGTGATTTGATTTGATTTTTATTTTGCCTTGCGGGGCGTGCCAATCTGTCTGTCAGATAGAAGTTTCAATTCGCTCGAGGCGGAGGAGAAAATTTTATGTCCATTGGACAAGTGCACCTTTTTGTTTTATTTAAAATATTTGTTCCACATATTTTATTTTATCAGGCGATAAAGGTTACGTGTACTGGACCCCTTCTCCATCGACCGGAATTGATGTTAATTTACATCGGATTAAAAGCTTTTGATGTTGATTTACATCAATTTTAACCCGAACACCATTGATAGTAGAGTCAAAGTTTTTCCTTTTTCTAGAAAACAATAATACGGTGTTTTAATTTTAACGGACGAAAGTAGACTTTTTGAAAAGAGCTTGGACTCTATCAGTGAGTTTGACATGCATTTTGAGGGACAAATGGGCATAAACCCGGCGATTCATTTGATGTTCGGATATGTTGTGTATTTGAACAGAGCTTCCGCATTGGCAGAATTTTCCCTCAAATACACACGAACATTTGTGAACATATGGTCATATTTCAGGCAGAGTCTCCGTATGGACAGAGTCTCCCTATAAAAATAGGCACATATGAACATATATTTTGTGGACATATGGGTATGCCTTTGGACAGAGTCCCTGCTTAGGCAGAGTCTCCTTTTAAAAGACATACACATATGAGCACAAACGATTTACCCTCGCGGAGTCTTACTCAACGTGAGGGAAATTACATAGATGTGTTGAAATGTTTATATCTATAGAGACTAACTCGACATGGAAACATTTGAACACAAGAACATCGTGATATTTAAATATCCCATACCCATGGAGACTGACTCAACATGGAAGATATTTAAACATAAGAGCACATGAACTTGTTTAAATATTTTGTATTCATGGGGATTAACTCGACATGGAAAATATTTAAACAATGGAGCACACGAACACGATCATTTAATAATTTTATCTCCACAGAGACTAACTCGATATGGAGATATAAACATATATTTGAATTTTAAAATCCCCCCATATGGGGGGGATTTACAAAGATTTTGTGGTCGGAGGGGGGGGGGGGGGGACGACCTTTCGACTTGCCAGGGGCGAGTACCTTCATGCCGTGCACGAGCAGAGTCTTCCCCAACAAGTAGGTTTTTCTTTTCTAAATCCGACCCCTTTGCCATCGGGCTACATGGGGTATTTATAGGGGTTTTTCCCCTTTACATTGTTGGAAGAGAGAGACATAACCAGAGGGAGGTCCCCCCGGTTATGGAAGAGAGATGCATAAACGGGGGGAGGTTCCCTCGATTATGGAAGAGAGGGAGCCGGTTAGGCCTCAACCAGTGGGAGGTCCCCCCGGTTAAGGAAGACCTCCTTAACTGGGGGGACTTCCCCCCGATTAAGGAAACTCATTAACAGGGGGACAGTCCTCCTCGATTAAGGATTTTTCCCTTAACCAGGGGGAGGTTCCCCCAGTTAGGGGCCTTAACCGGAGGGGAGGTCCCCCCGGTTTAGGGTTTCCCCCTTTAACCGAAGGGAAATCCCTCCGGTTGGGGGTTTTAAACGGGGGTTTCTTCCCCTGGCTTCTATAAATATGCACCCTCGGGCTTTTACGAGGGATGTTGATGCCGTGAAGACCCTCGTATTTTCTTGGAGATCCTCGACGGAGTGTTGCTTGGGCTTGGACTTTGCAAGTGCTTGGTGTTTCCTCTTGCACGTGTTTTTGGAGTTGTAATTTCCTTCGAACAGGGTCTTGTTGACCTTGTGCTGTCGGAGTTCTTTCGTAACTCATCTTCTTCGAAGCGTTATTCTTCCCGAATTTGTACTTCATTGAAGGGTCTGGTGTTGACTTCATCAATAAGTCTCCTGCTTTAAGTTGAAAGGGACTTGGATCCAATATTACTTAAATAACCATAACATTACGTAAGTAAGCATTGGATCAATATATATAGCTCCTGACATCCTTTTGTGGATATCCATTGCAAACTTTTCGGGGTTCAACACCGCTTAACACACTTCCCACCTGCAATAATCTATGCTTGAGAATTACTTGAAAAATGTTAATAAAGATAGAGTGAGCAATAGCCCAGTAGGACTTACCTTCTAATCATTTTAAATCAAACATTAGCAGTTAGAAGGATAAATCGGAAATATGGTTGACAAAAATGGTGTACAGAAGTAATCATTGAACAGGTAAGCACGAGATCTATCAGGATGTCCAATATAATCAGAACAAAACTAGATAACTCAAGAAGTTAGCAGTTCAACTCATTCAAGAATAACAAGTACGTAGATAGGTGAAAATGGATTGTCAATCAGTAAACTCATTTCAGGAAAAACAGTAAAGATTGAATTGTCAATCAAGTAAACAATCTAGCAGCAGTATGGTGTCATGACAAAACACCTGATCATAGTTCTCCACGGCCAGTTAGAATGTTCGGGTGCTCCTCTGAGGACCAGATCAGGGACCCATGGCACAAAATTAATCCAGTTGGGTTCAAGACCCCAGTAAAATACTTTCTTGACAATTCAGTAATTTAGGAAATGGCCAATAAGGCTCCCGCTTTTCAGCTAGCCAGTAAGAGCATGAATGCTCTCTAGCTGGTCAGTAGGAGAATGATCAAGAATTTCAAGAAAATAGTTTAGAGCTTAGCAGAAAATTCAAGGAAATAAGGTCAGGAAAAGCATAGTAATTATTAGACTAAAGGTAGGACAGCCATATACACCATAAGCTATATTACTCTAAAGAGATCAAGGAAAAGCTTCTGAACTAAGACCCAATTCAATACATGATTATGGCTTTCATACACCTAATAAGAACTTAATCAGGGGATTAAGATCACAAATTGACAAGGATTCAGGATAGAAAAGGAAGCTTAAACAAAACACTAATTACAAACTCACAAGAGCTCCTAAAGGAAAACTCACTAAACTACACTTAACTAGGGTAATTAAACTTGCTAACTATTGACTTAAAAGGATTAGAAGTACCTACATTAACAAGGAAACACAATTGTAAGGAAACTATGTGAGACACTAATCATAGACCTAGGCATCGTTTGGAACTGTGGGCGAGAGATTTTCGCCTGTAAAATTCTGACAAAAACTGCAATGTTTCTAAACGACGTTTTGGCTCAATTTAGGTTTGCATGCAGGTGGATTTTCCGCCAAAGGAGAGAGAGAGACAGAACACCTTTGACCTCTTCTCACTATGCAAAAGCGGCCTCTAGGTCGTTTTTTCACAGATTTTAAAGCAAGCGGTAGTCGGTGAGATGTTTAGGCGATGAGATTTAATTTTTTAACATTTTTTTAACAATTAAAATTTGTTAGAGGTGCTGGCGACGATGCAAAAGGTTTATGCCATCAAAGGGCACGTTCGACGATGCCTAAATCTTCTGTCCCGCGGCTTTTGCAAAAGTAGCTGATTTTGTAAATTTTGGATTTTTAAAAACTGTCCCAAACGATGCCGTAGAGGAATACTTAAATGGAAACTCACTAAGCTATGCTTAACTAATTATAGACTCACAAGAATACCTAAAAGAGAAATTCACTAAACTACACTTAACTAGGATAACTAACATGCTAACTAATGATCTAGGGAAGATTAGAGGAACCTACCTTAAACTTGAAGTTTGAAGAAGCCTGAGAGCCCTTGAGACCTCCTTGGAGCTCCCTCCTTCTCCTCCCCTTGCTTGGGCTTGAGCTCTTGCCTTAGGGGAGAAGAGGGAGGCCAAGGAATCCTATTTATAGGAACCCCAAGGCGGCTAGGCAAGGGACAAATGGCGGTTCCTAAGGGGCTTTATGGTGTTTCTGGGGTGGGGCCCACCAAGGTTATTTAGGGGCTATGTAACCCCAATTTATACTTAACACCTCATAACTTTTAACACTGTTAATTTTATCCTAAAGTTTCAAAAATTTTACATATGCCCTTCCTGAACTTTTAACATTGTAATTATGCCCTGGTCAATTTTTGGGGTATTACAAAACCCCACATATCTTCTGGAAAATAATATTGTTGAGGATGTGTGATGCAGGACGAGACTACGGGTGACGCTAACAACACAACCTAACAGAGAGATCAGCGACGAACATGACTAAATGACATGAACAGACACAAACGTATGCAGAAGAGTAAAGGTGACACCTCTCAAACAAAAGCTACGTCCGAGGTCCGTCCCCTCGCAGCAGGAACGAAGAACCGTGGGTAGTTGTGGAACTATTGCCGTCTAGGGTGTGGGCCACCAACAAGCTCACAGGAGCCGTCGAAATTGGGGTCCTCGCACTCCCCGGCAGCGACGAATGTCATGGGCTAAATATCCTACCTCACATCGGCGGCAGATATGACTACATACGAAAAGAGCAAATGAGAGAGAGGGGTAAGCACGTACCACCGCGCGGTTGCGTGGGAGAAGAACGCCCGACGACCGAGTCCTATGAGGCAAGAAGAAGCGAGGGGTACAACGGAATGGCCCACCCTTCGCAGAGGGGTAAGGGGCACTAAGGGAACTCGGGAGGGGAACTCGGTCGGGTGATAGTCCCACATGTGCACCACGTGGTAGTCACGACCAGCTAATTGTGGCGGCGTCCATCGTCGTCCTTCGACACCAACGTCATCGCTGCGAACTCGGCGACTACGGGCTCCAAGGGGCGACTGCGCTGGGGCAAGACAACCGGTCGGCGTGGCGGCTAGCGAGGTGGCGTTCACGGGCCGTGTGGCAGTAGAAACTCGTATGGGTAGAAGTACACATGTGCTGCTACGTCTTGGGCATCTACTCTGGACACGTTCATCTGTGTCGACATGGCAGTGGTCGGTGGTGAACAGAGGCTGGCGTGAGCACAGAAGAGAGAGAGAGAGAGGAAGAGGTATGACGCTTGCTGTTGGAAGGTGACGGGCTACAACAGGGGATGGTTTGGCTCCCGGCGATGGATCCTTCTTCTGCTTGGCTGTTGGAGATGGCCCACTGTCTGTTGCCGGGGCTGGTGACGACCTGTAATAGAGGGGGTCGGTGCGCATGGCGGAGCAGGTAGGCCGGCCTGCAGCTACCGACGGGCGCGGGGGAAGCGCTGACTCTTGTGGCTGACGAGGCGGAAGGGCGCTGGCTGCTGTGACGGGCGGCGCGGTGTGGTTCCGCATAGGAGGCTCACGGGGTGGCCAGCGAGGGAGAAGGGAAGCGGACGCGGACGTGGAGAGGGTGGGGCTGGCGCGTACGGCCTGGCACGGCCCCGGCGAAGTCGCCGCGAGCAGGGGCAGGGCGGGCTTGGAGGTGTCTCGACGGGGGGGGGGGGGGGGAGGAAGGAGGTGGCGGGGGCGTGGGGGGGGAGGGGAGGGGCAAGCGTGGGACCAGGGGAGGGGTGCACGTGCGAACAGGCGAGAGAGAGACACGGGGAGGGAGAAGGAGACGACGCGAGAGAGAGAGTGGGCGCCGGGAGAGAGAGAAAGAGAGACAGAGAGAAACGGGAGGGGAGAGGGAGATCGAAGAGGGGTGTTGTCGTGGCGGGGAAGAGATGGAGGAAACATCGAGGGAGAGAGAGAGAGATGGCGCGAGAGAGGGAGAGCAATAGAGAGAGAGAGAGAGAGAGAGAGAGAGAGAGAGAGAGGGAAGGCGTAGGAGAGAGAGTAATAGAGGAGAGAGAGAGGGAAGCCACGAGAGAGATGAGAGGGGAGGGAGAGTGTGGCGTGTAGGGAGGGAGAGAAGCAGCGGGGGACATAGGTCTGAGAGAAGGGAGAGATAGGAGGGAGTAGGGAGTGGGGTTTCGGGAGGTGGAAGAAGATGAACAAGGGAATCCGCAGGAGGGAGATGTGGCAATCTTTTGTTTTCTTCTTTTCAAAATTTTGTCATTCTATCGGAGTGGAGGGGGTGTACATCCCATACATTTAGGGGATGGGAGCCCATCGGTCTAGACAAGAGGGAGCTAGACCTCTCCCCTAAGGTTGGCCCAATCATCATCATCATCATCATCAGAGCCTTATTCTATTATTTGGGGTCGGCTACATGAATCCTTTTTCGCCAAAGATTTCTATCAATCCTCACGGAAGCGCTCATTCCTAATCTTATCTTTCTTAGTCTTACCACACATCCATCTCAGCATCCTCATCTCTGCTACACATATTTTGTTTACGTGTTCCTTTCGCACTGCCCAACACTCCGTGCCATATAATAATGCAGGCCTCACTGCCGTTCTATAAAACTTTCCTTTAAGTTTCACTGGTATACGACGATCGCAAAGGACTCCTGATGCACTTCTCCACTTTACCCAACCTGCCTTAATCCTATGTGCTACATCGTCATAAATCTCTCCATTCTCTTGGATGATAGATCCCAAGTATCGAAAGCTACTACTCTTAGAAATATCTTGACCTTCAATTTGAACCACATCTCCTTGAGGAACCCTTTGATTACTATAATTACAGTGCATAAACTCAGACTTACTCCTACTAATTTTAAAACCTTTAGACTCCAAAGCATGTCTCCAACTTTCTAACTTAACATTTAAACCATCAATACTCTCATCAATTAAGACAATATATAAATATATACACTACCTTAAAATGGGCCTAAATAGTCCAAAAGTGTGGCCCAAAATGTAAACTAGCTAGTATCAAGGGGCTCTTTGCCCAACCATAATGAAACGGGCAAGACTAGGGCCATGCTCCGACGGCGGTACACATATGCGGGGTCAAAACGGGCTCGGGCCCTCGTGTCCCCACCAATGTGTGGTTCACGACTGTTTCCAAGTATTGAAATGACAGTCCTATCATCTATCCCCCAAGCTTCATATTCCTTTCTCTTACTTGTCCGGTGGATCATTTTCAATATGACGAAGCTTCACGAGTGAAAGTAATATGAAGCAGAATGCTCTACCCCATTGATGATAGTTTGTTCCATTGAGCCTCAAGGAAGTTGCAACCATAGGAAAACTCTTTCCTTTTGGAGTTTGACCCGTTACCGAGATGTTTGACTTGGTCGATCCTTCTATGTCGAACAATAGATGCTTTTACTCAAGTTGCTACTCTAGACAAGCACAAGCAGTCAACTAAATCTGCAACAAGGTGGGCAGCACATAAGGATGCGAGAGAAGACATATGCTTCACCTATGCGCTACCCATAGCCTGAGGTCAGTTGCTGCGAGGAACTCATGCTAGAAACAGAGTCGCCCCCCCCCCCCCCCCCCCCCCCCCCTTGCTCCTTAACACCTTTTGCTGACCAATAAGAAAGCTGTTGCAGAGGAGGAGCTGGAGAGGCGACTTGTCATGTAGAGGAGAGAAAGTGCTGAGGTAGTGTCTAGAGTCTGCAGCAAGTCCTATTGCAGCCGGGAGGGATTGCTGGTATAGCCAGATGGGGATGCTAAAGCCACTGTGGATGGCCATCGAACCTATTGCTGTCATCCACTGGAGCCTCGACAGGATCCTGCTGGAGTCACTGGCTGAGGGACTCCAGTGGAGAACTGCGGTGACCTCCTGCTGTCCTAGCCACTGGGGAAGTCCCCGTTGTGTGCCGAGAGGAAGAGGGTAGGATGGTCCCAGAGCAGGATAGGGGCTCTACTACCATGTTTAGGGTGAAAAATGTAATTGTTATTCTCTAATCATGAAAAAGTAAGTACTTATACCTGAGTACACAATAAGTTGTACTCTAGGCACAAGATAAGCCAAAGACACCATAACTTACCACCATATTAAATAAACCCCTACCAACTACAAACACAAGTCCTAACACATATAAAGGAAGACATGCCTGATGATTTTCTTAATCTCTTGAGGTGGTTGGTTTCTGGTAGACTGACACATGTTCAAATGGACTAAATTTATAGCTTTCGCAGCAATCTTTTGGGTTTGGAATTTAGAGGAATGAGAGGAAATTCATGGGCTACCTATGACATCATGGGAAGAACTGCAAAATGGATTTTCGACTGGCTTGAGGAGAGGAAGATTTTCAGAGTGGATAACCTGGTGCTCATAGACCTCCGAAATTGGGGGAGCCTCTTTGTGTAACAGACTCTGCTGGCTCAGTTGTGTGACTTGTTTTCTTTTCCTTTCTATATTCTCTGTTTCATTGCACTCGTTTTTCTTCTTATTTGCTTCCTGTTTTATTTCCTGTAATCCACATCTTTATTTTGACGAATTGTAGCCAAAATTTCAGGTTACCTTAAAAAAAGAGTTCATGCACAGGAAGGGGCATGCAAGTTCAGGACCCACTGTTGCATGTATCTCCCTATGTTATTAGGCCATTTCTTTATTCAGTCTGAGATGGTAACACATATCAAAATGGAAAAGATCTGAGATATGGAGCCTATTCAAATACTTTTGGCATCTCTAGCAATGTCAATTTACAAAGGGGGCTTTGCAGGCACCATTCAGATATTCTGACCCTCCAGGAAAGAACCAAATTATATGAACCAATCAAGTTGAAGGCAACACATAACACCTTCCTAAGAAATAGGTTTCTAGAGAACCAATTTACAGAGAGCATGAAGGAGTCAAATGTAGATATTCTAATGGCCCAGGAATTCTAAATAATAGACAGGGCACACTAAATCTGCTTTGTGTTTGTGCTTCTCAAAGCAGTGGTAGGATTAAATTGGCATGGTGGGCCACCAAAAGTGCATGTAAAACAGAATTTCTTCCAGAGAACTGTTAGCAACATAATCATCAGCAACTGTCCTTATTGAATGGATCTGATTATCAAAAGCCTTTCTTGGCAGGAGAAGATGTCAAGTGTAGGACAACTTGATTCAGCGAACCATGATTCACTGTTGTTGGTGTTTAGTCCCACTTTGGATAATCTGCAGGCGCCTTTTTGTTTGTAGAAGATTCCCTCAACTAATGCCTAGGTTTTGAGTTAGAATTCGGGCTTTTTAACAATTGTATTGGGGAAATGTCAAGTTTAATGGTTGGACAAGTTGATTCAGAGAATGAGGACCTAGTCTAGACAGGAGATGATGCCAAGTGTAAAAATAGGGATTCATTGTTGTGTTTGAATTTTTGGGAAACCTTTATGAAATCAGAGCATGCATGTCATTCCTATCACTAAATAGGATTAGTGATGGAGATGGGATAATTTGAACAGTAATCTGCAGGATACAGTTGTTCTGTTACTTACGGATTCCTGGACCATCTTCTTTTAAGTACATGCATTTTAGATTGTTCTTTGGCTACATAATAATGGAGACAGGTGTTGAACCCAAAATAATAGCACACACACCCGAGAATCAGAACCAAAACTTCACACCAAATGGCAGGCCAGCGGGGTATACGCCTTAGGCCAAAGTGATGACCACTGTGGGGGGGTTCATGGAAAAAAAAAAGGGGGTCACCCCCGTTCGAGTCGCCCCTGCAAGGGGCTGTTCCCCCCAGACACGCCGCGACAGGGAGCCCCCCCGACTTCCTCAGGCACCGCCGGCGCCCACCTCCACTGCCGCCGGTGTCTGCCTCCGCAGCCGCCGCCGCCGAAGCCTCCAGCAAGACTCGCCGGCGCCGCCTCCCCCGGCTTCCCCAGCCGTTGCCGCCGCACTCTTCAGCAGGGCCGCCGGTGTCCACCTCCGCAGCCGCCGCCGCCACTGCCACTGCCGGTGAGATTGGCCGGCGCTGCCCCCTGCCTTGCTTCTCCTGCCGCCGCCGCTGCAGTCCCCAGCAGAGATCGCCGCCGCCGCCTCCCTGTTCCCCTCTCAGCGCGAAGGCCAAGCAGGGAAAAGGAGCCAAAAAATGGCAAGTCCCTCTGTTGCTTTCCCATGGCCCAGGGGCATAAAAATAAAAATGAAAATTAAAAGGGGGGAAAAGAAATGAAGAATCAGGGGGAGATATGTAAAAGTCCAAATGGTCGGGACGGCGCAAATGGCCGGGACGGCGCTTATGGTAAGTACGCTGTTTATGGCCGGGACGAGTTTTTATGGCCGGGACGGAGGTCTTCTCCACCCTCTATAAAAGGAGATGGGGCGCCCCAGGCTCAAAGGGAGGATTTCTGAACGGGGAAAAACTAGAGCAAGGCTCTGAGAAGACTGCAAGGCGGTCTAGAAGAAGGGTCTGCAAGGCAGCCCTAAAAAAAATATCGTGCAAGGCGCGATTTTGACTATTTTCAAGTCCTGAAAAAGGTCCATTGGGCTTCCTTATTGGGCTTGAATATCATATTGGGCCTGGATTACTTATTGGGCCAGACTTGTACTTGTACACAGTTAATTGAGACATTTTGTGCTTATTGGGCTGATATTTGACAAATTATTTTGTGTGCTTTATTGGGCCTAGTGGGCTATTTTTAAAACATTTAATCATGCCTTATGTGAATTATTTCATGTAATGTCACGTTTATTTAAAACGTTGCACTACGTAATTGCTTAGTCAAAATCAACCAAATTTTCGACGAACAGTAACGAAATATCTTCCAAATATTATCCTTTAATTTTTAATAACATAAAATCAACAAACAAGTTATGTTTCACATCAATTTTAATCCACCTTAAGTTAATTCACATTTAAATCAATTAAATAAATGAAAACATTAACTTAATTCATGTAATTCTAAT
Source organism: Colocasia esculenta (assembly GCA_014218235.1). NCBI lineage: Eukaryota > Viridiplantae > Streptophyta > Magnoliopsida > Alismatales > Araceae > Colocasia > Colocasia esculenta. Next base: position 126,425,529 of record CM024753.1, on the reverse strand, counting down.
TTAAATAAGTAAATAACGAAAATGTTTAAAGAAATGAAATTAATAATTCTAAAATACCAAAAAATGGGAAAATACATTTAAAAATCAATAAAATTGAAATAAATATTAACAAAATTCCAAAAAAATAGATTGCATGTTTGCAACCATGTTCTCTTTCATGTGTAATTCATTTCATTCAAACGTGAGTCATATTCTCTTGTTTCTAAGGGTTTGTCTGATGGTTAATCAAGGGTATTTAGCCTTTGTGCTGATATAATTAACACTAACCGCAGTTAGTGGGGGAGGTCAAATGAACTAAATAAGACCATGTCTTTTGTAAATAAATAAAACCCAAATAAATCAAACTTCAAAGATTAAATTTAAAATTTTAAAATGTTGAAAAATAATTCTCACAAAGATGGCGACTCCACTGGGGACCTCCCTTCCCTTCATCTTTCCATCAGACAACACCCTAACAATAAGATGTACTCACATTTAAATTTTTGTGCAGGTCTTGCAATGGCGGCTCTTGCCCATACTCCGGGCGTGGTCTTCGGCCCACTTGTGGTCCAGGACCACATAAGGAATGGCTACCTCACTACGCCAACCAGGTATGGAGCCTTTCCCCCGGTGGTGGAGTCTCCATACTTCTTGGGCGTGATACCAGTTGTGCTTCCTGCTGCTAAGGCCCATGAAACAAGTAAAACAAAGGAAGAGCCTCAAGTTCAGGAGGCTAACTTGATGCAGATGTTCACCACTTATGCTATCAACTTCACCAACACTCCAACAACTAGAAAGAACAGAAAGCGCAAGTCTGGCAAGAAGCCCACAACTCGTGGCATTTCAAGTTCTGGAAAGACTGTCCGCATTGGCGAGCTCCAGATCCGCCTAGACGGCAATGAAACCATGATGATACCGGAGCGGCATGTGGCTATCATTCCGGTAAGGAACAAATTCGGCATACTGCCTAAAGTGCGGCAAGACAAGCCAAGCTTTAAAGTAAAAGATATGAAGAAACAATGGAGGAAAGCTGAAACCAAGAACCACAAATTTGACGACTTTGGCTTCAAGAAATACAGAGCCAATGTTGGAAAGAATGAGATATATAGCCCGCCTCGTGTTAAACAGGTGTGGGTCACCAAAGAAGATGCTCAAGAACTCCGAAAGACAAAGGCCCTGGAATCTCTTGTAGGGCGAAAAAATGTAAGAACAATCATGAAGCAAGACCCAACGATGTGGCAAACTTTCAGAAGAAGAAGAGTCCCAGAGAGAGAGAGGGAGCCTTCCCAAGAGTCTCAGACCAAAGAATGCACCCCCTCTGTACCGGTTGATCTACAAAAAGGATCTAAAAGGAAAGGGGTATATAAAGAAAGAAGACAAGCAAGCCCGGAGACAGGGCAAAACTTCAAGTCTGAAGAACATAAAAGGGATGATGGTATCCCCAGAAGATCAGTTTTTGAACGCTTGGGTACCACTGTACGCCCTAGGCAGAAGAAGAGAAGAACAGTACAAATCACTGAAGAAGGCATGCAGATATACGCTTGCTATGCCTCCAACATCAACCTGCCTGCAATAGCTGATCAGGCAGAAACTTCAAATATGGAGCAACATCCCACAGTGTCTAGTCACAGAAGAGAGCAAGCCCGAGCCTGGCTTGACCGGGTAAATGTGGCGGTGGACTTACCACACCAAAATGAAGGAGGCATGGGGGCCGCCGACATTGCCACCACATCAAATCACCCTCTGGATCAGGGTTGACCTGCTGAAAACCCTAATATCAGAGTGCCCTCATTGCCAAATTTAGAAATGGTAATGCAAGAAAATCAGAAGCTAAAAGCCATGTTAGAAAGCCTTATGCAACAATTGGGGATGGCGGCGTCACTGCCACCACAACAATCACCACCAGTACAGCCTCCAGAACAGGCACAACAGATATTGCAACCTCAGCAACTTCAACAAGCAAGCCAGCCAGCATTGCCCACAACGGCACCAGCCCTGGGAAATTTGCCGCCAAGTATTCCATGCACAGAACCTCTGGCCGAACAACCAATTGAAAATCCAAATTCAAGCCATGGGGAAACTCAAGAAGTGCATGTCACAAAACAAAGGCATGATGCACCACAATTAAATACTTCATTTGAAGGAACAATGGTCTCCCAGAGGGCCATGATTGAACAAATAATTGAAGCAAAGATGGTTGAGCAGAATGAGGGGTCTGCCACCTATGACCCATATAGGGTACCATACCCTGTACACCATCTCTTTAAAAAGCTCCCAGCAGAACACCCAAAGATCCCTAAATTTTCAAAATTCAATGGGGATGGGTCACCTCATGAACATATAGCTCATTACATGAGCATCATGGGAGAACTGGAAATTGAAGAGTCATACCTTTTGAGGTACTTTTCAACATCACTTACTGGGCTAGCCTTTCAATGGTATGCCCGACTGAAGCCCAACTCAATAGTTGGTTGGGAAGATATGCAAAGGAAATTCTTTGAATGCTTCAGAGTGACAGAAAGAAGGGTCACTTTAGCAGAACTCATATCTCTAAAGCAAAACAAAAGTGAGTCTGCTCTGGACTTCATCAAAAGATGGCGTGACATGAGCATGAAATGTGAACAACCACCGGCACATGAAGATGCGGTGAAACTATGCCAAAGAAGTCTGAAGCCAGAAATCAAGGAAAAGCTCCTAGGGGCCAATATTCTAACATTTGAATATCTCAACAACACAGTGGCAGAGATAGAAATCTTCTTTGCCGAAAATCCCACTGCTTCATATGGAATGGGTAAATCTCCTAAAGATGAAAACACCAGGTCACGAGAAGTAAATACCGTGGACTTTTCGGCAGCCCTGAAGAAAGCTGGGGGCAAGGGAGATACCCCCGCCTCTTCAAATTCAAAGAAAGAAGAAAGGAGATCAGCCCCCACCCTAAGTGAGAGGCTCAACACCCCATACTTATTTACTAGGGAGCACACCAGAGAGTTGTTGGACATATGTCTCCAAGAGAATCTCATGACACTCCCAGAGCCCAAGCGCCCAGAAGAAGCAGCAATGGTGGACAAACCCAATTATTGCCCATATCATCGCGTGCTGGGTCACACTCTAGAAAATTGTTATATGTTCAAAAATCGAGTAGAAAAACTAATTTAAGAAGGAATTATTGACATGGCTGAGCACTTGGTGAATCCACCGAAGCCACATCAACAACCAAAGCTCACGTTCTCTGCCAACGTGATACATGTTATGGCCCAGGCTAGGTCCCAATGAAAACCAAGCACAAATGGCGCAGGCTGGACAGCTAGATGAGTTGTCCAGAGTCGCTGCATATCACTCCCGAGGGAGGTAGTGGAAGGTGCTATTCGGGCAACATTCCACCATGAGCAAGAAGAAGCTAGCTGGACCCTGATGAATACAAACAAGAGGCCAGCCCCTAAGAAACTCCAAAAGAAAGAACGACCTAGAAAGTCATACCTCGGTGGCGTCGCTCCACCTAAGGAAATTGCAAAAGAAGCAATCCTCTAAGAATTGGCAGTCTTGAGAAGAAAAAAAATCAAAAGAAGAATGAGAAGAGGAAGAATCTGCTGTTGAAATAAACAAGATAATGCCTGCAGTGGCAATAAATGAGAAATCATCTTAAACACCAATTAAGGAGGGGGCAAAGGTTTGGTACCCCTCGGAGCTGAACAACTTCCTCTAGGAAAAAAAATAAATGAGAGCAAGAAATGGGCGACAACGCTGCAATCCTCCCTCCACCACAGCCATGCAAGGGTTCAGTAAAAATGATGCCCCCTTAATAAGGTAAACAAATGCAAAGAAATAGTGGGGGCATCTCCAAAAAGAAAAGGAAAATTCACTGTCAATAAAGAAGCAACAACGACATTAAAGCTCAGCATGCAGTTGGAGGATCCTGAGCGAAGGCCATTACAGCTGCATAGGCCCATTGTCAAGCTTGGAACTAATGCTATCAGCCAAGTAATAGAAGTTGGCATACCACTGCCATTAAATCATATACAAATGACAATCCACAGGAGGTCCACACACTGGAGCCTCTAAAATTCTTTTGTGGCCTACCATGCTGAAGGACAACCAATAGTGTTCTATAAAGGGAAGCCTGTACCCAAACAGCCTCCAAATGATCTCGGCTAAAAGATTCCACTAAGTTAATGGAAATGGTCGAAGATCTGAAAGACATGTCAGAGCAAATAAATGCTATATGTCAAAAGTAAAATATTCAAGTTCAAAGTCGAACGAAAGCCAAGCTACATCAAGCAATGTGGTACCCCTACCAATGTCAGGGGGCAACCGCCATTCCCCCACAACGACACAAGAGGTCCCAGATGGGAGACACGGGAAGGTCCCGCAGTCTGCTATGTTGCAAATATTGTCAACATAAAGCTTCCAATAGTTGAAACAAGGATGGATGAGAATGATGCCTAAATGGACGAGGATCTTTTCACAAATGAAATAAGGGTTGTTCAAAACCCCAAAGAAAATTCAAGAAAAGGTTTATCCTTCCGAGAGCAAGAATGGAAGGTATCAACACTCACATAAACTAACAAAGAAAGGAGCCCCATTCATATGGGACGACGGATGTCAGAAAGTCCTTGACAAAATCAATATTTGCTTAATCCTACTATGCTGGGGGCACCTATCAAGGGCAACTTTAATTGCAGCTGTGCGTGCATCACTGGGGGCATTACTAGCTTTAAAATAAAAAAAGGAAAAAAAAGAGAGATAAAAAAAGGAAAAGAAGAGAAAAAAAGGGGGGGCAACGCATGGCAGAGTGCTTAGCAGCCCATCCAGTGCCAGAAGACTCCCCTCCGAATACAGAATTGATTGATGAGGAGGTGCTCCCTGCTCAAGAAACTTATGTAGCACAAGAAACTCAACTTGAATATTGACAAATATATCTTGATGGGGCTGCACAGGCTTCTTTGAAGACTAATGGCACATCAACAAATATGGCAGGGGTAGGAATTGTCTTCGTAACCCCAGAAAAAGGGATATTGCATCATTCATGTGCTCTTATGGAATCCCACACAAATAATGAAGCGGAATATGAAGCCCTTATAGTTGGCTTGGAAATCACCCTAGAAATGGGCATAAAATGTATTGAAGTATTTGGCGACTCATTGTTGGTCGTCAGATAAATGTTGGGCATTGTTGAAGTCCGAAAAATAAGAATGGAAAACCTATTTTGAAGCAGCCACAAGACTCAGCGACAAGTTCTACCACTTCAAAATAGAACATGTCAGAAGAAGTCAAAACTCTCAGGCTGATGCATTGGCTGAACTCGCATCTGCCCTTAAACTTTCCTTGAAAGGTGAACTGGGAATTACCATACAAAAATAGAAGATTGCTTCTGAGCACTCTGAATCACCATGACGGTTTGACAACCTTTGCAGCAAATGCACTGGAAGAAAATGAAAGTCAAGAAAAAAATGATTGGCGTATTCCCATCATCAAAATAAAAAATGGTTGGTTACCAGACAAAAGAGGGGAGCGAGTGCAATTGCTGCGAAGAGCTGCTTCTTACAAATTGATAAATGACACATTATATAAGTTCACACCTGAAAAGGACAAGTCGATACTGCTGAGATGCCTCTCTCTGAAAGAAGCCAAAATGGCCATGCGAGAGGTACATGTAGGATTGTGTGGAGCCCACCAATCTGGCTAAAAAATGAAAATCAACGTAAAAAGCAAAGACTTCTATTGGCCAACCATGTTTGCAGATTGCGAGCGGTTTGCTCGAACCTGCCCCCAATGCCAGGCCTATGGGCCCGTGCCAAGAAAACCGCCAAGCAAGCTCCATCCAACAACGCCTACATGGCCATTTGTTGAATGGGGAATGGACATAGTGGGTCCCCTCCCCACATCATCCAAGGGATACAAATACATACTGGCTGCCACAGATTATTTCTCAAGATGGGCTGAGGCCATTCCTTTGAAAGAAACTACTGAAGAAGTGGTGGATCGCTTTGTCCGTCACCATGTCATATATCGATTCGGGGTTCCGAGTCGAATCATATCTGATAATGGCACTCCATTCAAAAATCAAACAATATACAAATTGATAGCAAAATTCCATATTGAGTGGAGAACATCAACAGTTTATTACCCTCAAGCCAACGGGTTAGCCAAAGCCTTCAACAAAACTTTATGCAAGCTCATGGTCAAATTGGTAAATGGCCGAAAGCGCGATTGGGACGAAAAGATGCATGAAGCTCTATGGGCCTATCGCAACATCTACAAAACTCCTACAGGATGCTCGCCCTTTTCCCTAGTCTATGGGACCGAAGTAGTCATCCCTGTTGAAATCAAGCTCTCATCTTATAGGGTAGCTCTCCACTACGGGCTCCTTACGGACGAGGAGAGTGAAATTGAAAGGCGGCTTGAAGAGTTGTCAAATTTGGAAGAAAAGTGTTTGGTTGCATACCAACGACTTCAAAATTATCAAGCACGGATGTCCCGCACTTTTGACAAAGCCAGTGAAAGAAAGAGCTTAAAAAAAAATGAGAGATCTTGTCATGGTCAAGAAAAAGGACGTCATGGCCTCCCAACCCAAAAGCAAATTCATAGCCAATTGGCTTGGCCCATTTGTGGTCGACAAAGTGTTTGAAGGTGGTCCCCATACAGTAGTTGACCAAAAAGAAAATGTTATGTTTTCGCCTTTAAATGGCAGACACATGAAATTGTACCATACTCCCGAGTGTGAGTGCATCTATACAATGCAACAGGTGGATCCGACGTCGGTACACACTGAAGATATAGGAGTGAGCTCACTGCAAGATCTTCCAAATGAACAAAAAAAAGAGAAGAAAACAAAAAGAAAAGGGGCTTAAAAATGAGGTGCCCCGGCAGACTTGATCCATTACTCTTTTAAAATGGATCAAGGGCAAAAAGGCCTAAAATCCAGCTGAGGTGAAAACCCAAAAGGGCACTTCAGGCAAAAATGGGAAACCCTGCTGCATGAAAACCCAAAAGGGCGTGCAGGCAAAAGAAAGAAGGGGCTAATTGTGGTGAAAACCCAAAAAAAGGGCATCATAGTTGGTGTATATAAAAAAAAGGGGGTACTCTCTCAACCTTTCTAAGAGCGAGATTGAGTTATCCCGCATTCCTTATAAAAGGGAAGACACAAGAGTTGTCAATGACGAAACAACCCCTAAGTTCATTCAAATGAATAATCAAATCCAGGGGCTACAACCGAGACAACGATGATTGTGTCTTTCCGCCCTTGTAAGAAATGTGGGAAGTTCGAACTCTGCTCGAAGAAAGAGAGATAGGGAGAACCCAACCAAAAAAAGAAGATACTCATTCCAAAAAAAAAAAGAGAAAGACAAATCCCGAGCTTCTTTGGCTAACAAGCCATCAAGGCCAGTCAAAGAGTTCAAAATCCAGACCTTTTGGCTAACAAGCCGTCAAGGCCAGTCAAAGGTCGAAACCCAGGTCTTTTGGCTAACAAGCCGTCAAGGCCAGTCAAAAGTCAAATCACAAGCTTCTTTGGCTAACAAGCCGTCAAGGCCAGTTAGAGGTCGAAACCCATGTCTTTTGGCTAACAAGCCGTCAAGACCAGTCAAAAGTCAAATCCCAAGCTTCTTTGGCTAACAAGCCGTCATGGCCAGTCAAAAAGCTCAAAATCCAGACCTCTTGGCTAACAAGCCGTCAAGGCCAGTCAAAGGTCGAAACCCATGTCTTTTGGCTAACAAGCCGTCAAGGCCAGTCAAAAGTTAAGTCAAAAGCTTCTTTGGCTAACAAGCCGTCATGCCCGGTCAAAAAGCTTAAAGTCTAGACCTCTTGGCTAACAAGCCGTCAAGGCCAGTCAAAGGTCGAAATCTATGTCTTTTGGCTAACAAGCCGTCAAGGCCAGTCAAAAGTCAAATCGCGAACTTCTTTGGCTAACAAGCCGTCAAGACCAGTCAAAAAGCTCAAAATCCATACCTTTTGGCTGACAAGCCGTCAAGGCCAGTCAGAGGTCGAAACCCATGTCTTTTGGCTAACAAGTCGACAAGACCGGTCAAAGGTCAAATCACGAGCCCTAGAGGAGCCTCAATCCTCTAAACATATTCACGGCTCTCAGGGAAGCCTCTAATTCCCTACCATACACAAATCTAACTTCTTAATTCACGACTCTCAGGGAAGCCTCTAATTCCCTACCATACACAAATCCAGATTCTCAATCCATGGCCCACATGGATGCCTCTAATTTCCTACCATTCATAAACTCAAATTCTCAACCCACGGCTCTCAGGGAAGCCTCTAATTCCCTACCATACATAAATCCAAACTCTAAATCCATGGCTCTTAGGGAAGCCTTTAATTCCCTACCGACTATTGAACCCAAACTTTTGGCCAACACACTGTCAAGGTCTGCCAACCCAATTAAAACCCAAGAAACAAATTCAAATTCCATGGCTCTCAGGGAAGCCCTTAATTCCCTACCGTACATGAATCCAAATTCTTAATCCATGGTTCTCAGGGAAGCCTCTAATTCCCTACCATACACAAATCCAAACTCTCAGTCTATGGCTCTCAGGGAAGTCTCTAATTCCCTACCGACTATAAACCCAAGCTTCTGGCCAATACACCATCAAGGTTGGCCAACCCAGTTAAAATCCAAATTCAAATCCTACGGCTTTCAGGGAAGCCTTTAATTCCCTACTGCACATAAAACTCAAACCCTTGGCTAACACACCATCAAGGTCGGCCAAGACAGCCAAAATCCAAATCCAAATTCTCACAGCTCTCAGGGAAGCCTTTAATTCCTTACAAAAAAAAGAAGATAAAAAGAAAAGAAAATAAATAGAATAAATAGGGGTTTAAAAAGGAGGTGCCCCGACGTACTTGGTCTACCACTTCATTATGATGGATCAAGGGTAAAAAGGTCTAAAGCCCGGCTGAGGTGAAAACCCGAAAGGGCGCCTCAGGCAAAAATGGGTAAACCCCTCAACGCGAAAACCTGCAAAGGCGTGTTGGAAAAAGCTAGAGGGGGCCAATCTTGGCGAAAACCCAAAAGGGCGCTGAGGTTGGTAATGTGAACAAAAAAAGGAGAAAGGAAAAAAGAAAAGCAAAAATGTCAGTTACATTGTTATGGACATTCCCTATCCATGATGGCCGGCCAAGTCAAAATTTACATCTTTTGGCTAACAAGCCACTAAGGCCAACCAAAGGTTAAAACCCACGTCTTTTGGCCAACAAGTCGATAAGACCGGTCAAAAGTCAAATCACGTGCCTGAGAGAGCCTCAATCTTCTCACCCAAATACGTGCCCGAGGGAGCCTCAATCCTCTCGCCCAAAATCACGTGTCCGAGGGAGCCTCAATCCTCTCACCCAAATCACGTGCCCGAGAGAGCCTCAATCTTCTCACCCAAGTATGTGCCCGAGGGAGCCTCAATCCTCTCAACCAAAATACGTGCCTGAGGGAGCCTCAATCCTCTCACTCAAATACGTGCCCGAGGGAGCCTCAATCCTCTCACCCAAAATACGTACCCGAGGGGCCCTCAATCCTCTCACTCAAATCATAAGCCCGAGAGAGCCTCAAATCTCCTCATCAAGATTATGGCCCTAGAGAAGCCTTAATTCTCTAACACAAGCAAGTTATGGCCCCAGAGGAGCCCTAATCCTCTAAGTGAAATGTCTCACGGCTTTTGGGGAAGCCTTAAAACCCCTATTATCAATAAAGACCTCATGTTGATAGTGAAACTCAGAAGCACAATGTATATAACAAATAAAAGTCTTAGTCTCAAGATAGGCCCTTGGGATAGCCCAAAAAAGGAGAAGTCAAAATGAATGGATAGCATACACTGATACTAAAAACAACATTTCTCAAGCAACTCTATGCTCCGGTGTCGCCTGCCCTCAGAGGTCAACATGTGCAAAAGAATGGTACGAATGGCTCTGTTATGCATAAGCGAGGTCGTCATTTCACGCCGATTCATGACTTGCACGATTTTCGTAGAAGTTATAGTAGCCTTTGCTTGCAAAACAGCCAGCTGGGTCTCCAAGATCTTCAACTCCAAGCAATCTCTTCCAAATGTCATGTACCTGATCCAACTCTGCAAGATCCAGACAACAGGAGATCAGATTTTGCCACAAAGGAACGAGGAAAAAAGAAAGGATAAAACAGCTTATCAGAAGATATATCACAGCAAAGTCACAATTCTCAATGCATAAAGTAAAATTTCGGCATTGTGGACATGTGACGATGGTCACTGGTACCGCAAGCTCAAAAGAAAGTGAAAGTTTACTGCAAGTATGACACAAGCTGTGACGTATCAAATTCACAAGAATCAAATCTCCAATATGGGTCTCAAGAAAGTCAAAATGGCTGAAATGAATTGGCAGAATGAATGAAATGAACCCTCTGAATGGCAATATGTGCTAAAATATAGCTGGAAAGATTCACACGAGACATTCGCCCTATGTTTCACTCTCGGACGCCAGTCTCGTGGGGGGCATTTGTTGAACCCAAAATAATAGCACACACACCCGAGGATCAGAACCAAAACTTCACACCAAATGGCAGGCCAGCGGGGTATACGCCTTAGGCCAAAGTGATGACCACTGTGGGGGGGTTCATGGAAAAAAAAAAGGGGGTCACCCCCGTTCGAGTCGCCCCTGCAAGGGGCTGTTCCCCCCAGACACGCCGCGACAGGGAGCCCCCCCGACTTCCTCAGGCACCGCCGGCGCCCACCTCCACTGCCGCCGGTGTCTGCCTCCGCAGCCGCCGCCGCCGAAGCCTCCAGCAAGACTCGCCGGCGCCGCCTCCCCCGGCTTCCCTAGCCGTTGCCGCCGCACTCTTCAGCAGGGCCGCCGGTGTCCGCCTCCGCAGCCGCCGCCGCCACTGCCACTGCCGGTGAGATTGGCCGGCGCTGCCCCCTGCCTTGCTTCTCCTGCCGCCGCCGCTGCAGTCCCCAGCAGAGATCGCCGCCGCCGCCTCCCTGTTCCCCTCTCAGCGCGAAGGCCAAGCAGGGAAAAGGAGCCAAAAAATGGCAAGTCCCTCTGTTGCTTTCCCATGGCCCAGGGGCATAAAAATAAAAATGAAAATTAAAAGGGGGGAAAAGAAATGAAGAATCAGGGGGAGATATGTAAAAGTCCAAATGGCCGGGACGGCGCAAATGGCCGGGACGGCGCTTATGGTAAGTACGTTGTTTATGGCCGAGACGAGTTTTTATGGCCGGGACGGAGGTCTTCTCCACCCTCTATAAAAGGAGATGGGGCGCCCCAGGCTCAAAGGGAGGATTTCTGAACGGGGAAAAACTAGAGCAAGGCTCTGAGAAGACTGCAAGGCGGTCTAGAAGAAGGGTCTGCAAGGCAGCCCTAAAAAAATATCGTGCAAGGCGCGATTTTGACTATTTTCAAGTCCTGAAAAAGGTCCATTGGGCTTCCTTATTGGGCTTGAATTTCATATTGGGCCTGGATTACTTATTGGGCCAGACTTGTACTTGTACACAGTTAATTGAGACATTTTGTGCTTATTGGGCTGATATTTGACAAATTATTTTGTGTGCTTTATTGGGCCTAGTGGGCTATTTTTAAAACATTTAATCATGCTTTATGTGAATTATTTCATGTAATGTCACGTTTATTTAAAACGTTGCACTACGTAATTGCTTAGTCAAAATCAACCAAATTTTCGACGAACAGTAACGAAATATCTTCCAAATATTATCCTTTAATTTTAATAACATAAAATCAACAAACAAGTTATGTTTCACATCAATTTTAATCCACCTTAAGTTAATTCACATTTAAATCAATTAAATAAATGAAAACATTAACTTAATTCATGTAATTCTAATTTAAATAAGTAAATAACGAAAATGTTTAAAGAAATGAAATTAATAATTCTAAAATACCAAAAAAATGGGAAAATACATTTAAAAATCAATAAAATTGAAATAAATATTAACAAAATTCCAAAAAAATAGATTGCATGTTTGCAACCATGTTCTCTTTCATGTGTAATTCATTTCATTCAAACGTGAGTCATATTCTCTTGTTTCTAAGGGTTTGTCTGATGGTTAATCAAGGGTATTTAGCCTTTGTGCTGATATAATTAACACTAACCGCAGTTAGTGGGGGAGGTCAAATGAACTAAATAAGACCATGTCTTTTGTAAATAAATAAAACCCAAATAAATCAAACTTCAAAGATTAAATTTAAAATTTTAAAATGTTGAAAAATAATTCTCACAACAGGTTATGTGCAAGGGTGCATGGGATAATCCCCCATTGGGATTAGGACAAGGTAGAACAGGAGTTGCAAACTTCCCCCAGAACTTAATAAGGAAATGCATGGTTTCTGATTAGATTTTCCCCAATTTCGCAGAAAGGCTCTTTAAAGGTTGATAGACAAGCTTTCCAATCATAGGAGATGTCCGATTATCCTCTGGCAATCCTCAGGATTTTGGGAAATTGAATGAAATGATCTGAAAGGAGTATCTTGCCCTTTGTGGAAATGGTCCACTCTGGTACTCATGGTTTTGTAATTTGTCAAAAACTAGGTTATGAACTGATTAGTCTTTCTCAGACAGCCAGATCCTGTTGGTACAGAAAATGATGCATAGTTGACACTAGAATTTAGGATAGAAGCATATGTATTGCAAATGTTATTTATTAGGGCATTTGGATTTGTAAAATTATTGTTTCAGACTTTCAGTCATCAGCCAGTTGAGATATTGACGTGGGAGGTCATGGATTTTGTCTCATTCGATGGGAGGCAAAAATTGTAGCTGTTTCTTCTCTTTTGGCTTCTATTTTCAACATAAAACATAAATCAGGCTAATACAAAATACAAGGAAACTACCTACTTATTTTGGCCTTGTAAAACTTTAAAGTAATGTCTTCAGAGATCCTTCTAGAACTAACAACTCTATCCTGCATCCCTGTGAGGAAAGTTTTCGTGCTACTCATGGAAGGCAGGATCGGGATCGACCCTGGTCGATCCGATCCTGGATCGGATCGGATCGAAGGATCCGACGGATCCCAGGGAAGTCTGGCCGATCCTGGATCGGCCAGACTATAAAATGTTTATTTTTTGGAAAAAATGCAGGAAAATTCAGGAAAATTCAGGAAAAAATAGAGAAAATGAGAAAAAATCTGATAAATTGAAATAACTAATATTTGCATCAAAAATCAATTATACATACATTCATAGTACATGAAACATGAAATTTAAGACATTGTACATGTAACTTACATTTGATAGAAGACTAATAATCTTTCCATCCACTTCCAGACATAGATGAGTCATCATCATTTGGGTTTTGGTAGCTATAACCAAAGAGGGAATTTGATAAATCATGCATACCTATTTGAATCCCTCTTGGTGTAAATTGTTGACTTGAGTTTTCTCCAGATTGTGATGGAGCTGGACACCATATACCAAGCGGTTTGTATGTACTTGTTGCTTCACTATGCTCTTGTTCTTGTGAAGGCCAAGGTCCCCATCCTCCTTGTACTCCATAAGGTAAGCTACTAATATCTAAGTACGGTAAAATGGGAGGCTGAAATGCAGGTATATGAGTAGACCCTGAACTATAGTTTGGCTCCCAAGGTGGCCACTCATAGGCTGCATGATGTTGTCCTTCATATCCCCCTTGTCCATGCCCTTGTACTTCTCCTCCGCCTCCCTGATGTTCTGTTTCTGGTACATAATTTTCAGTAAGCCCTACACATGTGGTCCCAGTATATCCTGCATATCCCTGGCCAACTCCTGTGGCCCCAGTGGCAGCCCCATTATCATCATCATCATCATCATTTAGATCTTGTGTGGTGTCATCACTACGAATTGGTTGCTGCACTTTTCTCTTTTTTTGCCTGGTATATGTTCTTTTTTCTAGCTCTATGGCTTTTGAACTCCTCTCTTTTTGTGTTGCAGTTCTTCTTAATGCAGGCTGAGTGGGAGGCACTCTAGATGTCTCTGGCAAGATAGCTGAGTGTCGTGGTTGAGACAATAGAGGACCGAGGGCGAGAGGTGGGTCCTCACTTACCCTAAGTTCTGGATCTCGAGCCTCTACTCCATCTAATTCTCCTTCCGCCCATGAGCAATTGCGAGGGTCAAATTCTGGAACATCCCTTTCCTGTCTTGTTTCCACCCATGCATTTAGTGGGTGTTCCTCCTCAAATAACTCATCAACATCAATTTGAGGTGATAATACTTCCCTCTCTGCAAAACGTTGCTCCCAATGACTACCTGCAAAACTCATTAGCCTTGCCTCGCTCTTCTTTTGTCTTTCTCTAATGCATTTGAGTTTCAACCGCATATTGTAGTGGCAATAGACCAACTTCTCTAGCCTAGTTGCACTCAACCTGTTCCTCACTTTTGTGTGAATAAGTGAGAAAGTGCTCCAATTTCTCTCACACTGGGTAGATGAAGTGGTATGACTGAGTACTCTAATAGCAATCCTTGCAAGTGGATTTCTTTGACCAGTCTTGTAGTCTAACATAACCCACCACTCACCTACAAAAAAAAACATACAATGAATTAGCACATAATACAAGTGATTTGTCATTTTGTTATGAAGTAAACATGAGCTTAAGTCTCAAGGTTCTTACCAGGACCCATTCTGGTCACTACTTCTTTAAGATCATAATCTCTGTAGATGTCCAACTTCAGTTTAAATCTGTCCATCTAAAGTATAAAACAGTTGCTAAGTGTAACTTGTAAAGTATATTGAATACATGAAAATGGAATAAAGTTTTTAAGTTGGCTGTACCTCCATCATAGCATCTATTCTTTCGTCAGTGCTCCTACATAAACTTGAGATGACATTGATTGTCCCCTGGAGCACCTCACCATCATTGTGAGGGGAATCACTATATTGATGCCTAGTGTGACGGATCGCCTCGGCCAAGTCCGTTAAACCGATAACGTACTTGATCCGAGTCCGCCTCCCGCGAACGGGCCGAAGCCTCGCAAGGGATACCAAACCACAGTCCGTGTAAACATAAAGGAACACACCACATTTTATATATATTTCACAAGTTTACATAGCCAAATTTCCACAAAAACTAAAAAGAAGTACAAGAGCCTGGGGCATACCCCGAGGTACAACTGAAGAAAGTAAACAACTACAAAACTACACTGCTGGAGCTACTCTGCTGGAGGTGCTGACCCTGCACCGCTACGACGCGGCCTGGAACTGGACGTCGGACGAGAGACGTCCTCCTCACTCTCACCTGTGGGGATAGGGGTGAGCCTCTCTAGTCACTGGCTCAGTAGGGAACTCCCCCAAAACCGAGCGAAACAAACACCACGAGTTCGAATAGTAAACAGCACCAACAATTAATATAACAGCTAAGCAGGTAAGTAAAGCTGTAAAAGTACTCACCGTCTGCCGACTACGAGAAACAACAGTAATAATTAAACGGTAAACCAGTACAGGTGTACAAGCTAAAGTAGAGACAGCCAACACGAGCCACGTGAACTGGTTCGCGACACCAAACACTGACTCGGACAACTAACACAGGTCTACCTCTCAGTCTCGCAGCCACGGACGAAAAGTCCAGCTGCCGCTCCACGTAAAAAGGTCAAGCAACTATGGAGACCAACTAAACACCACCACCTGCAGACCACACGGTCACAGGCCCATGCCTGGCACCTCTAGAGACCCTGGCCTGGGCTCGCTAGAGTGAGGCACTGGAAAAGGACTAGCTGGGGTCCAGTACGTCTACTGGTGTCCGTACCCCCAACTATGAGCGCGCTACAAGTGACTAAAAACAAACTTAAGTGTCACTGTCCCACTGTCGTCTTTCCCTCAGCCGGACGTATAACTCTAACACAAGAGTGAGGGTGTCCAGGTCAGACGACACAAACCTCGACGGTACAGCACAAGTACCGGGACAAAGCCCCGAGCTAACAGCCTGGCTCACAAAGAACCTGGGGCACCCAACTGGAGAGGTAACCACGGTAGGCGTCGTACTACTCGCCACGTACACAGAACCACGTGCACGTCACACACAAACCACGTGAAACCTCACGTAAACCACAAGTAACCATGGTCCACTCCACGTGAACCCAACTGACTCACGTAAACAACACGCAGTCACTAAAGTAGATAGCTAACTATATACTTTGTATGCTAAACACGAGAACCGTGCACTCAGTGCACCTCATGTGTCAACACACATGCAATAACGATAAATACTGTACTTAGTCATTTCTGCTCATATAGAGGTAGGCGGCCACATCGACGGCTGCTTACAGGGAGTCAACGACAAGGGTCCTGGCCGTTAACCTCCTGGCTGAGGATCTTGGCGGCAAGCGATGTTGACGCCAAGTTCTCCGGCCATAAACCCTGTAGAAACCCTAATCCGGCTCTGCGGGTTTTCTAACTGTTCTAACTACTGAAAAACATGCAAATGCGATTCCTTTAGCATGCTAGAACCCAATACAACCCACTAAAACATGCTTTGAACATTAAATAACTCAAACCACCCTTTATCCCGCATGGTGCAACATGATCCAAACATGCATTATCATGCTGGTTCAAGTAGTTATGATGTGTTTTAATGTTCCTACGGAGCTAAACGGGTTCGTCCTCTACCTCAGAACGCGTTAGAATCTCCTGCAATCCCCCGGTTCACGCCGAACCCTCCGCGAGCTCCCACGCGAATTGCACCACGCCGCGACGTTTCCTCGCGCAATTAAGCGACGCCACGCGTTCCACGATCGTCCAACTACTCCTTGGTACCTGTTGGAAGCTTCAAAGACTCGGGGGCAGCAAGCTGGGGCAAGAGGGAATGAGTGAGAGCTGAGAGAACTGCCCTCGGGTGAGCCTATAACCTGCACCATTCTCAGGTTGGCGTCAACCCTCATGCCGCCAACAGCAACCGCCACCCTCTGCGTCCACATCTACTGCCGCCAAGTTCATGCAGTAAACGTCCACTAAGCTGGACGCCAACAGGTCAACGGCCA
This sequence comes from Colocasia esculenta, assembly GCA_014218235.1. NCBI lineage: Eukaryota > Viridiplantae > Streptophyta > Magnoliopsida > Alismatales > Araceae > Colocasia > Colocasia esculenta. The sequence goes on along the minus strand of CM024753.1, from coordinate 126,408,627 downwards.
CACCTGGCCGCCAATTCCAACAGGACAGCAGCAGGTCCTGTTTCATTTCAGGACCAACCCTACTCTTCACCTGCTCAAACCACACATTCACACCAAGCATTCCACCCAACCGACTCACACTGGCCTTACAACGGCCGCCACAACCACAACACACACGATCTGCATGGATCCGAAAAGCACGCGACATTACACCTAGGGTTAAAGAAATACCCTATATGTACAAAACATGTCTAGTAAGTTAGAAATTCAATATTGCTAATAAGAAATATGCACAATAAGATATAATACATTTACCTGCTGCATGTAAATCATGGTGGAGTGTGGACTCCCTCTTGCATCAATAATTCTCCACCATTTTTGATATGCCACGGGATGCTTCTCTCTCAACCTTTCCTTGGCTTTATCCATAGCCTCATATAAGTAACCCATGTCATTCTTGTCCTCTCCATCAACCATCCTCAACACTTGTACAAGAGGCTCTATTAGCTTCAAATAATACAAGATTTATCCCAAAAACGATGGTCACTGACCAAGCAAGAAATCTCATGTGCGACATCTCTGGATTCCTTCTCAATGTAGCCACATGTGCCAAGTACTCATAACTGTATATAAGAGTGCCCAACTCATGTCTAAACTTATGCAGACTCTCCAATGCAATAAATTGTGAGGTAAATCTAGTTGGGCCAGCACGAATTATGTCATGTCCATCTGTGCACTCTCTCATCATATGTAAGATTCTATTGTGTCCATAAATAAAAGTAGTAATCATTTGCGCCTTGGACACCAAGTCATGCACATGTTTATTGATGGGGAGCGAGAAGCCCAAGCGATGGTTCAAGTCTAGTTGGAGCCCAAAGGAGATTTTTTATTTTTTCTGTAATTTTTGGTGCAATTTTCGCACTATTTTTTAAGTCCAAGAATAAAATAGTCCAAAAGAGTCATATTAGAGTCCAATTAGCTTTTATTGTGTAATTTTCATTTCTATGTTTGAGTCAAGTCCAATTTAGGTAAGAATCTGTATTTTTTCTTTCTTTAGGTGATTATTATGTTAAGTCTTGTTAGGGATAGAATCTGTCTTTAATTAGAAGTCCATTGGGATTAGCCCAAACCCCTTTAAGTACATGTACACCACGATTCTGGAAATACATAACAGAATTTTTGAGTTGAGAAAAGCTTGAGCCGCTGCTTTGTTCCTTCCTCCGCGACGGAGAAGACACCCGCGAAGGGTTGCCGCGAAGCCTTGTCGCGAAGGCCAGCCGAGAAGGCTTCATCCCCCACCTTCTACCTCCTCTCCGGTGAGACTCCGACCATATCTCTCCCTTTTCCCTTCGTGTTCCGCATCAAATTGGTATCAGAGCGGGCTTCGGTTCCTTCCACGGAACCGAGATCCGGTCCTACTTCACCCTGTCGCCACGCCTCCACCCTGCTCTCCCACGCCAGCCGTACCCGCCCAGATCTCGCCAGCACCGCCTCCGCGCCATCGCCTGCCACGGAGCCGAGATCTGAAGGCCCTGCTATCGTCTCTGCCCCTGCTCCGTGCGGGCCCAACTCTGCTCCGTACGGCTTCCTTCCTCCCACACGGCCGCTTGCAGCCGGATCCACCCAGTCGCTTCTGCGAGTCCCGCGGCCGCCCCAAGCCTCCCAAACTGCCCCCGCAGCCTCTGCTCTCCCACCCAGACCGGCGCCGACCCGCCCCGGCCGCACCCACCTGCCGCCGCGAGCCATTCGGCCGCCCGCACTACCTCTCTTCCCTTCTCCGCACCCACGAACCCCCTGCCGCCCTGTCCCGTGTCGTTTTCTTCCCCCTGCCCACGCGACCTCCGCCGCCTACGTCAGCAACCGTCAGCCCCCCATCTGCGCTCCCCACGCCGAGGAAGAAAAGGGGAGGAAAGAAAGAAAGGGACGCCGCCAGAGCCTCCGCCGCTGTTGAACGGTAAAAGTGTGACATGTTCATGTCAGTAAAGATTACAGATAATGGTCCGGTGACTTGGCCATATGAAGCCTATTTGTGGCGGACAACCGTTCAAGTCATGGATATGATGAAAGGGGCCGTTGAGCCATGAAGATTAAATGCTGGTTATTAACGGGCCTGATTCTAATACATTATCAACAGCCTGCTCAGAGGCCAAATAAGTTGTGATTTTAAATGACCCCAAGGTTATTTAAGTTACAAACTTATCAGTGGGATTCTTCCCCGAAGTTCGACAGGGGAGTTCCGGCCCTTAAAGTGGCGCCCGGATTCCCGGTTAAATTGAAAGTACAAAGAGAATATGTCTCCGTCCAGAGTACAAGCGCGGAAGAAATCCGGCAGCACAAGGTCTATAGACCGAGTACGAAGGACAAGTACAAAGAACAAGCACGAGGAAGAGCTCCGAGGCTTGCAAAGGCACCCTCCGATCGGGCAGAACTCCGAGAAGTCGGGCAGAACTCCGAGAGAGAAAGAAAAACTCCAGCACTTGGGCAAGATAGCCTTGTAAATGAGGGTGTAGGGGGGGGGGTATTTATAGACAAAACCCCCCTCCCCTCCCTCTCTCTCCATCGGTTAGGAAACCCCTAACCGATGGTGACCTCAAGATGAGGTCACCATCAGTTAAGGGGTTCTCCCCTTCAACCGATGGTGATTCATCATCGGTTGAGGGGGGATTTCCCCAACTGATGGTGACCTCATGTGAGGTCACCATCGGTTAAGGGGATAGTCCCCTTTAAACCGATGGTGAATCACCATCGGTTGGCAACCCCAACCGATGGTGACCTCATGATGTGAGGTCACCATCGGTTAAGGGGGGATGACCCCTTAACCGATGGTGATTCACCATCGGTTAAGGGTCCAACCGATGGTGACCTCATCCGAGGTCACCATCAGTTGGCCTCCCCCAATCGATGGTGACTCACCATCGGTTGAGGGAGGTTCTCTCCTCTCTCCCACGCATTGTAAAGGGGCCGAAACCCCTATAAATACCCCCCCTATTCCATAAGAATGGGGGTGATCCATCTGCTCCGGCGAAGCCCTGTTGGAAAATTCCAGAAAAATAGAAAAGAGCATTTGCTCATCCCCTCTCTCATTCTCCAATCCCCCTTGCTTGGTGTACGAAGGTACAAATCCCCTTCTTTAGCCCGATAGGCCAGGCGTGGAGAGGAGAGTGGTCGGCGCAATCGTCATCAACATTCCTTCTTAATCCCCATCCCCCACATCGAGCAAGTCTCTGGGGTGATATTCCTGAGGTTTAAATGCCGTCCATATGAGCAAGTCTCTATGGACACATGGTATTTAAATACCCATGTTCTCCCCGCCCATCGAGCAAGTCTCTGGGATGGTGGATTTTGTGCTTATATGTATATGTTTTCTTGAGGAGACTCTGCCCAAGCGGAGGTTCTGTCCAAGGATATATTCGTATATTCGCAAATTTGTGTTCTTATATATATGTTTCTTAAGACGAAACTCTACCCAAGTGGAGATTCTGTCCAAGAACACATATATAAAGATTATAAATTTGTAATTATACAAATATGTTCCTTAAGGAGAACCTCGCCTAGGCAAAAATCTCTCTCAGGAGACGTATCCATGTAAATACAAACTCGTGTTATATGTGTATGTTTCTTAGAGAAAACTCTGCACAAGCGGAGGTTCTGCCCAAGAACATATTCGTATATTCACAAATTTATGTTCTTACGTATATGTTCCTTAGGGGAAACTCTGCCCAAATGGAGACTCTCCTAAGAACATATCCATAAAATCACAAATTTGTGCCTATACGCATATGTCTCTTAGGGGGAATCCTGCCCGGAAAAAAGTTTCCTCCGAGTTCATATTCGTATAATCACAAACTTCATGTTTATATACATGTATTTCTTAGTGGAATCTCTATAGGGACTCTGCCCGAGAACATATCTATATAATCACAAATATGCCCCATTGTGTATATGTTTCTCAAAAGGGAATCCCGTTCGTACGGGGGCATCTTCCCATCGGATACTCTGCTCAAATAGAGATACCGTTTGAGAATATATTCACAAAGTGCAAATTTGTGTTTATACACATATATCTCTTTAAGGCAAAATATCTCTGCATGGACACCCTGCCTAAGCGGGGACTCGCCAAGACATACTCATATATTCAAAAGAAAAAAAAGGATTGTGATAATATACACACATCCAAAGAAAAAGGGAAATAAGACAGGAACCGTGCTCGGATACCCCAAATGGGAGCACATATGCACCTCCACGAGAACCATACCCGTGGAAATGGACTTTGGACAAAAATCACAACATGACAAGGACTTCTATGGAGATACATCCATATACTCTCCGGAAATTGTACCTGCACATGAGCGAGAAATGAGGAGAAAAGAAACTCTGCCTCAAACTCGGACTTTGCTCAAAAAGGGCACTGTAAAAGAACCCCATATGAAAATTGGCACAATCACCCTTCTAATATGGAAGTGTTGCTCTGGGTTATAATACCCCCAAGTTCAGAATCAAAATCCACAGGCATATGCCCGTTCATAATGATAATCTCCATGTTTTCCCAAATAAAAATCCATAATCAACCTTTTGCAAAAAGGAGAAAGATCTCAAATCGGTCCACGGGTATATACCCGCTCCCCTTTTCAAAGGAAATCAAACTTTGGACTCCCAAAAAGGCAGTCATTTCAAAAAAAAATGAAATATCCAAAGCAAAAGCATTTCAAAACAATCAAAAGAAACAAAAACATGTCATGATCAGGATTTTCAAAGAGCATACGTATTTTTCTCGTCCTTTACTATGAATGGTATTCGGGTTAGAAATTGGTATTAAATAATACCAAGAGTTTTAACTCGATGTAAATGTAACATCTATTCCGGTCGATGGAGATGGAGGTCCAGCACATGCTACCCTAATCGTTTGATGAGAATAGACATGGGACTCAAGAGGTTCAGATTAAAAAACGGCGCACCCGTCCGTTCGCGGACACAACCCGTCCGTTTCACGGACACCATACCCGTCTGTTTCACGGACACCATAGCCGTCCGTTCTTCGGACACCAAAATTCTTCTTCCGCATCGTGCAGACTCTTTTTCTGTCTGCTAGACAGGCTGGCATGCCCCGTAAACCCCAATAAACAAAAAAATCCAAAGCATATGAAATGAATACATGAACCAAATAAAATGAAATGAGCAAAATGAACGAAAAGGACATCACATTCATTGTGTCCGTCCTACCGACATATTTATGTGTATATATTTTTTTTTCCCCCGTGTCAACAGCCGCCACGCCCGGTGGGACCTCTTCTCACCATTCATAGTAAGAAGGATGAAACTTATATGCTGTTTATGAAAATCCTGATACTGCTATTTCCTTTTGAAGGTACTTAAAAAGAAACAAATCACAAACTGTTGAAGATGGCCGTCACTTATGAACCGCTAGTCGTCAACAACCATGCCAGGTTCGGTTACTTGGCGACTCCGATCATATTCGGAGATTTCCCTACAGTCATCGGATCCCCTTTCTTTCTGGGAGTGGTTCCGGCCCATCAACAGGAGGAAGCTGCTCAAATATCTTCCTCCCACAAATCAACAAAGAAAAATTCCAACAACAATGGACGTGTCAAGGCTCGTTCCGCTACTGTCAATACAGGCACCCAAATGCCTGTGAAGAATGTTGCTGTCAAAGGGGGTAAACCCCATTCAACTCAAGCTCGGACCTATTCGGTCCATATGATCTCTTCTACCATTGTGGCTCCTGTCTCCTCACAGCGGGGGCAAAATAAACGCCACAAGAACAGGAGGCCGCCCGCCGCCATCTCCAGATCTGGCAAATCCGTTATGGTCGGAAATGTGCGAGTGCGCCTTGATGGTACTCCACCTACCACTCCTCGTGATAGGTATGTTCCAAATATTCCAACCTCGAACCGCTTCTCGGCTCTACGGTGGTTCCGGAGGAAGCATGAAGATTCCATGGTGAAAGCCGATGTCAAGCAAAAGACGCGGCGTTTTACCAAGTTAAAACAAATCTGGGTTCCCAAGAAGAGAGTCCAGAAGTTCAAGAAAGATCAGGCAGATGCATCAAAGGTGATTCGAAGAAAAAGTAACACCGAAGATGCCTCTCTTCAATATGCCGGATCTGAACATCCCAGAGGATGGAAAAGAAAAGGCATATATAGAAAGCCAAACTACAATCCTCAAGGCCCGGAGAATACCCGGGTAGTCGAAGAAATTCCAACTCAACAATCCAATCCTCGAGTATCGGTCTTCGATCGTATATCGTGGATCCCAGAATTTTGTAAGCCAAGGGCAATTCCCAGCACCAGTGCTCGTCCGTCAAAAAGACGACGTGTTACTTGGGCAGCTCGGGAAACACCCGAGCTTATAATCTTCTCATGTTATACTACTGGAAGGGAAGTTGGCGAACTCGCGGAGCAAATCGCGGAAGCCACCCCCAATGTCCCCACAGAAGATGTCCATACTAATATCAGACAGTTCGTCAGAAGAACTCACCAACCTGGCAGGCAAATTGGTTCCTCTAATCAGGCTTCTCTTCCAACTGATATCCAACATGAGGGTACTCAAATTCCCTCCCTTGAAGAAACAAATATTCGACTTGAAGAAGGTGGACCTTCTACCTCTGGTAGTCATCCCGTCATCAACTTGCCAACAAAAGAAAATTTCCATGCAATGGCGGACGATGACAAATATGAAGTCATGCAACAGTGGCGGTCTGAAATGACCTCACTTGTCAATGAGATGAGACGATTGGCAACTTCAAGCCATCGACCATCCATAGAACCGGTTGCTGCTCAACATCAACAACAAAGCTAGCATCCGGATGGATTTATCTCATTACACAATCCAGCAATTTCTTCAACTGGTCTTCTTCCTCAAGCTACAGGTCCGGATATCAATGACCCATCTAATATCATGCCTCCTCAAACAGAAGCCTTGCAAATTCAAAGGCATGAAATAAAGAAGATGGTTGAAGATATGTTCGCCCAGCAGGGCGAGGGTATTCAGGCTACGGGCTTATATTCTGTCCCGTTCCCTATACATCATCAACTCAAGAAGTTGCCAGAATCATGTCCCAAAGTCCCGAAGTTGCCTAAATATGATGGGCACAGGACACCTCGGGAGCATGTGGCACATTATATAATTGCCATGGACGATCTTGCATCTGAGGAATCCTACCTCCTCAGATATTTTGCAACATCTTTAACAGGGGTCGCATTCCAATGGTATGCAAAGCTCAAGGTTGGCTCAGTTCTCGACTGGGCTGATATGCAATCAAAATTCTATGATCGTTTTCAAACAGCAGAAAGGAAGGTCTCTCTTGCTGAGTTATGTTCCCTCAGACAAAAGAAAGGGGAGTCGGCAATAGACTTCATCCAAAGATGGAGGGAGTTTAGCATGCAATGCGATAATCCTCCCATCCAACAAGATGCAGTAATTATCTGTCGGAGAGGCCTCATTATAGCAATTAAAGAGAGACTCTTAGCTGCAAATATTAGAAGCTTTGACCAGCTGAATATTGCTGTGGCGGAAATTGAAGGGTTGTTAGCCGAACAATCAACTCATACAGCTCAAAAGGGTAAACTCCCTAAGGAGCGCAATCCACTTGCAAAAGAAGTTAATGCTATCGACTTCTTGCCCAATGATGAAACAAAGGGGGCAGCAATCCCCACTACCTCAAGAAAGAAACCAGAACCAAAGATACCTCCGCCTACATTGGCCGAGCATATGAAGGCTCCTTATTCTTTCAGAAAAGAGCATACCAGAAAACTCTTCGATCTCTGCCTTGATAATCAGTTAATATCACTGCCGACACCAAAGAAGCCGGCGGATATCGGCAAGATCAATCAACCCAATTATTGCCCGTATCACCGTATGGTGGGGCATCTAATCGAAGATTGCTTTGTCTTCAAGAATGAGGCTCAAAAGGTAATCCAAGAAGGCCGTATATCTATGCAAAATGGCTTGGTTGATCCTCCACAGCCTCATACTTCGGATTGGCCAGAACAATCTGTCAATGTTATACATACGGCGGAACCCGCCACAAGCTCGAGGAATCTTGGAATTGGGTCTTCATGTAACCCACCTCAAGATACTTCTGGAGCTCACTCTCCGCCATGGTTTTGCACGGCGGAGCGAATCGGCTCGGTTCGCCCGCATCGGAGTGAATCGACGCCGGCCCGTAAGCATGATCCGCCTGGATCCGCCGTCCGCCAGGGAATCGACCGGATCCGCCTCGATCCGGCCCGATTCGCCCGGCCCGACCCGCTCCGCTTCGCCCCGCCCCGTAAGAAACCCCCGACGCCCTGCGAATCGAGACTGTGCAGTCCCGATTCGCAGGAGCCACGCCGCAAGAGCCCTTTTCCCCCCTTTTTCCCCCTTCTCTCTCAAGGAAACGCCAGATCCACACTCTAGGAGACCCAAGGAGGCTTCCTAGGTGGATTGGAAGGTGCTTGGAGGTGTTCTTGGGCTTCTCTCATCCCTCTCTTCATCTTTTTCACTGTTTTGAAGGTAAGTCTCATTCTATCTTCCATTTTTTTCTGTTTTTTGTTGATGGATGGGATTCATGGGAGGTATATTCATGGGAGATGATGTTGCAAGTGATTAGTGTTCACTTGCAACCATTTCTCCCTTGAATCTTCCATTTTTTAACATAGATTTACCCATTTTCTCCTATTTTCGAATTTCTGAAAATATTTTTTAAAAAATCAAAATAATTGAAACATGATATAGCAAGTGTTTAATGTTTAGTTTCCACCATTTCTCCTTTGAATCTACATTTCTTCCACAATTTGGCCATGTTCTTCCATTTTTTATTTTCTGAAATTATTTAAATAAACAGAAATTGCAACGAAATTATATTTTTAAAAAATCAAAATTTAGAACCATGATGTTGCAAGTGTTTAATGTTCACTTGCAACATTTCTCTCTTGAATCTTGAATTTTTCCACATACATTTGCCCATTTTCTTGTAATTTTGAATTTCTGAAAATATTTGTTTAAAAAATCAAAATAATTCAAACATGAGGGTGTAAGTGTTTAATGTTCACTTTCCACCATTTCTCTCTTCAATCTTAAAATTTTCCACATAGATTTGCCCTTTTTCTTTTAATTTTGAATTTCTGAAAATATTTGTTTAAAAATTCAAAATAATTCAAACATGATGGTGTAAGTGTTTAATGTTCACTTTCCACCATTTCTCATTTGAATCTATCTTTCTTACACATACTTTTGGCCATGTTCATCTAATTTTTATTTCTGAATTTATTTATAAAAAAATCAGAATATATTTTTTAGATGAAATTTAATGAATAACTATTTTATGTAGATGGCACCGAAGAAAGCTGCTAGTGAGGACATTGGGTGGCAGCACGGGACTGCAATAGGCAGTAGGCACAATTACAAGTGCAACTACTGCGGCCATACGGGCCAAGGAGGGGGCGTCTCCCGCCTCAAGAAGCACCTTGCAGGTGGGCGGCTTGCAGGGTACCAAGATGTCCAAGGTTGTAAATCCGTGCCTGCTGAAGTGAAGCGGCTCATGATTGAACACTTGAAGGGTGTTCGTGCTGAGTCGCAAAGAAAGAAGGCGGACAAGGGCATGCAGGAGAGGATCATCTCGGGAAGGCAACGAGATGAAGATGACGAACCTGATGTGCCCCTTATCCCTGAGCAGATAGGGAGCTTTGAGGTTGGGAGTGGTAGTGGTGGCAGTGGTAGTAGAGTTGGGGGTGAGACGCAGTCCCGTCGGTACTCCAATGTGGGTGATTACTTCACTCATATTCCATCCTCAACCAACGTACCAAACCCAGACAGAGAGCAAGGGCAAAGGAAGAGATCCACGGGTGTAACCTTAGAAGAGGTGGATCCGCATTTATATTCTCGGGAGCATGGAAAACAAACCAGAATTGATGATGCATACAACAAGCAAGGGCCTAGATATAAAGTGGGCCGTGCAGTGGCAAAATGGTGGCATCATTCGGGCATTTCATTCAATGCAGCTAATAGCCCGTATTACAAAAGTATGATCCAAGAGGTACAACAACAAGGGCTTCATGTGCAACCACCCTCATCAAGAGACTTGGCAGGGAGATATCTAGATGAAGAAGTGCAGGAGATCAAGTCATATATCCAAGGCTTCAAAAAAAAGTGGGAAAAATATGGTTGCACACTCATGTGTGATGGTTGGTCAGGTACGACCAAGAGTAGTCTTATCAACTTCCTTGTGTATTGTGATAGACAGGTGTTCTACCACAAATCTGTTGATGCATCCGATAGAGTGCACAATTCTGAATATATTCTAAGTTTGATGCGGGAGGTTGTGGATGAGATAGGAGAGCAATATATTGTACAAGTGGTGACCGATAATGGCTCTGCATACAAGAAGGCAGGTGAGGAGTTGATGCTTCTTTATCCTCATCTTTACTGGACTCCTTGTGCAGCACACTGTGTAGATTTGATGTTGAAAGAGATTGGCACATTGCGACCTGTCAGGACGGTGGTGGAGGCTGGGCAGAAAATCACAAGGTACATTTATAATCATCATGTTGTGTTGGCGTGGATGAGAGAGTCCACAGGTGGAGAGTTGTTGCGGCCGGCTATCACCCGCTTTGCAACTAATTTCATTGCTTTACAAAGTCTCCTAAAGCATAAAGATGGTCTAAAACGCATGTTTAGGACAGACAGATGGATGCACAGCACTTTTGCAGGGACTTCTGATGGTAAAGAGGTAGAAGGGATCATCTGCAGCGCTAATTTCTGGGACCGAGTCTTCAAGCTGGTGCAAATCATTGAACCTCTTTATGAGGTTTTGAGGGTGGTTGATGGGGATAGGAGACCAAGCATAGGTTTGGTTTATGCAAAAATTGAAGCTGCAAAGAAAAAGATCCACGATGTGTCCCCTCGTTATGCACACTTGGTCTTAGACGTTGTTGAGGATCGGTGGGACCGACAAATGAGTCGGGATCTACATATGGCGGGTGAGAAAATTTTAGTTCAACTTGGTACTATATTTTTTTTAGTACAATCACACTAATTGATTTTATACCATAATTACAGCTTACTATCTCCATCCTGCTTACCATTATGCGTTCGAGCTATCGTACGAGGATCACTTGATTGCCGCCTTTACACGGGTTGTTGAAAGACTGTCAAGGAGTCCATTGGATGCAGCAGATGCTATTGATCAGGCGAGCATTAATACAAGTACATCATGTTTATGTCAATTAATCAATTGCAGCTTTTTCTAATGGACTTCATTGCGGCAGATGAAGAGCTTTAGAGAAGGGGTGGGAGTTTTGCAGAGCCATCCGCTATTGCTGGTCGGGACCGCATTGATGGCGGTACTGTGCTTTACCTTTTATAATTACATATTAGTAAACTCAACGATTGACTAATGAGTGCAACAATATTTTTTTTACAGCTGATTGGTGGTTCAACTTTGGGCATTCGACACCCATATTGAGAAAAATTGCAGTAAAGATCTTGTCCCAGACCTCCTCCTCAAGTGGGTGTGAGAGAAACTGGAGCACCTTCGCATTGATACACACCAAAGTCCGGAACAGGTTGTCACATAGGCGGTTGGACAATTTGGTGTATGTGCATTATAACATGAGGTTGAGGGTGAAGCATTTAACAGAGGATCCAAAGAGGGGGGAGGTGGAGGATGATCCGGTTGACATTGGGTTTCTACGAGATGATGAAGACCCAATGGTTGCATGGGTTGCACGAGCGACCACAGAGCGGGGAGAGTTCGAGTTAGATGAGGAGGCAGATGATCCGGAAGATCCACCACGGCCAAACACATTTTTAGCTAAGGCTATCGAAGCTGCAGAAGCGGAGGAGGGGGGTGATGGAGATGTGGGAGGGGGCGGCCAACCACATTCTAGTCAATTTCGGGCCGAAGAAGAAGATGAGGTAGATCTTCTTGGCGAATTATCAATTGGGCCAAGAGGTGAGACAGTAGTTCTAATTTGTTAAACATGTTCATTCTTTGTTTTGTCATTGTCTGTTGTATAATTTGTGATGTTGTGGACTATTGCAGGTGGTGCAATTGTTGATGATGATGCAGAGTTTGAAAGATTGATGAATTTAGGCCCGTCAGCCCACTCAGAGTTTATGAGAGAAGCACAAGCAATTGTTTCCGCAGAACCAAGAAGGAAGGGATCACATAAGGAACCTGCTGCTCTCTCCCAAGCTGCAAAAGGAAAGGCGGTGGCGACATCCCAACCAAAGAAAGGAAAGGGGAAGGACATAGGTCCAGCAGGTGGCCCAGCCAAAGGCATTGTCATTACAGAGCCAACCGCCCCAGCACAAAAGAAAAAGAGTTGGTTACCCTGGGGATCCAAGAAAGGGAAAAAATTGGCTGCCCCTTCTGTAGATCCACTTGACATTGCAGATTTAGAAACATTGGATCCAAATGCAGAGGAAACACCTCCAGAGGATTCGCCACGATTACCCAGCAGCCGCTCCCATGACTCCATGACAACTGGTTCACCGGGTGGGTCTGTAGGGGGAGGTGATGGAGATGGGGGAGGGGGCGATGGTAATGTTGGAGAAGGGGGAGGGGGCGGGGGTAATGATGGAGATGGGGGAGCATTCACAGCGGAGGAGCATCATGGCGGCCCAGTGAAGTACAATAGAAGGCGAAGGGTTAGGGGAGGTGGTCGTGCAGAAGGTGCAGCAGTGGATAGTGATAGCTATAACACTATGATGTCTGATTTTGAAAGAATGAGTACAAATGAGTCTGTGGGATCCTATGGATATGGGGGACATAGTTATCAGCCAGAGTCCGACACAGGCTACTCTAGTGGCTATAGTGGCTATAGTGGGTACGCCACCACAGGCTACCCAGCACCATATTTTCATCCTCCTCCGTTTGTTCATGTTCATGTTCCTATTCCTGTTCCTATTCAGCAGATTGATGCTTCTGCAGAGGATGTGCAAATGGCGAGTTTGAGGATAGTCCGTCCTGGATGCGAGGTGTGGGACCACTTTGTGAGGGAGTTTCGGAGCAGATACAACACCATGATGACTTGGGATGAGTTCCGTTCATTTGTGTCTCGAACCAAAAGTTATCATCTTATTGGGGAGCTGCCCTCAGAGTCGGATGAGTCTGTCCAACCCCAGTGGGGTACATATGATCCATATCAGCAGGGATATTGGGGATACTAGACTCATTGTACTTTGTATTTGGATTTGAATTTCAGGTTTGTACTTTTTAGTTGATATGAGTCTCATTGTATTTTTCAATTGGAATTGAGTTTCATGTTTCACATTTCATGTTTATACTTTGAAGTTTGTTCTCAATTTCCAATACAATTGAATGAAAATGGATGTTTGTGTAGTATTACATGCCATAAATATCATCAGTTATACATGATGTTCTTCACAAGAGGTTGTAAACATAGAAACAACCAAAAAATATCAAAACCATGCGAATCTGGCCAAACTGGGGCTTCAACCATGACTGCCCAACAGTTTCCAGGCGAATCGGATCGATTCGCCCCGATTCGGGCCGAATCGGAGCGCATCAGGGCGAGCCCGATTCGCCCCGAATCGGCGCACCAGCAAACCATGCTCTCCGCCAAGATCTAGGCATCGGGGTACAAGAAAAATAATACAAAGAGTACAAAAGCAGCTCGAGCAATTACAACAAAGCCAACAGGAGCTGCGCCAAATCATGCAAAGCATGGAGAGGCGTCAGGATGTGCCTATTCAGGAATCCCACGCCTTCCAACCTGCTTATGTTTATCCACCTGCATATCCGGAGCTGCCCCCTATGCCGCCATTTCAAGACCCAATCGGGTGGTTCCTTGAAAATTCTCCAAATCCTGTCGAGCCGGCAAGGTCATATTCCTTCCGTCGCCAGCATACATTGCCTCTTTTCCGGCTATGTCTGCGATCAGGATATATGGATTACTTAGTCCCAGAAGAGTTGAGACCCAACTATTGCCCATATCATCAGCTCCTGGGACACGTTATTGAAGATTGTCCAAATTTTAAACAGGAAGTGGAAGAACTAATCCAGCAAGGACTCATCAATATGGGTAATTTTCTGGTCAATCCCCCACAACCTCATATTTAGCCACCATCAAGTGAGCCACACAATCATGGACCTTATTCGGTCAATGTCATTAATGCATCATCCTCTGGGGTTCTTGACCCGGAGGGACGACCGCCTATGCCGCATCCATATCTATCCAGCCGATGGTATGATGATTGGCATCCTCTGCATCAACGCTCATTTGATCTAAAAGATACTCAGTCCATATTCAATCAGCTTAAGATCAGAGGGCTGATAAAAGTATTTGATCCTGAGCCTTATATCTCTGAAAAGGAAAGGCAATCACATCTCTACTGTGAATATCATGCCAGAGTCATGCACTCTACCAAAGATTGCCCAGATCTCCATGATTGGATCGAAACAAAGATCCGGGAGGGAGTAATTGATCAGGAGGGAAATCTCCTGACCACCTCATCACAAATATATGATCCAAGTCCACAGTTCCAAGCACAGTATCAAGATCTATGCGAATATTATCATCGCCAGTTGGGCTATGGACGACATAGAAGCAAGGCTGATGTTGAGCAATTCAGAGTTGGCCTGTTTCAATATAGAAACGGAATATCAGAAAATGCTGCCGCGAAACCAATTTCGCAGCAAGCTGAGGAGTTCGTAGATGATTACCACCAACTCCCTCCTGAAATTGTTGAAGAAGCAATCAACTCAACTTTTCAGACACAAGCCTCAGAAGCTGAATGGGTCACTGTTGGCCCTCGAAAGTCAAGAAATTCTAGAAGATCCGGCAAATCTATCGCCAAGGGTCGCCCTAGCAGAAAAAATATTCTTGAGCCATCCTCAGAGCAAGAAGTGATGAATTCACTAGAAGCTCTACAAATGAAAATAGAGAGAAAAATAGAAAAAGAAATGAAAAAAGAAAAATGAAAAAACAAATGGATGATGTTATGGCAGCAGAAGCTCCTCAGCAGTTGACGGCTGTCCAAAGACTCCAGCTGTTGATTAATGAGCTGGAAGAATATGAAGTCTCCGAGCCCTCTGATAAACCAACGCTCGACCAATATATCCCTTGGGAAGAAATCGAGCGAAAAAGGCGGCTCCGGAACTGGTTATTGCAAGTTCAACATGAAGCACTCCAAGAGGGTGACCTCCCTCCTTCGCCGAATCTGAGTCTCTTCAATGGAGATGAAGAAATCACCATGGAACAGTTGGACTCTATGTTCAGCTCTTTCCACTGCTACATGGTGTTCATTCCTCCTCCAAAGGAATTACAAACTCCCACAAGCAATACTACTGCACAAGCAGAAGATAAACCAACGACGCTTGTATATCAGCGTCGACCTCCAGGTAATTCAAATCGGCATCCTAAGAAGGGTCGTGGCAGGCATCAAAAAGCGGTATCTTCCACTACCAAGCAGCCACATAAGGTCATACTCTTTCATGGCGAAGAAGTAAAGCCCCTGCCCGAACCTCAAATCCGGGCGGATTCGTATATATTTGATCCTTCAGACGAAGAAGGAGGACTGTCTGACAAGGTTCCTCAATCTGGAAATAAAAGCTCAAGTCCATATGCTTCATCAAAAGAGCCAGACAATGTTCCTCCTCTTCCCAATGAGAAGCTATTGGCTCCTATCTCTCAAAAGAAGCCCGTCAAGTTAGAAGAGCCTTCTGGGTCCTCATCAAGGGAATCCTCCCACTTAGACCAGATACGCTCCGAAGCTGACGACAAAATTCTTCAGCAATTACAGTCACTTCCCGTCAACATCACTGTCTGGGAAGCGATTGCCTGGAGCAAAGACTTGAGAGAAACTCTAGTCAAGATACTCCAAGAACCAAAAATTTATGAAGCCCATATGGCAAATTTTCAATCGCAAGCATGTGAAGCACTGGCGGCAAATGTCACCTTCACTGATGAAGATTTGCTATTATCTTCCCCATATCATAATCGCCCCTTATATATGAAGGGAAAGATCAACAACATGCAATTGAATCGGATCCTGGTTGATCCAGGGGCATCCATCAATCTAATGCCCTTCAAGACCTTTCAATCTCTATATCTTATGCCCTATATGCAAAGGGTCAAGGATGTGAAGATCGCAGGATTCAATCAGAATTCGGAAAAAGCCATCGGAAAGGTCACCGTCAACTTGACCCTGGGGGATTTTGTCACCAGGGTGACCTTCTTCATTATTGATGCCAATACATCATATAGAGTCTTGCTTGGGAGACCCTGGCTGCATGAACATTGGGTCATTCCATCAACTCTCCATCAATGCATTAAATATGCGAAAGAAGGGAAGCAGCATATAGTCTTTGCTGATCAAGCCCCGTTTCGGGAAGATGAATGCAATCTAACTGATACCCCTTTATATCTTGGAGGACCAAATCTTTAACCCTCCTCCCTCTCTAAAGGGAAAAGTAAGCAAATTGGGTCCTCAAATGAAGACAATGAAACTGGCGAGCTTTTTGTGATAAATAGAAGCCTTGCCAAATTACCTGCAAATACTTCTCAAAGTAAAGTAACCCGCCCAGAACGACGGAGCATCAGTTATGAAGCTGATCATATAAGTCAAGTCATCAGTGAGAGCATTCCTCTGCCATCCAACTGCATGCAAATCTGTTCTCCAAAGCAAGAACAAAGTGTCCGGCGATTAAAAACTTTCGTCGTCACTTATCAAAGAAAAGAAAGAAGAAAAAATGCAAGAAAGGCAGCAAAGCCAATCCTCTTCTACAAAGGGGAATTGATCCTTCAAACTTATACAGGGGATGATTTTGGTTGGGAAGATAGGTCCAATAACCCACTGGAATCAATACAAGAAATGGTCGATATGCCAGAAAAAATTAAGGAGATGTGCAGAAAGCAGAAAATCCCTCAACTGCAAGATGTCTTCCGGAGGAATTTCTTCAAACAATTATAGGAACCTTCCCAAGTCCGGGGGCAATCTCCATTCTCCAGAAGAGATACCAGAGGATTAGGTTATGATACCAAATCCTCCTATACAGTCAATGTTGTTGGATCATCATCAGAGGTCTGCAGCACGGAGAATAATCAGGAGTGTCCCAACTCCAACTCTCAAGATATTACTTCAGCTCTATCAAATGAATTATCAAATGAAGAGCTACCAGAAGAATTCTACAAACAATCTTCATCCACAAATTCTGAAGATAG